>WAAF01008175.1:1114208-1282713 GCA_013400475.1 Tricholaema leucomelas
TCTCGCCTCCCCTCAGCCGTTTCCAACCAGACACCCCAGCTCTCGCCTTCCCTCAGCCGTTTCAGGTGGGACACCCCAGCTCTCGCCTTCCCTCAGCCGTTTCAGGCAGGACACCCCAGCTCTTGTCTCCCCTCAGCCGTTTCAGGCAGGACACCCCAGCTCTTGTCTCCCCTCAGCTGTTTCAGGCAGGACACCCCAGCTCTCGCTTGTACTTAGCCATCTCAGGCAGGACACCCTAGCTCTCACCTTTACTCAGCCATTTCAGGTAGGACACCTCAGCTCTTGCCTCTACTCAGACTACTCTTTCAGACTTAGGTTTGTTCCTTCTCATTTCCAGACACTGGAGCTTTCCATCACCAGAGTGGATAAAGCTTTGGGGCAAGACAGTGGATGTTGGATGCCAGCCATTCTTATCTTCCCTCTCCTTGGTGGCTCTGTTTGCTTTGTTAATGCTCACAAGCTAAACAGGACCCTGCAGATTCCACAGCAGTTTTGAACAGTGAAGGCACACACTGGAAGCATCACATATGCAAAGCACAGCGCATACATTTACTAACTAATCTCTGACTAATCCCCAGTCTCCAGCTAATTAGTCTTTTTGTGGGGCGCCCCTTCCTACACGAGCTAATGCTTGTTCAGCCCTGTGAAGCATTTACCACACTAAGTACAATCATGAGTGCCTCCCTAGTCAAACTAGGCACACGAAGAATGCATAAATGCAACTCATGAGCAGCACGATGGTGAGAATCACAGAGTGTCAGGGGCTGGAAGGGACCGTGATTGTCAGGGGCTGGAAGGGACCTTGAAAGCTCATCCAGCCCAACCCCCCTGCAGAGCAGGATCACCTATACCAGATCACACAGGAACACATGCAGGTGGGTTTTGAATACCTCCAGAGAGGGAGACTCCACAGCCACCCTGAGCAGCCTGCTCCAGTGTTGTCACCCTCACAGGGAAAAAAATTCCTGCTCAGGTTTAAATGAAACTTCCTGTGCCTCAGCTTCCACCCACTGCCTCTTGTCCTGTTGCTGGGCATCATCCAGCAGAGCCTGGCTCCAGCCTCCTGGCACTCACCTTTACACATTTATAAACATTACTGAGGTCACCTCCCAGTCTCCTCCAAGCAGCACAGCCCCAGCTCCCTCATAAGAGATCATCCCTCATAAGAGATGTTCCGCTCCCTTCAGCATCTTTGTGGCTCTGTGCTGGACTCTCTCCTCAAGCAGTTCTATGTCCCTCTTGAAGTGGGGGCCCCAGAATGGGACACAGTACTCCAAATGTGGCCTCATCAGGGCAGAGCAGAGGTGCAGGAGAGCCTCTCTTGACCTACTAACCACAGCCCTTATAATACATCCCAGAACGGCATTGGCCCTATGACATCATGTAGAGACCCTCTCACTCTCTACAACTACCTGAAAAGTTGGATCTAAGCAGGGTTTGGTGTCTTCTCCCAAGCAACAGGACAAGAGGAAATGGCCTCGAGGTGCATCAGGGGAAGTGTAAGTTGGACATCAGGGGGAAAAAAAAAGGTCTTCCCTGAAAGGGTTGTGAAGCCCTGGAAAAGGCTGCCCAGGGCAGTGGTGGAGCCCCCATGCTTGGATGGATTGCAAAGCCATGGAGAGGTGGTGCTGAGGGATGCGGTTTGGTGGTGGCCTTGGCAGTGCTGGGTTAACACATTTCAGCATAGAACCCTTTCAGTTGGAAAAGGCCTTTAAGATTGTCAAGTCCAGCCATTATCAAACCCTGAAGCTTGGTGCTAAACTACGTCCCCCAGCACCACATGTCTATGTCTTTTGAACACCCCTCCTAGGCATGATGATTCAACACCCCCCCCCCCGCCCCACCACCGGGCAGCCCAATCCAATTCGAATCTCCCCTGTTGCAACTCGGGGCCATTTCTTCGAGTGCCACCCTCGCCCCAGTGCTACGTTACACCCCCAACACACACACACACATCTTTCGCTGCCTTTTATTTCCCCACCCAGCAGCCAGAGCCGGTGCCGTGACCCCGACACCCGCAGAAGAACCACTCCTGAGCTGCAACACTGCCTGCCCGGGGCTGGCGCCGCCAGCGGCTGCAGCCGGGACTGCGCCTCCCATCAGCCCCCGCGCCGCCGCGGCGCTTGCCGGGAGCCGCGCGCGGCCTGCCCCTCTCCCGGCGCTGCGGGGCGGCATGGCGGCTGCGTTACGGGCGGTGAGTAGGGCGGGTCGCCATCGCGCGCCATCCGCCGGCACGGAGGCCCCGGAGGGCCTAAGCATAGCCGGAAGAGGAGCGGGACACCCTTGCGCGCTGCAGCGGTTGTCTGTAAGGGTGCGGCGATGCCTTGATGGCTCGTATATCGGGATGTAGCCGTGTCCCCCGCCACCGTGGACGGACGCATGGCCGGGGCCGCTCCGGTCCTCTGGGTGTGGGCTATATGCCTGGCACCATGGCCCAGGCGCCGTTTTCCGCTGCGCTGGTGCTAATTCAGCCGCTTGAGCTGAGCCTGATCCTTGCTGTCGTGTGGGTTTATGATGGAGCGCCCCGAGCCCACGCTGCCCAGCGCACGTACCCACGCCCCGGCGGAGGATCACACACACTACCACGGAGTCGAGCGCGGGCTGGAGTTTATGGGGCGGCTCTTTGTGGTTCAGGTTGGCTGCTCCAGAGGCTGAGCTAGTGATGATAAAGAGTTATCCCTGTCTGAAACGGATCTTTTCGCTGTGGAACCACAACTCTGAGGCTCAGCACTAAACCCACAAAGGCTCAAGAATGGTCTGCTCCATGAACCAACTCTGGCTTCTCTCTCTATTTCAGAGCATGGCACAGTACCCAGCAAGGGCAAGACACTCACCTGCCCGGAAAGAAGATTCCTTTGCTGGACCGGTGGCACAGCTGCACAATGGTGAGAAACATCAGCGTCCCCTCAGCACGGTCTGTCTTCTCTTGCTGAGCTCATTCTGCTGCGTCAAATGATATCCCTCTGAGCCCCTAGGGCTACTGAGAGAAGCTATAAAAGGCCAAGGGCTTGATTAATGTAATTAAGGCAATCAAGGCTGCAGCTTTGTTGCAGCTGCTACCTGAGTGTGCAGCCCTTTGCTGCCATGGAGCAGAGATTGAAAGGCAAGACAGATGAATGGGGATTTGACTGGTGTTGCTGCCCAGTAGAGCACCTGTTTGTCAGCCTGGGCAAAGGTGAGCAAGAGTAGAAGGGATTAGAAGTAGGAGGGATTGAATGACAATCCATTATGGAGACACTTGACACAGCTCATCTCATAACTGTTATTTGTCACAGAAATAGGCCTAGTGAAAGAATAATTGTTCTGTTGCCCTACCTGGAGGTGCACTGGGACAGTTTCAAACTTGCATCAGGTTGCTGGGAGTGGGGAGCTGCCGTTCCTATGCACCACAAGGTCACCTTAGAAAGGACAGACCTTCCCCAGAAGGGCTGTGCCTGTCTTGGGTCTCCTTGAATGCTTTTCAGAGTGTTTCTTCATGATGATGAGGGGAATATCTGTCTGAAACAGACAAAAATGGTCTAAACCCAGCAACATTTCAGAGCCTGGGGTGAGGGGCATGTTCTAAGCAAGGATTTAGATAAGATCCACCTCCCAGCATTTCTTGTCTCTGAGACCACTCACAGGCAGATGTGTTGCTTTGTCTCCAAGGGGCAGGTTTCTGCTGTGCACAGCATGAGACAAAAATAATAGCCCCTGAACAAAAAACTTCTGTCTTTAATTATTATTCTGTGTGGTTTTTTTCAGGAGTGGAGGAGAAACTTTTTTGGAAGTGCAGTTGCTAACTGCTTAATGTAACTTGTGTCCAGGAGGAAATGGTCCTGCAGAATCCAGCTTTGGCCAGGGCCCAGCTGCTGAGATGGTCTTCAAGCTGGTAAGGCAATGCCTCAGCACTGCTTGCTGCTGGCTGTTAACATACTCATTATGTGTCAGCTCTGTAGGCAGCAGTACCCCTCTGCTGAGCAGGGCACCTGGTCTGAGAATGCTCACCAGGAAGAATCCCAACTGATAGGAGGGATGTGGGCATCGGGGTGTCTGCTGCGCGTCAGGTTGTAGAACCTGGGGACTTAACGGAGCCCAGGGCAGGACTGAAGCTGAGCCTGTGATGTGCTGTTATCCCTGTCTGACATCTCTTCTGTGAGGGAGAAACAATGTCCACTGAGGCTCCTCCCTGTCTCCTACCCTCAAAGTGATTGGCATTGGAATGGGCTACCCAGGGAGTTGGTGGGGTCCCCGTCCCTGCAGGTGTTCAAGAAAAGCCTGGATGAGGCACTCAGTGCCATGGTCTGGTTGATGGGATAGGGCTGGGAGCTAGGTTGGTCTGGATGATCTTGGAGGTCTCTTCCAACCTGCTGGATTCTATGATTCTGTGACTCAAGTGACACCAGCAGGACAAAAGCCACCATGTGTCTCCCCTGTCTTCCTGCCCTCATGACCTGTGACTTCAGCACAGGCACTGTCCCCTGCCTGCAGGCAGCCAGCTCTGGCCAGCCTCAGTGCAGGGACTGTAACCTTGCTTGCTGTTGTCATAGCAGAGTTTAGATCTTTAAGAGCCTTGAAGTCTCTTATCCAAACAGTGAAGGGCAGTTCAGAAATGCAGCTTTATCTGGCTGGCTGTACAGTCACTGAGCACACAGACTGTAAAGCACTTTGTCTGGAGGGAGCTGACAGCTGCACTCTGCTAAATGATTTCATGCTTTATTTAACAGAATTTCTGTTTGTTTGCAGAAGATCAATAACGTTCACTGACAGGCTGACCTGGCAGGCTTGACGACAGTGGACTTCAGAAGTCAAGGTTAGTGTGTGAAAGGAGAAGGAATGGTACTGAAACCAGTGGGCTGGAGGCTCTGTCAGTACAGCTGTGTTCAAGTGGGACCAGTCACTGGGAAGAGCACCTGGGGCTTTTGGCTTCCAAGGAGGAAAAGGGTTTGTGTGGGGGGAAAATTGAAGTGGCAGCTTGACAAAAGGAAAAGTAAAGCCACTGAGTGCTTTGAAAATAGAGGGAGGCAGAAATGGTTCCAGAACAAACGTTTCTAGGATTACAGCAGTGCTTTGTGGTGTCTCCCAACCCTAGATGCAGCAGAGGAAAGACTATTCTGGAATGGGTGATGCCAGCAACCGCTGGAAACCCTGTGTGATGGCCACCTGGACTGAACTACTGGCTCCACAGTGCTCAGGGCCTCCTGCAACCACATCATGGCCGAGTTCCCAGTGAAGCCAAGGAGAATTTGGGTGCTAAGGGCAAGTTTTTGTCCCCTGACACCTGTATACTCAGTGCTGATCAGGAGCATTTCGGCTGGCAGTTGCCTTGCTCTGACACTGCCTTGCTTCCACTACGACCTGCTCCACAGCTGGCTGGAAGAGGGAAGGGTTCCCTGCTGTCTTGTAACAGAATAAAAATCAGTTCTAGAAAATCTTGAGAGTTGATTTTGGGATGGTTTGTTTTTTTTAAAAGATGATGCACTTGAACAGAAATGGTTTGGATTAGCAGAAAGAGTTCTGCTCCTTCTGAAATGGAAGATGTGAGTTTACCCTGCACAGCAAAACCTGTTCCTTCCTGATACCAAATGACTCCAGTGCCTGCAGGTGCTGAAAGGTGAGGAAAAGCAATTCCTGGTAACTGTGACGAAGCTGCTTATGGCTAAGCTCTGCCTGGAGCCAGAAATTGTTCTTGTAGTCCTCTTGAAAGCTCAAAAGATAAGGGAGAAGAAGGGAGAGGCAGCAGCCATCGTGTTCCTCGTCTGGTAAGCCCTTGAAGTATTGTGTGATGAATTCCAGGGCCTGGCTACACCCTTCGCTAGAAAACTTCCCTTTTGAGATGGGAAAGGAGGGTGAGTGGCTCCTGGTGTGCTCAAACAGCTCTGCCCATGGGCTGGGTGGGATTCCTGGCAGGATGTGGTGCTGAAACCTCTGCTACCCTGATTGCTGTGGTCAAGGTCACCTGCATGAGCTATGCTAAGGCTTGGCCAGAGCTGGTTTGGGGAGGTTTGGGTGCCCTGGATCAGGTGATATGAGGCTCAAGCTCATTCTTGTGAAGGAGTTTTTTGCTGAATGCTTGCAAATGAAAAACAGGCCTGACAGGCTGCCTTGGTGCTATTGTGAGGTGGCTCTGATATGAACAAAAGTTAACTTGAGACCTGGGAACACAAGATGGGCTTCAAGCTAGAGATTGCATCTGAACAGATTTACAGCCTAACCTGGAGTGCTCCTGTGAACTGGCTGTAAGCAGCCTGGTGGGAGCTGGAGGGTGTTTGGAGGCTGCCTGGCTCCTGCCCAGGATCTCTCTTGTGATCTCTACTGTAAATTGTTCCTCCCCAGATGGCATTCCAAGTGGGAAAAGGCTGTGCTCAAGCTGCTTCCAGAGATCTAGCATGATCTGCACGGTTCCACCCCACTCCCATCCTGGCCTCTAGGGCTGTTCCCCATCCAAGGACAGAGCTCCTCTGTTGTGGGCCCTTGAAGGTTCTCACCCACCACCCAGTTCATCAGAATAACAGAAACAGGCATAAAACCAACCACCCATTCAACATTTATGCTATGACACGAAGGGGGAAGGTGTTTCCAACTACATTCTTGTGCTGTACCAACCCTCAGGACACCACCAGCTGGAGCAGCCTCCCCAGTGAGTTGTCCTTAGCAGCGCTGCCTTATGTAGGACAGTTGAAAGGTTCAGGACCTTCACCTCCCTCTGGTGATTATTGCTTAGACTTTCACAACAAGCAAGCATGTTCCCTAACCCCCTTATCACAAAGCTGTCCTCTCAAAGCACTTGGAGGCCACAAAATGGTTCCTGTGCAAGAGAAACCAAACAAGCCCACTGCCAGACACAAGGGCTGTAGGCCAGCTCTCATCTCTGGTGTGCTTCAAGGCCAGCTGCCTTTCTGATGTCCCAGCTGAGCTGCAGCAACCCTAGTCCTAGCTGATGGCTTTCAAAACCCTTCCCTCTTGAAAACACCCTGCCCTGAGGAAGGAGAAGAACACAGGACACACTGTCACAGCCATGCCACTCTCTTGGCTGTTGATGATGGAGACAAATATTCTGGAAGGCAGCACCAGCCTCTCTGCATGCTGGGAGGGAGGTGTTCTCCAAACACACCACCTTCCTCTCAGCTCATGTAGTCTCCAGTACAAGACTATCATGCCTGTTGTCACCCCACCGTGGTGACAAGCATTTGAGCTGGAGTGTGATGGCAAAGTGAAGAGCACTGCCCAGACAGAGGCCACCACACATATCCAACGTCCTCTTCCAGCACCACCTTGCTCCTGTGCTTCACAGGAGCCACTGCTGCCCCACAGCCAGATTCATGGGGCCAGAAGGTCACAGGCACGTGCCTTGGTGCTTCTTGGTGCCCCAAAGGTCCTGTTCAGTCACACTGAGCCACAAAACATGGCCAGAGATCCCTGAGGAAGTGCAGCATTTCTCTACCAGCTTCAGCTTGCCTCTTACCATCACCCCACCACCAGCTGCAGTGTGGTGGGTCTGCTCCTTGGGCTGGCTGGGTGGATGCCCTCAGGAGGAGAATGGCCTTCAGGAAAGAGAAGAGCCTCAGAAGTCCTTGGCTTTGCCTCCGTGGGCAACTGCCAGGCCTCACCGCTGGTAGAGGGTCATGATCCCTGCCCGGTGCAGACTCCTCCACAGCGCTGCCTCCAGCATCATGTCATGGTTGGCATAAAACACCAGTGGCTTCTTCTCTGTCTCGTAGTAGTGGTCTGAGAACTCCTCATAGTTGGAAGTGATGAACCCATAGGCACTGACCTGAGGGGAAGGAGGTGGGACAAGAGGCAAAGGGCAGGGTCAGGGCTCCACCTCAGGTGCTCCATGCGCCACTCTCTGGGCACAGGGGTGGTACATGCAGGACAGCCACCAGGCCATGCCAGTCCTCCCAGGCAGCCTCACAGCAGCTAGTCACAAGTGCCCAGCAGCCAAAGCAGGGGACGGCCCTGTCCCCAGGAGGAAGGTGTCCCCATGGCCTCTCACCTGGTCGCAGGTGTGGAGCGCGGTGAGGAGCATGAGCGCGCCGGTGCTGGGCATGTAGAGAGAGCCATACTGCATGTCCAGCAGCTCTGACCGCAGGAACCTGCCAGCACACACAGCTGCTTGGCCTGGGCTCACAGCTGGCACAGCACCCTAGCCCCCAGCACCACACCCAGCATCCAGCCAGCCCCCGCCAGTGCCCAGTCAGCAAACAAAGAGCTTGTGGATTCTCTGATGGCTGCTACGAAGGTTGATGGAGTCAGAGAATGGTTTGGGTTAGAAGGGACACTAAAGATCATCTAGTTCCAACCCCCTGCCATGGGCAGGGACACCTTCCACTAGCCCAGGCTGCTCAAGGTCTCAAGGTTTAGGTCATTTGTTGCAGGCTGCCCAGAGGTAGCTCTGCTGTTTGCAGTCACCCCACCCCAGGAGTCTGCTCCTATCACCAGCAGGAAAAGCCAAGCCCTTTGGATCCTACCTCTCCCCCCTGTCACAGGGGGATGGATTTGGGGAAATGGGAAGCGAGCACCAGGAGGAGTGGGAGCGGATGTGAGCCGTGCTGCAGTGCACAGGAGTGGCAGAGGACAGATACCTCTGCCCTATCTTCTCTGCAGAAAGCAGGGTAGAGGTGGCTCTGGTGCCTGGGGAGGGACTGGGACTGATACTAGGCAGCCACAGGTCCATACTGGAGAGAGCAGCGGTGGGAAGCAGGTGGTCTGAAGCCAGCCTGGGGCAGAGCAGGAGCCGTGCTTCTCATCCTCACCTCGCTGTCAGGTACTGCAAGAAATCAGGATGCAGCAGCTTGAACTTCTCTGCAGACGCCTCTGGTCCAAAATACTTCTGTGGCCTGCAGCAGGGTGAGGAGAAGGGCAAGGCTTGTGTCATGGAAGTCCCACAGCTACCTCAGCTTGATCCCAGCAGGGACAGCTGTGGGGTGAGGGCAGCCAAGCCATGCTCCCTCTGGTGCATCGCTGAAGGTATGGGAGAGATCCTGGGGGGTACTCACCTGTCCCCCTTATCCGAGCCCTCGGGGACAGGCCTGCCCTGGATGGCAGCCTTCAGCATGACGTAGTCACGGATATCCGAGGGGATGAAGATGTACCTCAGGTCCTGCGGTGGGCACACACACATGGCACCTGTGGGGCTTCGGGGCACTGCCCATGCCAGCGGGGCAAGGACTGGGGGTTCTTGGGGTGGTGAGGAGGCTTGGAGGGCAAGCCTAGCTTCAAGGGATCAGAGCCTCAGCCAGCTCTCAGTGTCTCACCTTGCCCTGTGGTACCTGGCTGAAGCCATACTCCTCGTAGGCAATGAGGGAGTTCTTCATGGTGTTCACTGTGAAGCCATAGAAGGAGATCTTGGTCCCCACGTCCTCCTCGAAGCCTTTGATCACGGCGCCGTTCAGCCTGCAGGAAAAGCACAGGATGCATGCCCAAGGCCAGCCTCTTCCCCAGCACCCAGGGCCCCATCCCGCCCAGGACCTGTCCACACCTGAAGACCAGGTCGTGGGCGTCGATGGCCTCGCCCTGCCGCGAGCCGTTGAGGATGCCGCCGTTGCCCACCACAGCGCAGCGCACGCAGCCCCCGGGGAAGCTGCTCCTGTCGAAGAGCTGCCTGTTGGCAGAGGCGTTGAGGAGCTGGAGGGTGCTGCCCACCACTGGAAGAGAGCAGGATGGGAGTGGTCAGGGGGAAGATGTGCACCAGCCTGCGTCAGCCCCTGCGTGCTTGAGGGTGCGAGAGCACAGCCAGGAGCAGCCCGCGAGAAAGCTCACACCATCCCCTTCCAGGAGGTCTAGGGGTGGCACTGCAGGGACACCAGCCAGTCCCAGCTCCCCCACGTTTGGTGTCACCCCAGTGCAGCCTTCCACGTTCCTAAGCCTCCAAACAGAGGCCACTTGAGGCCACGCAAGGCATGCAGACCCATCCAGACATCACCAGCCCTGCCCATGCTGGCCACGTCCCCTTCCGATAGTGTCTCTTTGCAGCTGCCACCAGTTGGCTCTACCCTGCTGCTCCCAGCACTTCCCAGCCCAGGGACTGAAGCAGGAGGCTGCTGGGGAGAGCAGGGAGTGGGTTTGGGGTGGGGAGGGAACCAATCTGCAACAATGGCCCGGATTGTCCGAGCTCCTGCAGCCCCAGTTCATAATCACACACACACACTGGAGCTTTTATTCAGGGGAAATGTCACAAGATGCAGCAAGTGACATTTGCAAATCTGTCCCCCCCCAACCCCAGGAGGCTGAGTGGGAAGAGACCAAGGTCCCTGGCTGCTCCTCAGGGCTTCTCTGCCTGCTCCATGTCTTCAGTGCCTTCTGCTGGGCTCTCCAGGCCCCTCCAGCTGCCCTGCTCCCTCCCATCGCCCCTCCTTGCCCCCGCTGCTGCCACCCCCATGCCGGTGAGGTCCATACCTGTGTGGGACAAGCCTTGCCAGCCGTAGGGGACGTGTCGTGTCTTCAGCCTGTCCCAGGTCTCTGGGGTGAAGTGTTGGTCCCACATCAGCATAGGGGTGTCGAAGAGGAAGATGTCCCCAAATTTGGGGTCTGCCTTTGCTCTGGCCATCACTGAGCTGGGGCAGGTGCTGGGCTGGAGGGGAGGAAGGCCTTGGTTCATTGTCTAGCCTGGACTACCTTCCCTCCGACATCTGCACCCCTCAGTAGCACTGAGAAGAGGACAAACACAAGGACAGAAATGCTCCTTGCCTATGACACATTCTGCTGGGTCACCCAGGCAGGGCACTGCCTCATGCCTTGGTTTCCAGAACACCCTTTGGTACCCAGCTCACTGGACTTAGAGTCATCTGAGAGCATGAACCCCATGAAAGATTCAGCACCAGGTGATGCTGCTCCAACCTTCACACTGGGCAATTGCTCCAGGACTTGCTGCAACCACAGCAAGTAGGTCAGGGGGGACCCACACCACGGACAGAAGAGAGACACAAACCCCTTTCCAGACCTCTCTGCTCTTCCTCAGCTTCTCCACACAGACCTTCAACTCACAAAAGCCAGGAAGGAGGGGCACTGGGGACACTAACCATACTGTGCTGAGGATTACCTGCTGTCTGCTGGGCTTGGGCTCCTCCAGATCAGTGGAAGGTCTGAAGAACTTCCCCCTGGAAAGGGAGAAACGTATAGCAAAGTCCAAAATCCATTATTTGGGCACTGGTGAACCCTGCAGGGCGCAGAAGGAGGCTCCCAACTGGTGCCAGGACCACTGCACATCTTTCCCCCTTACCTCTCTAAGCCACCTCCAAGGGCCCACCTGCGGCTGCCAGCTTGGTGCGACATCCCTGACGAAGACACAATCAGTGGTTGTGGCTGCAGCAGGCTGGGAAAAGAAGGCAGGAAGGGATCAGACACTGAACCCTGACACCCCTCACCTGGGAGAACCCTGGGACAGGACCACGTCACCTCCACCCACCTCCCTTCCATGTGTTTCTGCGAGTGGAGAGCCACAGATCAACAAAATGCTCTGCACAAAGGGCAGCTGCTGCCTTCTGCTGGGTTCCTCCTCCAGGACCCACCATGTGCCAAAAACTGCACCCAGCTCAGCCTGCAACTTCGGAGGTAAGCTCTGCTGTGACCTCCCTGGCTCTTTCCACCATCCCACCCTTCCCAAGGGGAATGGGGCTGCCACAAGCTGGCCAGGTCAGCAGCATACATTTAGTTTCCACACTGAAGAAGCAATAGGTAACTGGGATCTGGATGCTCGTGGGGTCTGCAGGACCCCCCCTCTACCACGGGGCCAGGTGGGACATGCTCTGATCCTTTGTTCGGCAGTTGAGGACAGGTAGAGGTTTCCCATCTCTGGGTGTCCTGAGCCCTATGGGGCCAGGCAGAGCAGACCCAGCCTGCCAGGGGGATGTGTGGGGCTGGGAGTGGGCAGGGTCAGAGCCTGGCAAGCAGGAGGTGGAAGCCCACCGGAGGGGAACAGGCTCCCATTCATCCCCACACAGAAGGGCCCTTCAGAGCCCCCCGGCGCCGCCTCCAGCCCAGGCGGCAGGTGCCCAGGCCAGAAGAGGGGCATTGTGGAGGAGACAAGGGCCCCCTTGTTACGGGATCTCTGCCCGAGAGCTCGGCCACAGGTAGAGGCAGGTGGGGAGCGGAGCTCTGCCTCCCCCTCCGGCCCCCGCCGGCGGGAACGGCATCGGGTTTCCATCCCTGCTGTGGCTTCTGTCGGCACCACACTGCCCGCAGCCCTGCCCGGGAGAAAATAGAGACCCATTTGCCACCCAAATCCCACTCCATGCCACCGCGGGGGCACAGCATGACACAGGGAGGCATCCCAGCTCCTTGCCCAGGGGCTGGAACATCTGCCCAGGCGCAATGGAGCATCAGGACTAAGCTAGCTTTAGTCCCAGCTCCTTCCTCACACATCCCAGCAGCGTGCAGGGGATGCCAGGGGCGAAGATGTCCCCCGAGCCAGGGGTGTCAGCTCTGCTAGCACTGCCAGGCAGCTTTTTACATCCAGACAGTGTTTTTTGCCTCGCTGTCTCACACTAAAACGGCTCCCCAGCAAGAGCTGCTGCCTTGAAGAGCTCACACCATCCCAAACACCCATAGTCCAGCCCAGGGGCAAGGTCCCAGGCTTGGCCCTGCCCCACGGTCACATCCCCACCTTCAAACACATGCAAGAGCCCACACATTGCATACAGGAGTGCTGCCGACAGAGCTGGCCCCAGAGCAATCCCCAGCAGCACCTAAGCTGGGAGAAAGGAGAGAGGGCAAAGCTCTAGGAAGGTCCCCCAAGGCGGAACTGATCCTAGGGAGGTGCTGGAGCTGCAGCTTTCTGCGGGGCCTTTTGGCTGTTATCACGGTGAGCATCTGAACGAATCCAGCCTGACCACACTGATCTGTTCCCACAGCTCATGGCCAGGAGCAGAACTGCCCCAGCAGGGTTTGTGCACAGCGAGGCACTGGCTGGGACAACCTGTGTGAGACCAGCTGGTTATGATGGTGGCTGCTCTGCCAGCCCACCTCTGCTGGGCACAGGCAGCACAACCTGGGCAGAGCGAAGCTCAGCTAAGCTCAGCCGTGCCGGAGTCTGACAGCAGCTACAAGCAGAGCTCTGCATGCTGAGCCTACTTAGCTGAGGGGAAGTGCCATGGGATCTCCACACAGCTCACCTCAGGGAGCTGGCCCAGCCCTGCCTGCTTCCTCCATCTCACAACGCAGGAGATCCCTGGTCCACAAGCCTCGGCAGAGGGAGCCGCTACCAGTACCCACAGACCAGACAGGGCACTGTTGGACTCTTGACAGTCGGACTTGATGATCTTAGAGGTCCTTTCCAGCCTTTATGATTCTGAGAAACCTCCCTGCTCCAAACCCAGACCCAAGTCCAGCACAGCACTGAGCTTCCTGCGGCACAAAGCCCCCACTTTGGCCACTTACCCCTTCTCTGGCCGCAGAGGCACAGCACATCACCAGACGCTCACACAGGTCCATGCTGCCTAAGACCCACACACAAACAGCCTCTCTGAGCCCTGCTGGCTCCACAGCCCTTCCCCATCAGGCTCACAAGCCCCAGCTGCACATCCCTACAGATCCCTGCCCACACAGCCCCTCCCAGCTCTTCCTTTCTTCTTCGTAGAGTAGTTTTGGTTGGAAGAGATCTTTAATACCATCAAGTCCAACTGTTAACCCAGCATTGCTAAGCCATCACTAAACCATGCCCCTCAGCACCACATCTCAAGCTCCTTTTGATCTCTCCAGGGATGGGAACTCCACCACTGCCCTGGGCAGCCTGTTCCAGGGATTGACAACCCTTTTGGGGAAGGAATTGTTCCTAATACCTTGGTACAAATCCTTCCCTTCCCCTTTCCTGGCTCATCCCAGTGCCTGCAGGACAAGTCAGAGATCCAAGCACTGGCAGTGGGAAGTTTTGTGCCGCTTTCTGAACTGCCAGGCCTGTTGTGGGATCACCCAGGGCAGTGTGGAGGATCAGACCCAGCTTTACACAGAGTGGCTGCAGGGAGGAGGGCACAGCAGGTTGGCTCCTGGAGCCAGCTGGAGCTGGGACTCACTTCCACCCATGTTCAAACACGGTGCATGGCACTTGCTCATCCCTTCTGCCAGGGCTTGTGCTGACCTGACAAACTCAACCCTAGTGTCAGCACTTCCCTGCACTCTTCCCAACTGTGGGTGCCGGAGTCAACTCCTCAGCATCCCAGCAGACATCCTGGCTGTGGCTGCTGCCCAAATCCTGCCGGGGAGGGCGTGGGGCAGCCAAGTCCCTGCACCAAACAGCAGCTTGGCAGCATGTTGGAAAGCCAAACGCTTTGACGTCACCCGGCAGGATGTGGCGAAGCACCTCGTGATGCTTGGTTGACTCAGAAGATGACAACCCTCCCCAGGACCAGCCAATTCACAATGGGGCTCTGGGGAAGGAGTGGCTCGTGGCTGCCCTGGGCACTGGCCACGGCAGCTGAGCCAGCCAAGCCTGGGTGCATGGCAGTCACAAGTATGACGTCCCCGGTGCTCCGCTTCCGGAAGATAACTCTGTGTACGAGGGTTGTGAGCACACACTCAGCCTTATCTCCAGCAAACACTCCCAGGGCCCCGCACAGCCATTTGGTGGAGCTGAAGAAGCAACACAAAGTGGCTCTGGGCAGGTGTTTGCTCCATCCCACCCTGAAGGGCCAAGCTCCAGAAAGCTTCTTCTGCCAGTGCAGAGCCTGGCAAGGCTGGGCTGAGCTCCACGGTCCCAGCTGCCCTAATAATGTTGCCGTGAATGGTGCCAGGGCTTCAGAGAGATGGTTGGGCATGGAATGGGATGAGGCTGTGCCCAGCAGAACTCCAGGGCCTCTGGGGTGACAACAAGGTGGCCAGCTCTATGGAGATGGGGCACTGAACTCTTCTCCATAGGGCACTCACCACTGCCACCAACTTCGTGCTGAGTTGGAGGGGCACTTGATGTTGCTACATCTGGCCCTCAGGTGAGTTGGTGTTGGCAGCAGCAGCCAGCATCAACCTGGGCGTCAGCTTCCTCCTAGCCCTCCCACTTCACCACCCCCCCATATGTCAGCATGGAGACACTGCTCACACAAACCTCCCTACAGAAACATGGCCTCGTACACCGGTGGGAGCATCCCTGATCTCCCTTTCTGTGCTCAGGCAGGCAGAGCAGGAAACTTGCTCTCTGTGATGGCTCCTCAGCCCTGAGAGACACCAGTGTCTCAGTTTCACCCCCTAGACCCATCCCTGTGTCCTTTGGCCGGGGAGCAGCATTTCCTCAGGGTGCAAGGTTCGGGCTGGAGAAGCAGTGATCATAGGGCAGTGTTTGTAAACACAGGGTACCGGAGCAAGCAGGACTTGCTCTGGCTGGGGTCAAGCTTTAGTGGTTGGATTAAAGCCAAGAGGAAAAGTCCAAAAGAGCTTTGGAGCTGGTCAGCTGTCCAACACCTTGCCCTGGGCTCCAATCTGGGGCTGGAGGAGTCCCATCAGTGCAGCTCTGCCTTGGAATGCTGGGGCTAGGGCAGGTCCAGGCAGGGTCAGGCAGTGGCTGAGCTACCTGCAGCCTGCCATATGCTGGGAGGAACCTGCTCTCAGCTCCCAGCTCCCATCCCACAGGTATCCTCTGCACCCTGCTCCCAGGATGGATCATGAACCCTGTGCCAGAGTATAGCTGCTTCCCACTTTCAGTTCCAGTGTGGCCCTTAGGCATGTCCTGATGCCCTCATAGGCCTCAGTTTTCCTTCTCATGGACATCAAGATCTTTGTGAAGAGCTGCACCACACCCCAGCTATGACCTGTCCTGATCACAGTGTTGAAGCACAGCCAAGGTGCAAACAGCCACCTCTGTTCAGGCTCCTGGAGTCAATTCTGCTCCACAAACCCAGCAGGAGAGGGCATTTCTGCCCTGGGCAGGAGGGGAGTGGGCAAGAACCTCCATCTCCCAGCTCGGGAAGAGAGTGTCTGGAGCCCAGGGCAGCTCAGATAGATGCATCACAGCAACTTCCAGTGCAAATCTGGCTGCACCCAGTTCCCAGTGCAGAACCTGCTCCGGTTCCCATCCTGCATTCCTGGGCAGCAGCACCCAGGCAGCTGGGTTCTGTCACACCGATGTCACCCAAGAGCACCCAGAGTGGAGGAGATGGACACCCGTAGCACACTCTTGCTAATGCTCACAGGAAAGGATGATGCTGGTTCTGCAGGTCAAGTGCTGTGCAGGCTCTTTCACACCCTGTCCACTCAGCCACACTCTCCAGGGCTCCCTGGGGGACCCCAGCACCCTCAGGCACCGGGACACTCAGGAAGAGGCTTGGGGAGCTTGGAGTATGAGGAGAAGGCACCAAGTCCTCTCTCAACACAAGCAGGGTGATGCAAATTGCTGGAATTTGGGAAATGCTGCAGCTCCTGGGAGTTTGCAGGTGGTGGTGAGGAGCCCCAGGGATCCGAGTGGGCTGTGGGCAGCTGTGTCGGGCTCACCGCAGCTCCAGGGAGACCAAATCTGCCCCCAGGGCGATCAGCCGGCTCCGATATTAAATCAGCCCAGCAGGGATACGTGAGGCTGGCAGAGGGGCGGGCTGCCTGCTGGAGAGGTTTGAGCTTCAGCCCTCTCCGGACCTAGCAATGGTTCCCGTGCACTGTGATGGGCTGAACCAAATCGGCACCCCCTGCAGCCCCCCACGGCCCTGGGGTCCTGCTCTGGGCACCCTTGAGCTCAGCTGCTGCCCATGGGCAGTGCCCGGTGCCCAGGACACTTCGTGGGGCGGACAGAGCCTGCTGCAAGCACATTTTGCAAGCCAGCCAACAACGGGGGGCACAGCTCGGGTAACCTGCACTAAGGGGCCCACACCGGCACCCCAATCCCCCCTCCCCATCGGGATGCATGGCACCTAACGCTGAATTTGCCCATCCCTGCTTTCCGCCGCCCTGCCCATGCCCCCCTCACCTGGCTATGATCCTCTGGCTGGTGGGCGACTCCACCGTCGCGTAGTAGTGCCCGTAGAGGAGCAAGGAGGATGTGAGAGCTGCCAGGAGCAGAAGGCAGAGCCGTTTCCAGTGCGGGGACCCCATCCTGGGCACTTCAGCCAGCGGAGCAGCGCAGCCTGTAAGGGACCCTGCAAACTTCCCAGCCCCTCTGCTCGCCCGGTCCGGTGGGCACGGGCACCACTCCGGCCTGGCTCCGTCCTGCCCTGAGTGCCCAGCTGCACCTTGGAGCAGGCTGGGATATTCCTCCGGAGCGGTGGGAGGGAGGGTGTGAGCCGGAGGGAGGAGGCACCAGGCTGACTGGTTCAGACTTGCTGCGGAAAAAAGCACTTTTGAGCTGCTTTTTCTCCAAGCCGAGGATTAAACATTTACTCAGCCCAGCAGGGAGATGTGCTTTTTTTTTGTGGCCTCCTTTGCATGCCACCCACCCACCTCCGGCGCACAAAGAACGGAGGTTTCCCCTTTCTCTAACTTTCCGCTGCCCTTCAACATGTGTTTCACCATCGGCTCCTTCACCACCGGCATCGCCCAGCCGCCGCCGCCTCCAAGCCTACCCGGGGGGTGGGGGTTCGCTGTCGATTGGCACTTTAGCAGAGTCTGCAGGCTCCCAAAGGAAGGCGAGCTGCGGTGCCGGGCTGCCCGATGGCAGCTCCGCGGCACACACCTGCGCCGGGTACCTGCTGGCAGCTCCGTGGCACACACCTGCACCGAGCCAAACCTGCCGCTGCCGGAGCAAACCTGGCACACCAGCGGAGGATGCTGGTGGGGTGCTGCTGCCCCAGCTCTGGCCGCTTTCTGTCTGGACAATGTGGGTTTGCGGCGAACAAACCCATTCAGGGCTCTGCGCCCAGTCGGACAAGCGTTTTGGGCTGGAGGGAAGGACAAACGGGTTTGGGGGGTTCTGGGTATGTGGGGGGACATCCGAACGCAGTGCTTGACATTTTGGGGAGGGAAATGTTCAGAAAGAGTATTTCTGCTCTGCTTTAGCTAACCTGATCGACCGAAGGAGGCAGCTTGCAAAACAGGACCTTGGGTACGGCGGGGGAAGGGGCTGGGCAAAGCCTGTTCAAGAGGTCTGCAGTGATTTCGGGGGTGTGGATTTTCAGGAAGCCACCAAAGTCAGGGAGCAGCAGGCATGGCGAGCCTCGCTCCATCCAAACCCTGTGTCCGCAGCTCCAGGACCCACAACACCATGCCACCACCCCAGGGTGTCACCCAGCCCCTCCTCAGATTCCTGCTGTTGTCATTCAGGACCAGAAAGCCAGGGGCCAAAGCGCATCCCTGCTCCCATCCCCCAGGCTGCGTTTCCCTCAGCCACCCCCTACTTCCACTCCTCCCGCAGCGGCATGTTTCCAGCCACTGCTCCTTCAAAGGAAGATAAATGGAACAATAATTTCATCTGAGTTTGCTCCGGTCCAAGTTTCCTCCTGTTACTCCAAAGCCCTCAGTTGCCAGCCCTGGTCCCGCAGGAATTTTGGTTGTGTGGCAATGGCACAAATCCACAAAGAGCCCAGGGTGCATCGGTGGTGATGTCCTGGTGTGAGCAGGGGAGCTGGAGCTGGCAGGGGTGGCAGCACTGGCCCTGTCCCACCGAGATAAGTGGACATTGGACCTGGGTCACCATGACAAGATGGCAACTAGGCTGACTTTAAAGCCTAAGAGCTGTGGCAGGCTAAGGGCTGGGCACAGGGTGTCTCAGGGAAGCGAAGTGCAGACAACCCGCAGGAAAGGCAGGAGAGGACAGACCATCACCACGTGGGCACTCGGGGATGATGATGATGAAATAAGCTCAGCTGGAGCTGAAACTACAGGAGGGGCAGGGAGAGGAGGAGTTACCACACACCGCAGTAGGAAAGGGCAGCTCAGAGCAATGTGGGTGCACAGATGGAAGTATCTGATGCTTGTTGCCCGCTCCCAGCTCTGGGGTACTGGGAAGTCTGAGGGCCAGCAGAGACGGTTCAGAGGTCCTGCAGCCTGGAGCCTGTCCCCAGCTGGTGTAACTGGTGCATCACCGTTGTTGACTCTGGCACGATGGATTCGCTCTCGGTGACCCAGCGCCTTGTCTCACCTGCTCTCAGCTCTGCCCCTTCGTTAATCACAGCTAATTATTACCAACTGTTCTCAAAAAAAAACACAAAGGGGCATAGCAAGGCTCAGTCCTGGGGGTGGACAACTGATGGTCCGTAGCTAAGGGCTGGAAGGGACCTCGAAAGATCATCCCGTCCAACCTCCCTGCAGAGCAGGATAACCTGTATCAAGTCACACAGGAAAGCATCCGGGCAGGTCTTGAATATCTCCAGAGAGGGAGACTCCACACACACCCCCACCCCCACCCCGGTGGCCTGCTCCGGGTCTGAATGACCTGGGGAAAGCCAGGAATTTGCCACCCTGAGACATTTATGGCCCAATTATGCAAACGCTGCTGAGTGGCAGCTCTGGTGCATTTGGCCAGAGGGAGGGAGGGAGGAGCTGGTTCCTTCCCTCCTCTCTCCTCTCCCTGTTCCCGTGATCGATGGTTTTCTTCTGCTGGGTGGTTCTTTTTTTTTCCAAAGGGGTGCAAATGAGATGCACAGTTCTTCATCTGCTCCGCTTGTTCTGTGCTACAATGCATTTTGGCCCCTACCCCAAAATTAAGTGGTGCTTATTCGGAAGTTTCAGAAGTGTGAAAACCCTTTAGGATGACAGTTGCCAAATAAAGATCAGGAAGAGAACAGAGAAGAAATTACAATGAAAACCAGCAAGTATCATTTTTAGCTCAGGCTTTTTACTCCAGTGATTACTTCTTGGAAACAAAACCCCAGGCTTATCCACACGGCTAGAGGGAAGAGAGAGGAAAGAAAGCACATTTTGCACCAGCTGGCTGCTGGCCAAGGGTTGGTGGAGGAAAAAACTTGTGGTCTTTGCCATGATCGACTGGCCAGCTGGGAGAACAAAAGGATCTCAGGATCACAGGATGTTAGGGGTTGGAAGGGACCCAAAGAGATCATCCAGTCCAACCCCCCTGCCAGAGCAGGACCATACAATCTAGCTCAGGTCACAGAGGAATGCATTGAGATGAGCCTTGAAAGTCTCCAGAGAAGGAGACTCCACAGCTTCTCTGGGCAGCCTGTTCCAGTGCTCTGTGACCCTTGCAGTAAAGAAGTTCCCCTTTGTGTTGAGGTGGAGTCTCCTGCGCTGCAGCTTACATCCATTGCTCCTTATCCTACCCCAGGGAGCAAGTGAGCAGAACCTGTCCCCCCTCTCCTGACCCTCAGCCCTCAGATATTCATGAACATTCATCAGCTCCCCTCTCAATCTCCCAAAATCTCCCGGAGGATCACAGTCTCACAGTATCACCAAGGTTGGAAGAGACCTCACAGATCATCAAGTCCAACCCTTTACCACAGAGCTCAAGGCTAGACCATGGCACACCAAGTGCCACGTCCAACCTTGCCTTGAACAGCTCCAGGATGTCTTTATCCATCCCGGTTTGCCCAGCACAGGTCAGAGACGGCGTTCAAGAAAACGCCCACAAAACCTGCTGGTGGGAAATTTCCCTGAAACGCGAATCTGGCCCCGGGAACTGCGTGGCTGTGCCATATGGCTGCCTGCGGAGCCAGGGCCGCCCCGGCACGCACAGCCCCTCCGCAGATGTCTCGGGAGGCTGCCGCACAGCACAGCCCCTTCCCGACCGGGCAGGGAGGGCTGGCCTCTGCCAGCCTCCTTCTCACCACGTTCCCCGCCGAAACCGGGTCAGCAGAAGCTCCTGCCCACACTCATACTGCCCGGCTGGTGCCGCGGGTGGCCACCCGATGGTCTTCGCTTGGGTTTTCAGGCTACCACCGCAACCGAAGTCAGGAGATGAGGGGGGACGTGGGTGCTTGGGGGTTGTTTCCACGAAGAAACGGAGCCCTGCCTCTATGCCAGTCTGTCAGGAGGTGGCCCATCAAGGAGACCCACCTTTAGTCCCCTCCTGCTCCCTGCAACGGCAGGAAGGTCTTGGGGATGAGCCGTGGGCTGGGGAGGGCAGGTGGGGACCTCCCGTACAGCAGTAGTAAGAGGTTTGAGCTGAGTCGCTCCCCTCGGCGCTGCCGGGGCCCAGCCCGGCTCTTATCACAGACGTGTCTGCACACGGCAGAGCCGTTGGTCAACCCTGGACCGTTGGCCAGGTGAGATAAGCTGAACACACAGTCTGAAGGCCATCCCCTCTCTGCCAGGAATGGGGCAGTCCATGAGCCCCAAGTTATGCCGTGGGGGAACGCAGAGCTGGGAAACACCTTGGAGAAACCAGGGTGATAACACAAACTGTGCCGGCCCCTGCTGGCTCTGAGCCAGGGGGAACAGACGTAGACTGATCCTGCCCTCTTCTCAGCAGCACAAACAGCCCCTGAGGTCTGCTGAAACATAGCAGTGAGTGGTCTGCTCAAAGCCACACGAGCCCCTGGGGGCGGGGTCATGGAATCGTTTGGGTTGGAAAAGACCTTTAAGAGCATCAAATCCGTTAACTGAGCACTGCCAGGTCACCACCAAACCACGTCCCTCAGCACCACATCTCCACAGCTACTGAGCATCTCCAAGGATGGGGACTCCATCACTGCCCTGGGCAGCCTGCCCCAGGGCTTTGACAACCCTCATGTCCAACCTAAACCTCCCCTGGTGCAACCTGAAGTCATTTCCTCCTCCTATTGCTTGTCACTTCAGAGAAGAGACTGGTCCCCTCTCGGCTTCAGCCTCCTTTCAGGGAGCTGTAAGGAGGGATGAGGTTTCCCCTCAGCCCCCTTTTTCAGGCTGCATAGCCTCAGTTCCCTCAGCTCTAGACCTGTGCTCTAGATCCTTCACCAGCTTCACCACTCTTCCTTGGACACCCTCCCAGCACCTCAGTGTCTTGCCCGGGTTGGGCCAAGATCTGTCCCAAAGCTCACAGCTGGGGAGTGGGAACACCTGAGTGTGGGTGGGCAGCAGCTCCTTGTTCACCTCTGCAATCCCACCTGATGCTGTATGGTTGCTGAAGAAGTCTTGGGATGTCCTCAGGTCTTTCCAGGATTTCACCCCCTCGAGGGCTGGATCAGGCCAAGCTGGGAAAGCCCTACAGCACCTGGGGTCCTGCCGCTCAGCCCGGCAGAGGAATGCAGACCCCCCTCCAGCCTCTCGGCGTGGGAAGCAGAGGCTGCTGTACCCCCAGGAGCTGTTTGCCTGCAGGGCCTTGCCCCAGCACCTGGAGATCAAAGGCTTGCTGCAGGGGAGGTGCTGGGAGGTCATTTGGTGCCTTTTGCACAACAAAGCCGTGGCCTGCTCCTTTATCTTGTTCTCCCTCCCCCGTTATCAACAGCCTTTCTGGTCCGACTGGATTTCCCTGCCGCCACATCCCCAACCAAAGGAAAAGGTCCCCACAACGGAGGTGAGGAGGATGAACCCCCACCACCACTGAACAGCAACGGTCCCAAGCCTCTGCAGCTAGGGACACAAATTGCTGTTCATGTCAGTGACCAGCACAGGGAGCTTGTGCTGACCTCGACTGGGCACAAGCCTCTGCCATGCTCCCACAGCGTCCAGTCAGCCACTGGCCTTCAGCTCTGGCTGCTGTGTCTTGGCTTCTTGCCTGGGGAGAAGAGTGGCTCTCTCCAAACCCTGCTTTGGTTTGGGTTTGGCTTTGGCTTTGCCTGCCAGCACCAGCAGACATGCCAAGCCCCAGGACATGGTGTGGAGTCCATCTCACCTCTGTCCCTGCTCAGCCCAGGCTCTGGAAAGAAGGTTGGGCTGAGCAGAAACAGGGTGGAGATGAGCTCTGCACCACTCATTCATCCAGGAGACCCACCTCCATCCCCCAGTCCATCAGGTCCCCATCTGCTTCCTTCTGCTTTGGCCCCAGCCCCAGCTGAGGGGCACATGCCTGTGAAGATGGAACAGGACATGGTTCCTGCTTCTGATGGACAGAGGAGCAGTCACCATAGAAAGAGAAGAAATGGAAACCAAACAAGAGCTGAAGCCCTGCCAGGAAGTTGACACCACAAGAGCTGCTGGTTCACAAGTGGATTTGTTTCCCACAAGCTGGCAGGCAACATCTTAAAGGTTGTTAACTCTTGGGGAACCTCAGGAGGAGCTGGGCACAGCTGTGCCAGTGGCTATGGCACTCACTAGCAGCTTCCCCAAAATCCAGGGCTGAAGCAGCAGCAGCTTCTGGGAACACCACTGTGCATTTCCTCACCCAGTCGGAGGTCTCTGGCAGAGCCTGAAGCTCCTGGGTGGCAGTGGGTGTTGTGTCCCCACACGAGGAGCAGTCCTATGCCACGCTGCACAAGCTGAGGCTGCCCCTTGGCACATGCTTTGCAGCTGCAAGAGTGGCACTTGCAGGTACCAAACCTCCCCTGTGCTTGTCCCTGCAGACCCCCAGGAGCTCCTGGGTCACCAAACCTCGGGCAGCTGAGGACAAAGGACACCAGGGACAAGGCGGGGACAACGCTGATGCAGTGTGGGCAGCTGCAGGGCTGTGCGGCGCTCAGCCTGTGCCAAACCTGGATGTGCCAGATGCAGCACCATGCTGGTAAGTCCTTGAACAGGAGCTGCCACCTGCTGGCACTGGGACAGTCCTGCTGGCCTGCCAGCTGCAAGGACCTGGATGAGGACATTTGGAGTGGCCCAGCACTATGGCACTGTCTGGAGGACTCACCCAGACCCCAAATGCTGGTTCTCACCAAGCCTGCTCCAGCTGTAGGTTCCCTCTGTGGGCTCTGACACACTAGCTGGTGCCAGGCTAGAAGCTGGCTGGGACGTGTCACCTCCAAACCCTCTTGACTTCCCATAGCTGCTCCAGACCTGATGCTGCAGGTGGCTCTGGCAAGATGCTGTAGGGGATGTGTCCCTGTTGTGTCACACCTGGTGGCCCACGGTGGCACAGGAGCAAAGCGTGGCAGTGAAAGGGACCACCAAGTCAGAGACACTTTTGTGGGGCTGGAGAGGATGTGGGTTTGAATTCGTTGGGCAACTCCAGAGCACAGCAAGACCCTTCTGAAGCCAAGGCCACCTCTGATAACATCAAACTACACCAGCTGAGCCGAGAGGAAAGCCTGGAGGGAACAGGCTCTGCTGGTGGGAAAAGCCTCCTGAGAAGTTGCCTTCCCATGACTCTGGGGCACCTCAGCTGCAGAGAGGAGCTGGGGGCTGCCAGCCCATCCCCAAAGCCTCCTTGCCCACTGTGATCCTGTTGCTTGGCAGGACTCAGCACCATCCCACTTCCCAGAGGAGAGGGAAACAAAGGGGAAGGAGGGGGAAGGGAAAGGGTCTAAGGAAAACTTCTTCCAAGTTCTTGGGAGGAGAAAAGCCTCATTCAGGCAGGAAGAATGCCCGTGTGGAGCTGGTCACTAAGCAACCCACAGCAATTTGGTATGGCCTGACGCAGGGGCAGCGAACAAAGCTGCCTCGGACCCACCGAGAGCCCAGCTGAGGGAGGGCTGGGCAGGGAGGGCTACAGGGTCTGGAGACAACAGCCATGCACAGCCACCACCATCTAGCAGGCTCCAGAGCTCCTGGGCACTGCCAGAGTTTGTCCCCAGTCAGCTTCAGAGGGGAACATGCTTCCATCAGGCTCCTCCTTCATGGAGAGGTTGTTTGCTGCTCAAGGAGGATTTCTGGTGTGCTCCAAAGCCCACTGGGTCTGGTGCTCACACAGGGCTGTGTACATCATTCCAAACATTCCCAACAATTATTCCAGATAACTCCCTGCTCCTAGGAGCCCTGCAGGGCTTGCATGGGCAGAGCAGGTAGTGCAGGCTGCAGCCTCTCCCAGAGAAGCCAAATTCTCACTTAGATTGTCACTGTATGGGGGGTGTCCCTTGCAAACAAGCCCAGTGAGACACAAGAACCTACCTGTCCTCTCCACAGCACTAGGGAAAACGGGACAAAGGAAATCAGGCCTGAGCAACTCTGCTGATAATCCACACTGAAATGCCTCTTGGGGCCTGGGGGGTTCCTGCAGATGCTGCTGCCCCCAACAGAAACGCCACACAACAGGAAAACCTCTGATAGCCAGACCAGGTCCAGCTGAGCTCCAACCCTGAGCCTGGTGAACCATGGGGGATCCACTGGACCTACCTGGAGTGCTTTTTATTTGGAGGGGAACAGCCAGCCCTTCATGCTTTTGTCTCCAGCATCTACCTGGACAATGGTGGCTGGGACAAGGACAAAGGGGCCAGGTGTTTATCCACTTCCTCAGGGAAGGGTTTGGCAGCTCTGATCCCCATCCCCCAACAGCAAGGTGAACAAGTGGAGGATGCTCAGGTGTGCTCACACAAGCTACAGAGCACCTGCAGAGGGAGGTATTGTCATCAACATTCAGTCCTGCCCTTTCCCAGCCTTGCTGGCCCACACCTCGGCCTTTGAAGTTGCAGCTTTGAACTCACTCTGAACAAAGAAACAAAACCGAGCTTGGCCAAAGCAGTGTCATTTATTTTGCCTGCTGAACCCCCCTCCGAACGGCAGTCTTGCTGGCTGCAACTGGGCTCCTCTCAGTATGATGAGGCATAGCCACTCCATCTAGCAGCAAAGATGGAAAGCATCCATCACTGGACTTGGAGAGTTTAAACATGGACTTGGCATACCAGGATCATGACGACATTCACAAATCCTGGAGTGAACCTCTCACACACAGGAGAAGGGATGTCCTGAGTAAGAAGCATTGAGTCCTGCATGCCTGCTGCACCACAGAGAGCATTTATCTGCCCTTGAGCTGAGGGTGGTGCTCCTTTGGAGGTGTCATGACGAGGCCATGCTGTGAAGCAGAAGTGAGACTCACCCTCTCTCACCTAGAAGTGTCCAGTCCATCCCAGTCATCTGCAGAGAGCAGAGCGAGAGCAGCACCTTCGGGAATTAAGTCAACCTAAGACAGGATCTGTGTGTCCACCTCCATCCACTGGCTGCTGAGGGAGCTTGCTTAGCCAATACACCCAACTCTATGATGGGCACCAGCACTGGAAGGGATCCACCCAGAACTAGAGCAGCTCCAGCCTGAGGAGCACCTCCTTGCAAATAGAGAAAGCTTGGATGAAGATGCAGGACACTGGACCATCTGCTATCCAGATTCATCCTGAGTCCTCCTCCCCCAACATCAGTGTCTACAGCCATCACCAATGCTCTTGCACCACAGCCAGATGGGACTTTTTTGTTGATGGTGCTGCATTTTCTTGCTGGTTTTCCTGGTCTGTAGCATTTGCACATTGGTAGAAACATTGTGAGAGAACAGAGGTGCTGAAGGAGGGAAGAATCTCTGCAGGAATGAAACATGCCTGGAAGGCCAAACCTAAGCAAGCCTCTGGTGGTCCAGTTCCATTCCCAGTGAGAAGGTGTGGAGATTTCCCAGGCAATGACCCTTGTCATGCACTCAGGGTCTCTGGTAAAGCTTCATGATATTCTCATCATGAAGCTTCTTCCAGACCTGTTTCTCCAGGTTGAAGTCGTGGTTAGAGTAGAACACAAGGCGCTTCCAGCTCAGGTCGTAGTAGTGATCCGAGTACTTCTCATGCCCCTCCGTGATGTAGCCGTAGGCACTCACCTGGGAGACAGGTAGTAAGGATGGAGGGAGCCAAGGGAAATACAGGACACAGCTCCCAAACTGGAGGGAGCACAGGGTACCAGCCAGGACTCCTTCCTCCAGAAGGACCAGACTACGAAGGTGCTGGCCCCAGAGAGCTCTGCTGTCCTCTCACTGCTTCCTTTGGTGGCAGGTCAGCTCTCAGGCCACAGTAGCTTCACAACCTCTACGTGAACTCTTTTGCAGCTGTTTCTCTTGCCTTCAGTCAGCTCCTTCACAGCTGATAAGAACCCAAATACCCTGAAGGCAGAGTTGGAGCCACCTCTGTTCTGCCCCATTTTCATACTCCCCATTCCAGTCAGTGCTGGTGCAAGAATCATGGTGCCTTACCCGGTCGCAGAGGTGGAGGGCAGTCAGCAACAGGAAGGCTCCTGTCGTAGGTCTGTACAGCCTCCAGTAGGGCTTCCCCAGGCTTTTGGATTTTAAAAACCTGCAGCAGGAGAGAAGAAAGCACAGAGCAGTTGCTGGGTGTGGTGCTTTGAGCTGGGCAGGCCTTGCCCCTCTGTGATCCCTGTAGTATCTTCCCTCCTTGTAGCAGTTTGTGGCCGCTTCGGAGCAGCCAGGAACCTGCCCACATGTGAGGGCACTGCTGCGTGCTCAGAAAAGCACAAAGCCAGCCCAGAAAGCTCCAGCACCTGCACGGCAACCTATGCCCACCTCTGGCCCAGCTTTATGGAGGTGGCAGGCTTGAGGCAGTGGGAATAAAGAGAAGGTGGATGAAAGGATCTAGTAGGTTAAAGCCCACTCTTAAATCTGTCCTTTGTCTTGCAGGGCAGAAGGAGCCTTGAAGCTCCCTGGAATATCCTGCTCCCCATCTAAATTTAAGAGGGAAATGAGACACAGGAAAGGGTACAGAGGAAGGTCACAAAAGCCACTAGGAGCTGTAGTGGTTTATGCCAGCAGTTGTTAGGAAGGTAGGAGTCCAGACCAGGAAAAAAGAGACCATTTGAATCCTCTTGGCCTTGGAAAGGACCCAAGTCAGAGGGGAGACAGCAGAACGAGCAGGGAGGCACAAGCCATCTGGCACTGCTTTTGCCTTCTCTCAGAGAAGCTACAACTTGGCTCTCAAGGAGGCTGAAGGGCAAACAGCCAAAGCAGGGCACAACAGGAGCTCTTCTTCTTACATCTCTTGGTCACGTGTGGCCTATGGCTGGCAGATCTTGCAACAACAGTGTCCAGCAAGCCTGTGAAAAGGATTGGAGAGGCAAAGAGCAGCAGGCAGGCCAGGCACAAGGGATCCTGAAGAAGTACCCACTAGCAGGTTTGAGGGCACAACCAACCTCCCAAATCTTGGATCTTGGGAGAGAAGGGCTGTTACAGAGCCTTCCTCCAAGGTGCTAAGCAATGGGCTACAGGAAAAAAAGGCTGGTCCTGAACTATTTCACAAAGATGCTCAGAGGGCTGGAGCAGCTCTGCTATGAGGACAGGCTGAGAGAGTTGGGGCTCTTCAGCCTGGAGAAGAGAAGGCTTTGAGGAGACCTTAGAGTGGCTTTCCAGTATCTGAAAGGAGCCTACAGGAAGGCTGGGGAGGGACTATTGACAAGGTTTAGTAATGTCAGGATGAGGGGTAATGGGTTTAAGCTGGAGGAGGGGAGATTTAGACTGGATGTTAGGAGGAAGTTCTTTACAGTGAGGGTGGTAAGACACTGGAATAGGTTGCCCAAGGAGGTTGTGGATACTTCCTCCCTGGAGGTGTTTAAAGCCAGGCTGGATGAGGCCTTGAGCAACCTGCTCTAGTGGGAGGTGTCCCTGCCTATGGCAGGGGGTTGGAGCTGGATGATCCTTGAGGTCCCTTCCAACCTAAACCATTCTATGATTCTATTTCAACTCTTCTGCACTTTAGCAACACTCTTCACACAGCTCAAGCTGTGGACCAGGACCAGGACAGCCAAACTGTCCAACAGCTGTTGCCTCTCCAGCTTACAGATGCTGGACACCTAAGTCCCACTGCAGCACCACAGAGAATTTTCACTGACTGCCCACTGATGAAGCTCAGCCCCAGCCTCCTGGTAGGGCTAAGCTGCAGTTAGAAGGGAGAGAATTGGGAGGACAGAGCCCAGGGGCAGAGAGAAATGGTGCTGGTCAGAAAAAAACAAGCTCCCTAGAGCACACAGTCCCCAGCTCACCTGTTTTTCATGTATCTGAGGAAATCAGGGTGAACCACCAGGTATTTGTCCATGGTGAAATCTCCATCAAACCTCTCCCGGGGCTTCTGCCTAAGGACAGGAATGGGAAGACTCAGGACAAGCTCCTGCTTCTCATCACATCCAGAAAGCATCAGCCATGATGCACTTGGTGATGACAGAAGAACCACAAGCACTCTTATTTTCCAGATGATGAGAAAGCCTCCATAACCTGTGTGCACTGCAGAGGAAGAGATCAGGGAGGAAAGACAGAAGACAGGAGCATGTGTGCATGTAACAAGGGGCAGCAGGCACAAGCTGGAAGTTCCTCCTAAGCATGAGGGAAAAATTCTTTGCTATGAGGATGCTGGAACCCTGGAACAGGCTCCTTCTCTGGAGAGATTCCAAATTTGCATGGATGTGATCTGGGGCAACCTGCTCTGGATGGTCCTGCTTCAGCATTTGACTAGATGATCTCCAGAGGTCCCTTCCAACCCCCACCACACTGGGATTCTGTATAGACAAGAATTGGTAGAACCAGGCCTTCATCCATGGTACCAAGCCACCAGGTACAGATACCAAACCAGATAACAGTATGTGCTGACCCCAGAGGACCACAAAGCTCTCTCCAGGCTCTGGCCACACATCACTGAAGCCAGCTGCTCACGGAAGGAGGTGCATTGGTAACAGCTCCTCAAAGCTGTGGAAGAACTAAGATACTTCTCCAGACAAATCTGCCAAGGGAGAGAGGCTTTAGCCTGCCTCTGCACTGACCTGCTCCTCAGTAGGGCTGAGCACTATGGAGAGCAAAAGAGCACAACAAAGAACTCCAGGCTCAAGGGTGCAGAAGTGGGGCCAGTTTGCTTTACCTGTGGTTCAGGAATCCCTTCCTGATGTTCTTGTTCAGCAGAAGAGCCTTCAGCCACTCATAGTCCCTAGCTCCCTCCAGGAAGTGAATGTACCTGATGTGCTAAGAAAGCAAGTGAGCATTAGAGAGTGGCACAAGAGAGACACAACCTTTAATAGCAAAAAGCAAGCAGGCATCTAGGCTCCCTGAGCTTCTCACACACGCAGCTTTGCTCTGCAGCTTTCAACCATCCCACAGGAGCAGAATGGAGATAACACCTGGTATGCAGCTGCTTCTACGTGCCAAAAGGCTGGGGCTGGACTGCAGCTTGCCACTGCAAATACACCTTCTGAGGGTAACGCTGAAGAGTCAGCTCTGCCCCTTTGCTCCTCACGCATGGCAAGGTCAGAACTGAAGGTCCTAGACTGACAGCATCCCATCAAAGCACTGCATGCACACAGCCTGGAGCCGACTTACTTTTCCTCGTGGGATTTTGCTGAACCCTCTGCGTCCCAAGATCTGGAGAGAGGACACCAGAGAGTAGGCTGTGAATCCATAGAAGGAGGTTTTTGTCCCCACGTCCTTTTCGTAACCTTTGATCACAGCCCCGCTCACCCTGGCCAAGGAAATGAAATGGGAGCAGAGTTAGCAGGAGGGCCCTGAAAACACATCCCTCTTAATAAAGACAGCCTTAGTCTGCAGGAAGGGAGGATCAGGCCCATTTGGAGCTTACACCTCTTGATCTGCAAGAGAGCCACTGCTTTGGAGATGGCTCTTTATGGCTCATCTGTGAACCCAGGCTCTTGCTTGTGCGTTTAGGAACTTCCCAATTCCTTTTTGTTAATAGAATCATAGAATCAACCAGGTTGGAAGAGACCTCCAAGATCCTTCAGTCCAACCTATCACCCAGCCCTGCCCAATCAACTAGACCATGGCACTAAGTGCCTCATCCAGGCTTTTCTTGAACATCCAGTCTTTTCTTGTTTTTTTCACCTCCTCCTTGCCATCAGTCACCTTGGCACTTGGGAGTCAGTGCACTACTACTGCTCCCAGCTGCAGTGTTCTGCTAGCCAGAGCAAGGTGGCTGTGCATCTCCTTACCGGAAGACGTAGTCATGGGAGTCGATCTCCTGTCCCATCCCAGAATTATTCAGTATTCCTCCGTTCCCCACCACAGCACAACTGATGCACCTCGGCATGCTGCTGCTGCTGCTGCTACTGTTGCTCAGGAGCAGCTGCTGGTGGGGATTTGGGGGCAGCAGGGACATGACCTCCTTCACCACTGAGAAGGAAACACGGTGGAGAGTTAGCACCGAGAGCCTTCGGGATGGACAGTGAAAGCAGTACAGTTTCCACCACGAGATCCACACCTAGCCTGACGCCTCTGACACGGAGATGCAGCAAACCTCCAGCTACTCGGCATCAGGCTCCTGTTGGGAATTTGACGGTCCCATCCTGATAGGCCCTGAGGGACTCACATGAATAATTCAGCTCCATGAAGCCATAGGGAGGCACAAAATGCTCCAGGCGGTCCCACTCACTGTCACTGAAGTATCTCTTGTCTGTGAAGAGCACGATGTTGGGCAGGAAAAGATCTCGCAGCCACTCAGACTTGGCAGCTTTGGCCTTCACTGATTCAGAGCAGGTCTTGGAAAACACAAAAAGACAGCAGTAAGGCCTGATGAGCAGAGAGCTGATGGACCTGAGTGAGTGCCAGTGTCTGTGTGGCACAGCGCCAGAAGGAAGCACAGAAACTCCACTGCTGCATCCTCCACTTCTCTCAGCATCACCATCACCATGAACATGAGGCATCATTTCAGCCCTACAGCAACAACTAGCTGGTGGAAAGTCACCTACAAGGAAGCCAGAGTGACTCCAGATCTCTAAGATGTTCCTGTTGAGAACAGGTCTGTGATGCTCACAAGTTTTAGCAGTCTTGGGCTTCATTAACTGACATGCATTAATGTTTGTAAGAGTTCTAACCTAAACCTGCCACATAAGGCTGCAGCCAATGCACCTCACAGGGTCCTGGCCTTCAGAGAGCACAGAGATGAAGGGTGGGTGGCAAAAAGGGGCCAATCTCTTCAGTGGTGTCCTGTGATAGGATGAGGAGCAATGGGCACAATCTGGAACACAGCAATGAGGAAAAACTTTGTTACTGTAAGGGTGATGTAGCCCTGGAGCAGGCTGCCCAGAGAGGTTGTGGAATCTCCTCTACGCTTTCAAGGCCCATCTGGATGTGCTCCTGTGTGGCTTGCCTTAGGTGGTCCTGCTTTGGCAGGGGAGTTGGACTCAACAATCTCTGGAGGTCCTTTCCAACCCCTAACATTCTATGGTTCTGTGATCAGAAACACACTGAGGAACACATGAGATCAGATCACCATTATCAGTCTTTTGTAAGCTAAGACAAAGCATCTTCACCATCATAAATGACCCACAGAGGTGCATGTGGCTGAGAAGGAAGCCCAAGCCAGCTTGTCCTCTAACTCAAAGGGTATCGCTGCAGTTGGCAGGAGCTGGGCTGGATGTGCAGATGGAGAGCAATCAATTCTACCGTGCTGCGTTTTCCACTGAGTCAACCTGGGCTCTGCTTTCTTAGACATCTCCCCCAAATACCTACTGAAAGACAGAACAGGACAAGTGGAGTCCCAGCTCAAATCCCCAGCAATGACCAGATGGCACTGCCAAAGCCTTGCTGCGTGCTCCACGGCTGAGCCAGGCTCTCTGCTATGGGTGAGGATGACAATCTGGTCGCAGCCTGAGCAGACAACCCTCATCCTGCCTCTCACAACAGGACTGCAACCGGAAGAGCATTGTAGAGGGTTTCATCTTGGCATAATTTCACTTGCAGTACACTTCATGTCCAAAGACAGAGACATTCCCTTCCTGCTCAAGCTGTCCAAGGCTTGGTACTACTTCTGCCACCACAGTAGACTGGACCAGTACCAAAGAACTAAGGGAAAGTCTGACCACGGAGGAAATGAGGGGAGGTGTGAGTGCTTCCAGCCATTCCCTCTCTCTGCAGCATTAGAGATCAGGTTTGGGAGCGAGACCCAACATGTAATGTCTGGATCCCTTTCTGCAATGCATTTGCTCTTCTTTCCCATGCTGAGGAAGGGTTTTCCCCACTGTCTCAGCTGTTCTGCACACCAGATGCTCTGCAGCCTCAGCTATAGTAAGAGATGTTCTCAGCTTCCTGCTGCAAACTGTTGTCTCACATTTCTCTGCCAGCTCCTGCTCTGCACTTCCGAGCTGGTTGCATGTGCTCTGTGGCTCACTGGATGAGAAGCTTGGGCAGCATGTGGCAGGCCACCTACATCCACAAAGAAAGACTCTAGAGAGGGGTCACCCTCCTGTCCAAGCCTTCCAGCAACAGGGCTGCCAGGGTAAACTGCTCTGGGGGAGTTTTACAAAGACTAACCATCAGATGAAGGACAGAGACAGTGCTGTGCACCAGCACCTGCCCCATCTGCTTGCTGAGAACTTTGTGTCAGTTTCTGACTTTTCCTAAAGGCCCTGCTCTTGGACCTCAGTAATGATAAGATGCTCAGATTCAATTTTAAATTACTTCCAAACCCTCAGAGCTAAAAGGGAAAGGTCAAAGACACAGTCAGAACAGGAGTTCAGAGCATAAAAGAAAATAAAAAGGCAGGCTTTCAACTTCTTGGCTGTTCAGACAATCTGATAGTGGGCACCAGAATAAAAGCTTTTGGAAGATCACATCAGTAGCATGACCCACACAGACAGAGGTGATCACAAGAACTAACCCACAGAGCAACATTCCCAACAGGATCTGTAAGAAAACTCTGAAGCTGTAGCTGTGCAGGTGCTTGACAGGTACAAGTGAGATTCTCACCTCCATCTCTACCAAGACACTTCAACTCTGCTGATCAGGCCTTACAGCCGCTCCTATTTAAGAGGAACAAGGCAAAACTTGTTGAAGGTCAGCTCTGTTGTGGAGTGTTTGCTTTGCTGTGATGAGGGCTCAATGCATAGCAAGAAAAGCCTAAGCAGCACTCTGGCATGCTGGACCATCCCAGCCCTGAAGCTCTGAAGGGGTAAAGAACTTGCTACAGGTGTCTACACTCAGTGTGGTAAAGGTCAGCTGGCACCAGCTAGGAAAGACTCTGGTCTCCTTGATAAGAAACCAGCAGATCAGTTAAAATGTTACCTTTTAACCATGGTTTCTCTACGTTCACATAGTTGAATTTGTGCCAACATTGACAGAAAATCTGCAAAAGGAGACAAATCCCCACCCTGCTGTCTCCAGAGCAGGCAGCTACATGCTTACCAGTCCTCATTTAACCTTTTTTCTTTCACCTTATTTTGACTTTCCTACCAAGCCTCTGTTCCTGTGCGTTGAGACATTCCTCACCATCACTGCCAGCAGCATTCTTCACAGCAGAGCTGTCACTGCAGTCCCACTGCTACCCAAACTTTAGACTTTGGTACATGTGTGCTTGGGCAACAAGCACATGGAGACCTTCCTATCCCTGCTCACTCACCATGACCCTGCTTGTTTTCTTTAGCTGGGCCACATAAAACAAAGAGCAAGGCAAAACTGGGGACTGTAAAGCTGAATCTTCATGGGAATGGAGGTTTTCAGTTTCCCAAGAGATCAGGTGAGAAATGGGACACCTGTATGATAGCTGCCACATAGCGCCAGACACTTAATGCCTGCCCATGGGCACCACAAGACTAAGTGTGACACACCTAGTGTGACACTTAGGGTGCTACAACACAGGGAACATTTATGCTGCACTCTGTGCCTAAGTGCCCTATGTATTACATCAGCCTTGGTGGGACCACCTTGTAGCACATGTAGGAGAGGTATTGTCCCCCGGTTCTGATGCACCTAAGCTCCATCTCAGGCTGACTTTCAAAGGAAGCCAAGGAAATGTGTGCAGGACTGGCCAGGCTAACTGAAGTCACACTTAGAGGTTTCCCTCTCTGGGTCCCAGCAACATCTGCGTATACCCAGGAGTTGATCTACCAGCTTGGAGATCATCCTTGACTGCAAAAGGCACATGCATGCCCAGGAGACAGCAGAAAAGGAGGTCAAGAGGGAGGCATCATTCCTGGTGAACATACATGGCCAGCACACCTACCAATGGTGGAGATGAGGTGTCCAACAGGTACTCATCCTCAAAATCCCACTGTGGCTCAGACTTGAAGTCAGCAGCCCTCAGCTTCTTCTGTTCTGTCACTACAGGGACAGGTCTTGCAGTTTGCACCGCTGCAGGAGGCTCTTTTGCCTTTGTTTGGTCTGTGGATGGGTTGTTTTCATCAGCTCCCTTCAGGACAGTGAATGGTTTCACTGTTGTCTCGTCCTTGGCTTCCTCCACCCTAGGAAATGGTTTCACTGTTGTCTTTTCTTTGGCTTCTTCCATCCTCTGGGCTGGCCTCACTGTTGCTTTCTCCTCCTCCTTTCCCAATACCCTAAGGGTTGTTTTCACTGTTGTCTTTCTGACTCCTTCTAGCTCAAAAGGTGGTTTCACAGTCATGTTCTGCTTGGCTTCCTCCATGCTGGCAACTGGCTCCATCATTTTCTTCTGCTCCTCCTTTCCTTCCCACTTTGGTGTCCTCTCATCCATATCTTTTTGGAGACCTGTGATGCCTCTCCCTGAAGTCACCATTAAAAAGCTCCTTGAGTTCTCATTATCAGAATAGTTCAAACCCTGCTGCTCTTGGGCGTCCACTCGTAGCAGCTCTTGGGCACGTTGGAAAATGCTCAATTGCCTGGATGCGATCAAAGAAAAAGCAGACACATCACAAACACTTCCCACTTTACCCTGGACACCTTCCAGCCCATTTCTAGTGCTCTTGACTCTCAGCCCCTCTCTGTGCTTCGCAGCAGCCACTGCACACAGCCACCACACTCTCACCTTGGCAACTGCCACCGAGTTTCTGCAGGATGCTGTGTGAATTCCGTTTCATTTTCAACGGTGCCGCCAAAGCATCATCCAACTTCCCACACCATCCTGCCTTGATGCAGCTCACCTCCCCACTAAGCAAACCTCAGAGGCCACACACTCCTCTTCAGCACTTGGCTCCTGAAACATCCACACTGGCACTAAGTGCAACCAGCAGAGAACAGCTTTGCCCAGCACTGGGCAGCACCCCTGGCAATGTCCCCAGAGCATGGCAGGAGTGGTTTGGAGCTCTCGAGCTCAGGACACGGCACACACCATGAAGGCAGCCATCTGGCTCTCTTCTTTGCCAGCAGAGCCAAGTGCTTCAGCAACAGAGCGTGGAGATGAACCAAATTCAGTAAGGGAAGTCTAACAAGAAGTGAAATTCAGTTTGTTATCATACATCACTTCATGAGCACCTGGGGCTACAAAGCACTTTTTCCTCTCCTCCCTCTCAGCCAGCTAATGCAACAGCATCAAGCAGCGCTTGCCAGGCACACAACTGAAAACAAGCACTTTGAAGCTGTTAAAATACACTCTGAAGCTTTAAAGTGTAAAGTGCAATCACCTCTAATATTGCAGCTGCTCTGTTGCCTGGTTGAGAGGAGCAGGTACAAAGATGTCACAGGAGGATACAGCTGCCACCAGCAGCACAGCCACCTGCAGCAGGACTGGGCTGAAACCCAGCAAAAAAATACCCAACCCAAATTCAAAGCAGAAGTGGTAGGGTTTTGTCCCAGCCCTTGATTCCCACCTGCACATGGCTGGAGGGTGGAACAGGAAAAAGGAAGGTGAAAAAATGTCTGCAGCTGAGCCTTTTTGTGCAGCAAAGCTTTCCAAGGTAAAGCAGCATAGCTGTGGGGCTGATTTCCCACTCATGTTCATTCTCTGCATGACGCATTTGTTTCAGAGCTGTGGATTGCTTCCCAGGTGATAAATGGGGAAACAAAAGCAGCTCTGCACATAGCAGGCTGCAGATAACAGCTGAGGTGCTGCTGGAGCTTCAGAGCAGTATGGCATTCATCAAAATGATTAGGAAATGACCAGCTAAGGAGGCTTTCAAAAATCATTTTGTATTAGGCAAATATTTGAACTTTGCCAACGTCATTTCTGAGGAAAAGAGCTTGTGGCAAATTGTTTTATCAGCCCTTCCTCTGCCTCTCCTTCAAGACCATTAGCCAGCTTCAGCCAGGTATGCAGCAGTTGATTTCTGCTGTACTGCTTCATGTAGGAATTTGTGTTACTGTTTGCTGCCTCACGAGAGGAAAGATTTTATACACACTCTAAGGAATGAGAAATTGGGTAAGGTAGCTCAGGCAGATCTTCAGTCTGTTGTATTTCTAAGATGATTGAAATGTTGCTGTCAAGGAGTAGAGGACAAATGAAAGGGGACAAGCTGACAAACCAATCCCAGCCCAGACTCTCTGCATGTGCTGTCTCGCAGGGCACAGATTCCATCCCAGCTCTATTACACTTTAATTTCAAATCCTGTGCCAAACAGAGATCAAAATGTAAACCCCAGGGCCCTTCACATCCTAAGCCTTGCTCCCTGCAGTCAGATCCACCTGGCCAAGCCCTTGTGGCTACACAGGACCCTCCTGACCAGCATTTAAAAACCCAAATGGTAGAAGCAGCTCCTCAAATTTCAGGCCCCAGAGTCCAGCTGGCAAACAACTGCAGCAGCTCAATGACATTTACTGTCATTTTCCTCTCCATTTACAAAGCCCCAGGACAAATACAAGATAAAGCTACAAAAATGCTGCTTTGTATACTTTACGTTACACATAAAAGCAGGGAAACAGAACTGACACACAGATACCCACACACAGCTCTTGCCTGGTTGTGGTTTACTGGAGTTGCAATAAATATTGAGATATCCATTATGTGAAACACCAGTGGAGTGAAATGGCTTCAAGCAGCTGGGCATGGAAAGCCAGCTCTTGTCCCAGCTCTCTGCCACTGATGAGCTCTGTGATCAAGGACAATGCATTTCTTTCCACCTCCTCCTTCTTTCCTTCTTCCTGCCTCCCCCTTGCAGATTCTGACCTCTCCAAATTGCTAGGTGTCCTTAACATGTGGTCTCAACTCATTGGAGCTGAGCTAAACTCATGCCACCTTCAGAAGTGTAGGTGTGCCCAGCCCTGCCCCTCTTGCCTGTCCCCACAGCATCAGCCTCAAGCAGTCCAGCTGAAAACTAATCCCACTAAGCCAAGCCAGATGAGCTCACTGGGAAAGCTGGGAGCACAGGAAGAATGGTGAGGATGCTAAGGAGTGGCGCTTCCTATACACAGCACAGGGCACCAAGCCCTTAGGTGAGCTGTGCTTATGGTAGAGAAGGCTCAGATATCTGCTGTGCTCATGCAAGGAGCAGTGATTCTTGCCAGCAGTGCTGGAGACATTTTACTGCATCTCCACATCCATTCTTGTGGGGTTTTAGTGGACCATTTCTGTAAAAACAATGCTCATGTTTGAACATGTCTGCATGCCATTGCTCTCTCAGCATGCAGCACCTCTGTAGGGATGTGCATACTAGGAATTTGATCTTGAAGATGCTCAGGATTCAAAGGTATCCCACCAAATTCTGTGCCCAGCAGTGCAATCTGAATGAGGTCCAGAAGGAAGCTACCAGAAAAAGCAAATACTCTGTGGTGCCAAAGCATGAAACCAGGCAGCAGCAGTAAACCAAAAGCTGCTTTCTCAACCAGCTGCAAGAGGAAGCACTGGAGAGCAGGGAGCCAGAAGGAGCAAGGTTTTGACCATGGATCTTCCAGCACAGTGCTCTGATTGCACACCACGTGGTCTGCTGAAGCAAAGAGGTCACCTAACTCAGAGCAGAAGTGTGAATGTCAGGGGGAAAAACACAGAGAGAGAAAGAAAGTGAGCAGAAGCACTCTGCCCAGACAGTGCCTACCAGAAGGAAGCAGGTCCCTTACCTGAAAATCCTTGTCCTCGACAAGCCAAAGTAAGAGCTGAAATAAGCAATGAAGACACAAAGGTTTACTAAAACAACGAACCAGATGAAGGTTCTGGGGATTTTAGGAAGCCTTCTCCTGGAAACCCACATGATGAGATGCCCGAGAGCGGCAGAGGCTTTGTTACTGCTGCCCAGAGGTGCTGGCTAGGCAGTGCTCTCCAGAGGTGTGCTGGCTGAGTGGGCTGGGTCTTCTCTCGGCGTTTCCTTAGCAGAACGTGCACACCCTCTCTATAAACGTTCCCAGGCACTCTGCATGGGGATCCAAGGTCTCAGACAAGACAGCAGCTTTTCACTGTTCCCCTCTATCACCCTCTCATGTTATTGAAATGCAGAGTGGAGGAAGAAGCTTTTTATTGCAAGCAAGAGAAGTTTCCTGTATTTCCCTTAATGAGGTTAAGTCCAGCGTAAGAAGGAAACCATTTACTTCTAATCTGGTGGAAGGGTCACTGGGAACACTTGAGTGAATTATGGAAGCAGCCATAGTTACAATCAAGGAAATTATCTGTCAGACCTCCATCTGCCCTAGGGCTCAGGCAAGATTCTAGGTATGACCATAAACAGATCTTTATTTTCTTCCTCACGCAGTTACTGCTTGTAACAACTTCTGCCCCCAGAGACTGATGGCAAGATACAGACATTTTACCTTGTGATTGCTTTGAGACAGGTCAAAGACTCCTTGCAAATCCACCAGGGAACAGAGGGGCTTGTGTTCAAAGGCAGATTAGTGCTGGGGTCATGCATTAGGGGACAGGGCTTAAAGTTCAGGCAGTCCCCTCCCTCTCTCCTAAGGCTGACACCCTTTAAGGCAACCAGAAAAAAACTTCACTTCAGCATTTCAGCTGTCTGAAAGGTGCCAAATCCATCACAATCTAACTCTGCTGTTGCTGACAAACTTGTTACACAGGCCTGCCTGCTGCTCAGGTTCCTAAGCTCAATCAAGAGTGTGCCACTTTCCTCTGAGCTGCTGGTACAGATAGCAATAGCACACACTGCAGCTGCTCTTCTCTCTGAGCCCTCAGTCAAGCTGTCTCTGATACCAATGCTTGGACTGGTCTTTCAGCTTTGGCTTTCGAACCATCCCATGGCTTCACAGGATCACTGCATGGCCAGAAAATGAGAGCTTTGCCAGTTCACCACTAAAACATGACCTGGATGGATCTGAGTTTGTGGATAGATTTAGAATTTAAACAAAACTAGGTCAGCCTGGAAAGCTCCAGAGTACAGCCCCTTGAAATTCAGTTGGTTTCGAGGGACCATCTAATAGATCTGCATTTTTATTCCATGTAGGAGCAAAAGAAACTTCCAAGTTTCTTGTATCACAGACAGACAACTGCCTACTTCACTTCTCTCCTTAGTGGGATCTTGGTCCTTTGGACAACGAGGCTTTGCTCACCAAGAGTGTCAGTTAAAGCAAAGCTTCAGTAATGCCACATGCACACACAATGCTCCAAGGTAACAAATCCCTGCCACAAGCTCAGGGGCTGGCACCACACTTGACCTTCATGACAGACCTGGGATACGTTGGTTCTCATAATCAGGTAGCAGCTGACAAGCTCTCTCCCTATCCCACGTTCCACAGTGTGGATATCATCCTCCCCATGAAAATCAGCACTCTGCCTGGAGATGGATCTTTGGCAATCCAGACTGCACCTTCCCATCAGCAGAGGGAAAGACTAGCAGAGATGACCAGAGAAATACTACATGCAAAGGGCTACTTTAAGTCATGGGGAGCTGTTAAAGATTAACCCTGACAGTTCAAGGGGAGATGGCCACATTGCTTCTTACTACCTAGGCTGCCTTTGTAGAGCTCTTATCAAAAACTAAGCTCAGATACAAGGAAGCTTTTGTTGACACAATCACAGATCTCAGGAGGCAGCACTCACACTGTTCCTGAATAAACAGAGAACTAAAGGTGTTTGCTTTAAGTCACAGGAAAGCCAGTTGACAGGTTTCACACCTACCTTGTGCCCTTCCAGACATCACATCAAGAAGCTGCAAGGATTCCCTGTACAAGGCTCAAGCAGGAGCTGCATTTATCATCCACGCTTCCTGACAAGTTCCTCTCTCTGGATTTAAGTGCAAGACGTTGGTGATCAGAAGAGCCAGGAGACAAAAACGCAGCCAAAACACAGGTTTGAAAAGCCCCTGAAGAAACACAAGGGAGGTTGTCAGTTGAGGGTGCAAGTCTGCCTCCACCTACAGCAGAACGTTTTACCATTGCTCAGGCAGGGCCTAGGAGCAGAGATCTGCTAAAGACTTATGGGCACTGAGAAAGGGATCAGCCAGAGTACTGCAGCTCTCATTAGCTCTGGGCAATCCTATAGAGGTGGGCTGCAGCTCTGGGTGTGCAGCAGGCAAGGTCTGGACCCACAGATCTCCCAAGGTCACTCTTACAGGAACAAGCATCAATCCCAAAGCAGTGATAGGCAGCAAATGGCAACAGCTTCACTGCAGCCTTCCTCTTTCAAGCCTTATGCACCACCAGGCAGACTACTTGGAAGAAGCTGCTCTTGTTTAACTACAAGGCTGGTTTTGAATAGAGTTCCAAATGGAAATTCTGGAGGCAGCAAACATTGCCCTTCAACCTCCTCCATGTAACATGACTGTGAAACCAAGAGCCACAAGGGATAGCAACATTCCTACAGCCAGAAGAAGGCAGCTCTCCTTGCTTCTAAGGAACTGGACTGGCAGATGTGGGGAACATTGTTCTTGTTCAGGAAAGACTGTGCCTGGAGGAGTATCCAACTTCTCTGGCAAGCACACGAGCCAAAGGCAGGCTTGGCTATGTAAAACACACGTGCAGCTTTTCACCTTCTTGGTGTAGGGCAAGAAAACCTAAATCAGAGTGCTGGCTTTCACTTCCTTGGAATATTGTTTCATCATCCTCCACTCCCACTGCAGAAATCAGCCTGTGAGAGCTCAGGCAGCTTACCTCAAGCCTGAGTCAGATTGGGAAATGGGGATGTGCTGCATAGCTTATGAGGAGAGGCTGAGGGACCTTGGGCTTTTTAGTCTGGAGAAGAGAAGACTTAGAGGGGCTTTGATAAATGTTTATAAGTATCTGAGGGCTGGCCAGAAGGGCCAGAAGGACAGGCTCTGCTCACTTGCTCCCTGGGATAAGACAAGGAACAATGGGTGTTAAGTTGCAGCAAAAGAGGTTCTGCCTCAACACAAGGGGGAACTTCTTTCCTGTAAGAGTCCCAGAGCACTGGAACAGGCTCCCCAGAAAGGTTGTGGAGTCTCCTCTGGAGCCTTTCAAGGCCTGTCTGGATGTGTTCCTCTGTGATCTATGTTAGATAGTATTGTCCCGCTCTGGCAGGGGGGTTGGACTCGATGATCTCCTTGGGTCCCTTCCAACCCCTAATATCCTGATTCTGTGATTGTGTGTGATTCCTCAGAGATGGCTTGGTGAAAACTGAGGCCAAGAGCTGAGCTGCTCTTGGGATGCACAGAGCTCCCAGACTAAAGACAGAAAGATTATAAGCAAAGATTGCACGTAACACAGGGGTTGGCATCCTCTCAAGGGCCACAGGCTGGGTGCCAGCCTCCTTTTCCAGATGACATTCTGCATGTTTCTCTGGCATTCCTACCAGTAAGTCCAGGTGAAACTGCTGCCTGTTTCACAGTGCAGAGGCTGTGAGCCCAACACTGCTGCTCCATGTCCAGCTACCAACATGAGTGCCCACACCAAAAGTTCTTCTATTCTTTAGTGCTGTGAAAAGAAGACCTTTTAAATAAGCAAACTACATGTGGCACATCAAGTGCAGATGGTTATCTGTGAGTCCATTTCCTTCTCCTACAGTCTATTTAATTCCACTTAAGTACATCCTTAGCTGCATCCTGGGTAGGTAAAAGGCAGATTTGCCTTTCTAGTTTGTTTTCTATAATTCATAAACAAACTTTAACTCCATTAGATCTTTAGCTGTGTGTGCTGTGGGTGTCAGCTAGGTCTTCAACTATGCAAAACATTTATGTGTTCGTGCTCCCCAGAGGGTTGTGCATCAAATCTTGTTTACTTGCCTGTCCTCTTTGTGCTTTCCATGTTCCCATGGCTCTGGATTAGGGAACAAGGCATCACAAGAATAAATTGATTAAGTTTCACTCTAGGACAAACATATCTTTCAGTGATGGCTACAACATACCAGAACTGGAAGCCTGTGGAAGAAGGAAGCTGCTGAAGAAGCTGGAGGTGTTTGGACCTGTTCACAGTATTGCTTGGGTGATCTAAGAACTGAGAGAGAAAAAGAATGACATTGCCTACAGTATGCAATTGCTCAGTGGTCATGCAAAGGCTAAGCCAGCACAGGCTTGGCTGGGAAATGCTTGGTTCTTCCTTCCCCTACCAGTTCAGCTGCCACCTTCAGCAGCACATCCTTTCAGGCTGGGAATTCAGGAGGGAAAGAAATTACAACAGCAAACTCTGCACAAGTATTTGTCTTGCTCTCACCAGACAAAACTGATAACCCCCAAACCGCCAAGCTTGCCTTAATTCCACACTCTTTGGTCATTTTCAAGCAAGTCTCTTCTGTATCGAACCTTCAATCCCAAATGCTGAACACCCAGAGACAAAGACCCCACTTCTACTGCTGCACTTGCAAGGATATGCCACAGCTTTGTCACAGAGCAAAGCCTCAAAGAACTGCAGCAGGAGGTGAGGAACAGCTTAGTGCATCAGACCATATTGGTCTGTGCTCTCCATGGGCTGAAATGTGTCAGGAGAGAAAGAGACAGTGGCTTCCACACGGCAGAGCTGCAGAGAATGCAAAACTGGTTGGGTTTGCATTAGTGCTGTTTTGTCTGCTTGGTATCCAGCCCCACCACAGTAAAGAAACTGCCTTGAATCTACGTCGTGGCAGCAGATGATGTGGGTCCAAGCTGGAATGTTTCTCCTTCTCCCACACAATAACAGGACCATAAGCAGGCTTCTCTGGCCAGCTCCCAACCGCCAAGGCAAATCCTTGCCTGGAGCAATCACTGGAAGATGGGGTGTAAGTGCTCTGACTTTGGACTGGTTGCAGTTCTCTCTGTAAGCATAGTGACTACTCAGCTACTGAGAACATGCCCTGTGGCTGCAGCTCTAGGTGTCACCCTCACTGTACCGAGGGAAGCAGACCAGCTCTGCCACCACATCATTCTTCTGCTTCTTGAGCTCACCATCACTCACTCGCTGCTGCTGAAGCTGCAACACTGAACAGACTCTGGTCTCAGCATTCCTCTCTCAGACACACAAGGCTGAGGAGCCTGACAGAGCCACTTCATTTGGGAGAACTAAAGAAAAACACACTCCCAGCAACAATGGCTGGAAACGTCAACTGCAGTTACACAAGCTGTAAAGAACCAGAGATCCATTATCCAAATGCCTCCCTCAGCAGCCTTTTGTGCCATGCCAGCAGGAAGCCCAGAATGTCACGCCAGGGCTGACAAAGAGGGAGAGGCAAACTGACACCACTTCAGGGATGGTATGGGTTGTGGGTTTTTTTTGTTTCGTTGTTTGTTTTTTCCCCTTTTAAAATGTATTTGATGGAAAGAAAGGAAATATTCTGTTCCTTGAGTAGAAATCTCTTGGAGAGCTCTTGCCCCAAGCAGCAGCCCAGGAGTGCAGACATGTGAGGAGGTAATCTATGAAACTCATGGCTAGCTGGCCTCCCATCAGAAAAGCAGCCTCTCCAGCTCCTGTGCCTGACAGCTGCCAGGAACAGGAGCATTCCAAGACTCTCCACTACTCCAGAGAGATAAACAACAATCACAAAGCCCAAATCCCTCTCCTTAGCCCTGGCAGAAAATGCAGGCATATTGTCTCAGTACTTCATGTCTGGCTGCAAAAATCAGGCCCCGCACAGCTACAAGTTACGGAATCACATCTGTGTGGGGACTGGGACTTACTCATTTTAGAGCCAGAAATAAAGTAATTCTTGCTGAAGGTCTTTCCCATACCCTTCTCACTGACTTAACATCTGAAAGCATCCCCCTTGTCATTTGGCTGGACACAGATGTGTCATTTGGCATCCTTTGGAGTAAAGAGTGCTGCAGGACTGCCAGAAGTAAGCCTGCTTCTTGAGTGCTGTACATCACTTTGTCCCTGACTTACACTGGGAAGAAATGTGGCCTCGTGGTGCCTTTCTCCCTGTCCCTGACTGATAGATGCATCAGAGAAGTGCAGTCACATTTTTAGCACAGCCACAAGGTCTTGTGAGAAGCAAGATGAATTTGCTGCTGGAAATCACTTGCTTCTCTTCCCTTCTCCCTCGTTTGTCTGTTGTCTTCTGTTTAACACTTCTGCTTTCTTTAGATACCCAGAGGGTCCTGTGCTACTTATCTCCATCTTTCTCCTATTAACTTGACAGAAGCTCTTGCCAGCCATAGAGGGAAGTAACTTCTCTGCCACCCCAGCTGCACACCACCTATCAATCTCACACTGGGAAAACCCCAGGCAAAGTAATTGCTGGGCAGAAGAGCAGTATACACCGTGCTATTGTAGTGGAAATGTATATCCTCATCCTCAGGAAGAGCAAGTCATTCTCTCCTGGTTCCCTGGGAGCTGCTTAGCATCTGTTCAATCAGAGCTTGCCTCACAGGCCTTAGGATCTCTGAGAAGAACACTCCTGTCACACAGTTTCAAGCAAGCCGAGAGTATCAGCCAGTATGTTTCTAATAATGCTGTGCAGTGACATTATTCATCTCCTCACATGAGCTGTACTTCCTAAAGATGGGTTACCCTCTAGTGAAAAGCATGGCATGCAGAAGAACATGCACTGAATGTGTTTGTTCCCAGCTCTGCAGCTTGCATCTCAACCCCTGTGTCCTCATTTGCAGTTATCAAATGAGAATGAGCAGGCCTACAGCAGGAGCAGCCCAAGCCACGTTAACAAGATGATGTCAAATTCAGGTGGTGTCTAGCCCTCCACTAGCCTGCCCTCACATCTCTCTCCTATGTAGCAGGCCACAGTAACACAGGCTGGAAGAGACATCTTGAAGGTCATCTCATGCAGCACCAAGCTTCAGGGCTATGTAAACCAAGCAGAGGTTGGTTTGGCCTTGTCTATCTTCATGATATTGAGGTTCCACTCCCTCTCCCTAAGTAATGTACACCACTGCGTCACACTCCACTGACTGTCAGCTGGGGCTCCCCTTTTGCTCCACCTCACCTTCCAGCTTGGTCAATGTTTGAGTTCATGTTTACTCACTGATACTGTAACTGTAAGTAAATACGAGCTCAGTTAACCAACATAATTAGTATCTGAAGAGCAAATGCACAAAATAATCAAGAGTAAGAGGACACTGAGTACTCTGTAGGAGATTAAGGGCTGTGGAAATGACTCTTGTGATTGCTTCACTACTTGTGCTGTTCTGTGAGCCCAGGTGGTAATCCAAGAGCAAATGACAAGTCCTGGGTTTATAAACTTCATTTCATTTACCTTAAAGCCCGTACAAGTTACCTTGCTGTGTTTCCTTCAGCTGATACTGACAGGCAGTCACTGCTGAGAGGACACTGAGGAGCCACACCAGATGCTTTGGCAGACAGAATGGGCTCTGGAATAAACAGAAAGGAGACAGAGCTGTAAAAGGCAGTTAATCACCAGCATGGTGCCAACAGTCCAGCTTTTGTCCAGAGCTAGGTGGCTATCTTTTTATTTTTAGCTGGTAGCTCCATCACAATGCCCTGAACCCTAAGGGCTGAATCCACAAGGCTCCAGCAGCTCACAAGGCCAAGGTGGGCTGTTTGTTTTGCCACTGCCAAAGTATTCCACTGCTACTCAGGAGACTGATCACTTAAAACCATTTGGATGTGCTAGGTGCCCCACAAACACATTCAAATGACTGCACTGTTCCATGGATGGAAGCCCAGGTTCTCCTTAAAATACAATTTGATTGGACAATTAGCTTTTTCTCACTCCTAGCTCTCCAAACCACACATGGCCTCCTTCTCTTTCAGAGCAAATAGGTGGCATTTCACTTGAGGAATTTCACATGGTTTCCCATCTGACCTGTCCAGGAAAAAAAAACAGTTCCCTTCTTCTCATGTGGTTTGCCTTTGGGTTCTCTGCTATCCTGGAAAGCCTAGGGACTGGAAGACAGCTTTCAGAATCATAGAATGGTTTAGGTTGGAAGGGACCTCAAGGATGATCCAGTTTCAACCCCCTGCCATAGGCAGGGACACCTCCCACCAGAACAGGTCGCTTAAGGCCTCATCCAACCTGGCTTTGAATACCTCCAGAGAGAGAGCATCCACAACCTCCATGGGCAACCTGTGCCAGTGTCTCACCACCCTCACTGCAAAGAACTTCTTCCTAACATCTAGTTTAAATCTCCCCTCTTCCAGTTTAAACCCACTATTCCTTGTCCTGTCATTACTAAACCTTGTAAATAGTCCCTCCCCAGCCTTCCTGTAGGCCCCCTTCAGATATTGGAAAGCCACTACAAGGTCTTCTCAAAGCCTTCTCTTCTCTAGGCTGAAAAGCCCCAACTCTCTCAGCCTGTCTTCATGGCAGAGCTCCTGCTGCCCTCTGAGCATCTTTATGTCCTCCTCTGGACTGGCTCCAACAATTCCATGTCCTTCTTGTGTTGGGGGCTCCAGAACTGCACACAGTACTCCAGGTGGGGTCTGATGAGAGCAGAGTAAAGGGGGAGAATCCTCTCCCTTGCCCTGCTGGCCACACTTCCCTTGCTGCAGCCCAGCACAGGGTTGCTGTCTGGGCTGCATGTGCACACTGCAGGTTCATGTTGAGCTTTTCACCAACCCACGCCCCCAGGTGCTTTTCCTCAGGGCTGCTCTCAGCCATTTGCCACCCAGCCTGGATCTGTGCTTGGGACTGCACCGACCCAGGTCCTTCTAGAAGACCAGTTCCTTTAGCTGGTTGCTCTTCTCTGGAAGATACTGTATTCAGCCAGCATCTCACTTCTAATATCAGCACTTCCAAGGTCTGGCTTTACAGCTTCAAGGAATCCAGAAGCTGCAGTTCCATTTATGCCTAAATAAATGGTGCAGGCTTCACTAAAAGGTCACTCACTGCACATACCCCAGGCACAAGTTTATCTGCTACAGATTTTGAAGTGCACTACTGGTCTGGAAGCCAACAGAAATTGTATCTGCAGGCTACCTGATCTTGTCCTGGGGACTCTGGGCTAGATATGCTCAGTCACAGCTACCTGCTCAACCTGCCTCTTCTGCTAACTGCACCCAAAATGCCAAAATGAAGACAGGCTTGGTGGTCATCAACACCACCAGGGGTTTGCTGCAGGCTAAAGTGAGTCACCCTCATGCCCCTTGGTCACCAGGTTTGTTGAGCTGGTCTGGCTCAGAGCACAGCCCAGGTGATCAAATTCAGTTTCAATACTCCAACTGACAAGTGGAATTAATGCAGTGAGAAGAGAGGAAGCAAGCAACAACAGCCCATCCTTGCATCACCCTTTCCTAATGCACCAAAACACAACTTTAATTAACATCCCTGTCAATACCATGAGCCAAGTGACCCAAGGAGCAGCTCTCGGTACCTCAGCTGCCTCCCCCTTCAGAACTAGCTGTACACATGGCTGTTTTGTGTATTTTGTGCTCACAAAGAAGGAAGAAGGATCAAGAACTCAAGACAGAAGCCAACGCAGTGTCCTGTCCTCTGCTAGTTTTGTTTAAAGACAGAAAGGCTTGTACAAGAGGGTCCCACCATTGTGCTATTCCCACCATGTGCTGAAGTCTCCTTGGCTGAGGGGACAGAACCCTGCCTTTACCATCACCTGGGGCTCTCCTACCTCAGCACAACATGATGGATCAGTTTGGAGCTCCCAGATCCTAATCCTGAGTGTCCTAACCCTAATCCTAACCCTAACACTGACATCAACACTTTTTTTTTCAGCCTCTGTGACTGCATTAAATTAATTTAGTGCCATGGTCTAGATGATTGGATAGGACTGGGTGATAGGTTGGACTGGATGATCTTGAAGGTCTCTTCCTATCTAAGAATTCTAAGATTCTATCATTCAGAGGGCAGGATCAATCCTGTTATGGTACAATTAGTAAGGTTTCTGGCTCACCTCTTGCTGCAGAAAGGTGAGGAGAGACATCAACATCATTGTCACAGACTTGCCAGTATCAATGTTACCAAACTGTCACTCAGGATGCAAATCATTTCTGGGTACAGGATATCCATTTGCAAACAAAGATCATTCAACACTTTGACATTTGTCACAAGAGGCTATAGAAGAAGCTGGCACAAAGGATGGTGAAAGCCAGAGAGAGCAGGTGATGATCACACAGCTTTGTGGGATCTCATCCAGATGGGCAGTGCTGCTTGGCTGCAAAGAGAGATCTCTGGCATGAAAGAGTTAGGGAATGGAGGATTGTCCAACGACAGCACTTCTGCTGGAGAACAGCATGAAGTTACTGGAGGCAGGTCCGTCATCTTCTCTGCCTGTGCACCCCAGGTTCTGCAGTGATAAAGATGCCACTGCCCAGCAGTACCTGCAGAGGTGCAGCTCCATGAGCAGCTTCACACCGATTGAGGGGCTTCTCACAAACCTGCAGCATCTCTGCTGAGCTGCAGGTGAGACAGCAAAGTGCAGCAGAAGAGGGACCAGCCCAAAGTTTGTCTGCAGAATTTTTCAGCCTTCAGAACAGCAAACGACTTGCTAACACTACAGCTGACACCTCAGAGCTGTGGCTGCACTGTATCCCAGGCAGAGTATGTCAGCAGGTGCAAGACCCACTGGTGCAGGGTTTTCTTTCTGTGACTTTGCACAACACAGGAATTTCTCTCTGCTGCACTAAGTTAGACAGAGAGAACACTTGGACATGGGAATTATCTCCCAAGGGAAGCAGTGGATTCCTCTACATTGGTCAGTTTTAAGACTCAGCTTGACAGGGGGCTGGGCCAGCTCATTTCAACTACACTTTCACCTACAAAGGTTGAATCAGATGTTTGGGGTCCTTCCAACTTGGCATTCTGGGATTCTGTGAAGTTGTATTCCAAGTTACATTAACATTAGATTTTCACTCCTTGCTCTACTTTCTGCACTTCATCTGTGAGAACAGAGATAGGAGGAAAGGAAAACCTGGGCCCAGAGTCCTCACAGATCTCAGGGGCAGTGCAGAGGACTGCTGGAGCTTCCAGCTGCCTGACTGCCATGTTAAATCCAACAGCCAAAGATACATATCCCACCTCAGCCAGCTGCCAGCAGTTTTTAAAGAGAGGTGTATAGGGCAGTGTGCAATTCCCTCAGGATATTCTAGGGAAACATGTCATCAACCCACTCACAGCACTGTCAGTTTAACAGTGCAACCCTTGTTGAACTGGTCGTGATCTGCACATAAAACCAGAGCACAGAGCTGAGACCCAACACTCCTGGATGTTCAGGAGCTTCCTGAAAATAGCTGCAAGATCAAATCCTCCCCTAAAAACAAGGTTATGGAATGCTGCTTCTCCTATCTCAAGGTTGCTGGGTTCACAAAGTGGTACTCCCCTTCCTTGCCAAGGTCATCCAGCTCTATCCTGCCACAAGGCCAGCAGATGAAGCACAGGACAAGGAAGCAGCCTGCACCAGAGAAACAAGCAGCAAAGCCCAGCCTACAATTTTCTTGCAGCACTGCCTGAAATAGAAGTCTCTTTGCTCATGCCAGAAGTCAAACTTCAGCACTACAAAGCTGATTTAAGTGTGTGGGTGTGAAGATTTCAACATGGTCTGTACAGAGAAAAGCTGGGCTTGTATTTTCTCCATCCACTTTCCACTGATCTCTCTACTGACAACCTGCAGGTACCACTCTGTGAAACTCATCTGCTGGCTTCACATTGTCCTGGAAAAACAAAGCTCAGGGAAGAGGAACAGGTAACAGCTACCTGCACCACCAAAACTCAACTGCATAAACACACACCCAGGAGAGCTTTTAACCAAAACCCAGCGCAAACAGAACGTTCACAGACCAAGAGGTGTGAGTTTCTCTCCCAGCCACTCTGACTACACATAGATCACATCTTAGAAGCATCCAGAAACTGTTAACTCCTCCATTTTGCAAAAGACATAGCTCTGACTTTTAGTACAAACATTAGATCTGGGACAAGGCTAGGTACTCAGTCATTCCACTTCCCTGCAAATCTGTTGCCCCAGGCAGTCCTGGTTTATCCCTCCAGGAACATTTTCAGTAGGTCCTTCTTCCTTGCACAGGTCACAGCCACTTTCAGTAGCTGCTGGGCTGTAATTCTCCCCCCAAAAGGGAACAGGTGGATTTTTAAATCATCCTTGCTGACATGAAAGAACACACTCCACGCACAGTGGCAGCTAAAGGGACTTCAGGATGACAGAAGGGATTAGAAAGGTCCTGTGGTTCAACAGGGAGCCACCACCCAGAGTCCAAACATCTTTACAAGAGGAGAGTTTAAGGCATGAATCCAATGCTGTCATTCATCTGAAGTCAGGACTTGCTTCATGTACAAATCACTGCCATCCTCAAAGTAAGGAACCAGGTCTTCCAGCCCCTGCTTTTGTCCCACATTTGCCAATCTCTAGACCTGTTTTGTGCATCCCACCAGGTCAGCTCTTAATTAGCTCAGGCCTGAGTGCTGCAGTAACACAGAATAGACAAAAGCCATGGCAGTGACAGCTGACCCTGCTCTGCACTGAACCACCACGCTGGGTTTTCTACCTGCACTCCACAGACTGGCAATGGTTGTCAGTTTCTGACAACCAGACTGGAGTTTTCCTTGCAAAGATCTCCTCTGCTGCTGGAAATTTGAGGTATCTGGGAATTGAAAGGAGCTAATAGCGAGGCCTCTGATGCTGGAAGACACTAAAAAATCAAAGTATCACCTTGCTGAAGAATCACTGAACCAACTCAGCCATCTAAACACGTTCTTCGTGTCCCTCACCCCCTTCCTTAAACCCAGCACCTTAATTTCTACTTCCATCAATTACCAATAGCAGAATCCCAACAACTGAGCCACAGGCAGAGCCTGGACACCACACAGGCTACTATTCAAAGGTTTCCATTCCAGTAAGAGGGTGTTGACAAGGAAGATAAATTGCAGAGGCAATGATCCAAAAAGTCCTCTCCTTGGTGAGGACTGCAGTTCTGTCTTTAAGAGAGAGTTACAAGGACCAAAAAAAACCCCACTATCAGGACATTAGAACAATGCCATGTAAGTCACAAATAACTATTACAGCCTTTATCTGATGCTGTGCCAGCTGACTTTATGGCAAGAAAACAAAATTCAGCCTCAAGTCTGGCTCCTGGGGAGGTGGTTTGGTCATAGGAATGTGTCTTCCTTCACAAAAAGGCTAACCACAGACTCTGGAAAACACCTTTTCCTCCAACAGCTCCTAACTAGCTCATTGCACCTGACTGAGCTAATAAATACTCATCCCACAGGTGAAACAAAGTTTGAATCTTGGAGAATGGAAGGGACTAATTCTGGTCCCGATTAGGAGGAATTGCTCAGGAAATAGGAGACTTCCCATTTGCAGTCACAGAATCATTTGGGTTGGGAAAGACCCTTGGAATCAGCAAGTCCAACCACTAACCCTACAAAGTTCACCCCTAAGCCATACCTCCTGAGCACCACATCTAAACAACCTTTTAAGTAGACCCAGGGTTGGCAACTCAACCACCTCCCATTCCAATGTCAGACCACTATTTCTGTGAAATTTTACCTAATGTCCAGTCTAAACCTACTTTGTTGCAGTTTGAGGCCTTTTCCTCTTTTTCTAACACTAATTCAGTGTGACAAAAGACCAGCACCAACCTCTCCACAATGTCCTTTCAGGTAGTTGTAGAGAGCAACGAGGCCTCCCCTCAGCCTTCTCTTCTTCAAACTAACCATTACAGAATAGAATAGAATAGAATCAACCAGGTTGGAAGAGACCTCCATGATCATCCAGGCCAACCTAGCACCCAGCCCTATCCAGTCAACTAGACCATGGCACTAAGTGCCTCATCCAGGCTTTGCTTCAACACCTCCAAGGATGGTGACTCCACCACCTCCCTGGGCAGCCCATTCCAATGCCAATCACTCTCTCTGCCAACAGCTTCCTCCCAACATCCAGCCTTGACCTCCCCTGGCACAGCTTGAGGCTGTATCCCCTTGTTCTGTTGCTGGTTGTCTGGGAGAAGAGACCAAACCCCCACGTGGCTACAACTTCCCTTCAGGTAGTTGTAGACAACAATGAGGTCCCCCCCGAGCCTCCTCTTCTCCAGGCTAAACAACCCCAGCTCCCTCAGCCTCTCTTCATAGGGTTTGTGTTCCAGGCCCTTCACCAGCCTTGCTGCCCTTCTCTGGACACGTTCTAGCACCTCAACAATCCCCAGCTCCTTCAGTTGACCTCCATAAGATTTATTCTCCAGGCTCTTCCCCAGCTTCCTTGTCCTCCTCTGCACTCCCACCAGCACCTTACTATCTCCTTTGTATCAAGGGGCCCAAAACTGGACACAATTCTCAAGGTGTGGTCCCATCAGTGCCGAGTACAGGGGGACAATCACCTCCCTTCTCCTGCTGGACACATTTAAGTGTAGCCAGCCTGGGGAACGTTAGCTAACAGGCAGATTGCATGGTGCAGGATTCGTGAGATTTGCTCAGGAGAAAACGCCTGTGCAGCATCTTTCTCAATTCCCCCTGCAGCAAAACAGTGCTTGAAGTCTTCAGCACCAGCCCTCTGCTGCCTGCGTAAAACAACAGCACCATCCAGTGGGTAAATGGGACTCGCCTCTCCTCTCCCACCACCTCCCAGCTATCCACAGAACAGGCAGGATAGAAACTTCAGCCCAGGCGTGAGCACTTTAGGGTTGCATTTACAGCAGCCCTGGGTAAGAAAATGTGAGGAGGTTTCAGGAGAATGGTAAAAAACAGCTGCAAAAAGAACTCCACAATCCCCTGCCAGGCAGCTCTGCCAGCTGCAAATCCCTCCACTCTCTCCCAGTATTACCTTTCCTTGCACTAAGGGTGCAAGCTTCTAACCACTGCAGAGGAGGAAAACTGGAACCCAGTGGAGGTAAGGAGTCCTAGAACGGCTTGGGCTGTAAGGGACCTCTAAAGGTCCTCCAGTCTGACCCCCCCTGCAGTCAGCAAAGACATTTGCAACTACAGCAGGTTGCTCACAGCTACAATCTCACCTACCACCTCTCTGGGCAACCTGGGCCAGTGTACAGGGTTAACCCTCCAGGGGGAGTGACCTTGAACCTGACCCTAGGTGGTCCTGACCCCTCTCCAGGGGTGAGTCTGAACACCACCAGGTGATTCATGGTTAGCTCACTCCCCCTTCCTGTCTAAAGGTCCATACAAGCAGGGGGGACTCCCTGTTCTCTCTCTCTCTCTGCGCTCCCTGCCTCCCTGCTTACCAGCATCACCATCCCATGGCCATCACCCTCGAGGCAGACAAAGCCATTACCATCAAAATCTGGTTGTATTTACACATTTTGTATTTGTTTTCCCTTCCCTATACCTTTGTAACTTCCCCACCTCAGATACCTTTTTAATTTACTGTTAAACTTTTCTTCTTTTTAACTTCCAAATCAGAGTGAGATTATTTATTTGGGTGTGCTTACCTTTTCCTCTCTCTACATCTAACTGTCTTTCTTTTGGGAAAGAAGGGGGAAGAGGGAAGGGCACTCTAAAAAATTGTTATTGGTTCTATCAAATATATTTGAGTATCTGGGAATTTAAATCAGAACTGAGACAGCCAGTGTCTCACCAACCTCACAGTACAAACCCATCTTCCTCTTGTCTCAATCTCCTTTTTAGTTTCAAACCACCACATCTTGTTCTTTCCCAACAGGCCTGGCTAAAATTTTGTCCCCATCTTTCTTACAGGTTGTTCTGCAGACTCCCCATCGTACCTCACCCTTAGATTTTACTACTGGGTCTGACTTCACAACCAGATCAGCAAGTCTAAGTGTGACCACTGGAGAAGGCACTCGACCTCCCCTGCCGTGTCTGGCCCAGCCCACACTGCCAGTTTTGGAGATGAGTTCAGCCTGCTTTGATTCCCCAGGCTGTTTCATCTCCTTCTATAGCAGCATCCTTAGCAAGTCTTGGCTTAAAGCTTGACAACAGTGACAATCCCCAAGATGTTTCTGACACTACCCTCTCATGGAACAACCAAATCAATTATCCCTTTCATTTAGACAAACGAAGATGAAACAAAGGGTGCAAAGCCTCCTCTTTGTCAGTTTATTGCTCCCAATGCAATTTGGCAGCTAACAAAGGGAAGCAGCATTTCCAGCAGCTGATCACACCATGACTCACCCACTACCCATCCCTATCTCAGTGACTGCATTCCTGACCTACTTTGGGAATTAAGAAAGCATTTCAGAGAGCTTCCCCTTCAGAGAAAAGGGAAAGCCATTCCAGAGTTGTTGGCTGGGATCCAGCAATTGGATGGATTTGATGTCTAATAGATCTGTCATTGTGATGTTGCTCACATCATTTCTCCTCCTCTGGGGACTGTATCTGGGGGGTGTCTGTGTAATTCCCTCTTTTTATACGTGACCAAGGAGTAATGTGCCTTGTGCATGTAAGGACAGGTACAAGTCCAGGTCTCCAGTTCAAGAGGGACAGGGACACACCAGAGAGTGTCCAACAGAGGGCTAACAGGATGATTTAGGAACAGGAACATCAGTCTGATGAGGAAAGGCTGAGAGACCTGGGGCTGTTTAGTTTGGAGAAGAGAAAGCTGAGAGGGTATCTGATCAATATCTCAAAGGTGGGTGGCAAGAAGGGGCCAGTATTTTTTCGGTCATGCCCTGTGATAGCATGAGGGGCAATGGACAAACTGGAACACACGAGGTTCCACCTCAACATGAGGAAAAACTTCTTACTGGAAGGGTGCCCAGAGCCCTGGAGCAGGCTGCCCAGAGGCTGTGGAATCTCCTTCTCTGGAGACTTTCACAACCTGGATGAAAGTGTTCCTGTGTGACCTGCCCCAAGTCATCCTGCTTTGGCAGAAGGGTTGGACTTGATGATGCTCAGAGATCCCTTCCAACCCCTACCATTCTCTGATTCTATTCAAAGCTTTAAAAAACATCACAAAGCCTTCCATGTTTTGCTCTGTTCCCATCCTAGAAGAGCCAATTCCTCAGTGCCAGCAGTCCACATCCACCTTCTGAGCTCATCTTTGAGAGTTATGACCATCTGGTACTGCTTCCACAACTCACTCTGAACATGCACTCAAGAGATGAGAATCTCTGCTCCTTCCTTTGACATTTAGAGTGGACTCACAAGATCATATCCCTGAAACAAGTCCAGGTCCCTACAAATCCCCACCTTTGTGAGAAAAGCTTTGGTCCTATTACAGGGAGAATGAAACAAGAAAAGGCCATTCACCAGCCACAACCAGAAGGTAGCAGACACCAGTGTCTATTTTCCACCACCCCAGAGTTTAAGCAGGTCAAAGAACCTTCAGAGATATGCAGGCGGAAAAGGCTGCAACATGAAGGAGTTTATGGAGCTACATCTTTTTGGCCTTTATAGTCCTTGTATAAAAATGTGATTCACCAACACAGGAGGAGTGGTAAGAAAGATGAAGCTGCCTTCTTAAACCAGGAGCTGCTTATGCCTCATGTTCACTGCTTGATGACTGCACCAATTCCCTGCAGCCATCAGCCACTGCAAGTTCCAGAACTAATTATTTCACTCCCCAGAGGAAATTACATTCCTAAAATGGATTGTTATCTACAACATGATGCTTGAACTTTGTTCTCACCATTCCTAGGGGAATAAGCCCAGTCTGTTATAAATTCAGGGACTGTGGATTTAATTCCCTGTCAAATGCATGCAGCCTGGTTACAGTAATTAAGAGACATGAAGGACTGGGGGGCAGTGGGAAGGAATGAGATTATGTAGTGGTTTCCTAACTCCAAAGCTGGTCTGGAAACTCCTACTTGTTCTCCTCTGGTGGATATTAATGAGGCCTTTTGCCTTTGATTCATTCTGAGAAACGCCCTCGAGGAGTCTATTCCAAATATTTGACATAGTTTGCAAAAGATGCCACAACTCCCCTCAGCAGCACAGAAAGCAAAACACCATGGAAAATGACCTTGTAGATGCAGCAAGCAAATGGGTCTACAGTGGGTATGAGGGCACAATCTTTTTCCATCTCTTAACTGTTCCCATTTCCTTCCAAGGAAAGGAGAGGGAAAATCCACCTCTTCACGCTGGGATACCTTTGACAGGCTCACTGAACAATCCCTCTCACTGTTGGTACTCACTCTGCTGCACTGCTAATGCACTAAAGTTTACTGATTCCAGAGGTAATCTATGCAAAATAAAAAGAGCTCATTCAAATGACCTGTAAGTAAAGCTTACAACTTGTATCACAGTATCACACAGTATCACCAAGGTTGGAAGAGACCTCACAGATCATCAAGTCCAACCCTTTACCACAGAGCTCAAGGCTAGACCATGGCACCAAGTGCCATGTCCAACCTTGCCTTGAACAGCTCCAGGGACGGCGACTCCACCACCTCCCTGGGCAGCCCATTCCAGTGTCCAATGACTCTCTCAGTGAAGAACTTTCTCCTCACCTCGAGCCTAAACTTCCCCTGGCACAGCCTGAGGCTGTGTCCTCTCATTCTGGCGCTGGCCACCTGAGAGAAGAGAGCAACCTCCCCCTGGCCACAACCACCCTTCAGGTAGTTGTAGACAGCAATAAGGTCACCCCCGAGCCTCCTCTTCTCCAGGCTAAACAATCCCAGCTCCCTCAGCCTCTCCTCGTAGGGCTGTGCTCGAGGCTTCTCACCAGCCTCGTTGCCCTTCTCTGGACATGCTCAAGCATCTCAATGTCCCTTCTAAACTGGGGGGCCCAGAACTGGACACAGTACTCGAGGTGTGGTCTAACCAGTGCAGAGTACAGGGGCAGAATGACCTCCCTGCTCCTGCTGACCACACCATTCCTGATGCAGGCCAGGATGCCACTGGCTCTCTTGGCCACCTGGGCACACTGCTGGCTCATGTTCAGGCGGGTATCAATCAGCACCCCCAGATCCCTGTCTGGCTGCTCTCCAGCCACTCCGACCCCAGCCTGTATCTCTGCATGGGGTTGTTGTGGCCAAAGTGCAGCACCTTGCACTTGGAGCTATTGAATGCCATCCCATTGGACTAATCCCTATCAAAGCTACCTACAGAAAAGCCAAAGCAGGGGAAGTTGGTCCACTTGCTCTTTCTCCTGTCTTCACCTCCTCCACCTACCCAACTAAATAATTACAGATTACTACTGTTGTTTTTTTTTTTAATCTTGCACCTGTTTGGTGCTCAAAGACTGCCTGAGCTCCAGTGGGAAACACACCCCAGAACACTAAGCACTCATCGACCTACCTGAGGTTTGATCGGGACAACACAATCCACTCAGCCGCAAGAGCAAGAGTCCTAACACCCCAAAACATGCTTTGTGGGATGTCAGGAACAGGCATGAATAAGAACAGCAGGAAAAAAAAACTGGCTACAAAATATTTTTGAAAAGATCTAAGATCATAGGACAGAATGGCTGAGGTTGGAAAGGACTTTTTAGATCAACTACTTCAGCCACACCACCACGCGCAGGGATGCCTCTCAACTAGACTTGGTTGCTCGAGGCCTCACACAACCTGGCCTTGAACACCCTCAGGAAGGAGACATCCACAACCTCCCTGGGCAACTTGTTCCCGTGTCTCAGCACACTCATCCCAAAGTTCTTCCTAAGGTCCAATCTAAACCTTCTCTCCCTCAGCTTCAAACCACTCCCCCCTGTCTTACTGTTAAACACCCTTATGAAAAGTCCCTCTCCAGCCTTCTTGCAGGATCCCTTCAGGCACTGGAAGGCAGCTATAAGGTCCCTCTGGCATCTTCTCTTCTCTAGGCTGAGCAACCCCCAGCTCCCCCAGCCTATCCTCACTGCAGAAGTAATCCGGCCCTTGCTTGGATCATCTTTGTGACCTCCTCTGGACTCACCCCAACAGTTCTGCATCCCTGTTATGACAGATGAACCTTTCCAGCCGTGCATGCCAGTGAGGACAGCAGCACACACTTTCTATCATCTCAGGTGCTTTTAGAGGGGCAGAAGATTAATTTCCTCAGGTGCTAGCACAGGGAGATTCCAAGCCCATCGCTGAGCGTGGGATTTACTAAAGAACAGCTTAAACCATAGTCACCTTGACCTATCTCACAGCTCCCTTACTCCAAGGCCACTGAAACGAACGTCCCGATTTCAGCGGACTCTGTGTCAGGCTGAACACCCGCAGACAGCTCTCGGTGCACACGAGGGCTGAGGTTTGACGCCTCAGAGGGCTGCAGCCTGTCCCGCTGCCTGTCTAAGGGCTGGCAGGTGAGGTCTGACCCCGCTGCCTCAGCCCCCTCACAGGGACGGAAAGGGCTGTTTCCGAGCGGCCAGGAGCACTGCCGGACATTCGCAGCCGAGACATTTCCAGGAGGCTCCCGAGGGGCTTCCCGCCGCTGAGACAAGCCTCAGGCGGGCACAGGCCACACGCAACCCCCGTTAGCGGCCGCCGCCATATCACTTCGACGCCGCGGGCGGGAGTGACGCCATGACACAACGTCACGACAGCGTCGCAATCAGCCCCTCCCCTGACATGGCGGGCTACGGGGGCCGGCTAGGGACAATCCCGTCCTGCTTAGCGTTGCCGTACGGGTGCCAAATGGGGACATATGTGTCCAAAGCCGACCGGCCCTGGGCTGGTAGCCATAGTGGCAGTCATCGCCGGGCTCCGCCGCTTTCCGCGGGCGCCAGACAGCGCCGAAACTGGTGCTCGCAGGAGACCAGGTCTCCATGATGTGAAGGGCCGTGAGAGGCTCCTCAGCACCTGGACTGGTTAGGGGTCTTCCTGCCCGTGTCTTCACTCCCAGAGCTCGTCGTGGGGAGAAGAATTTCCCCAGTGGCCCCCACAGCGAACCCCCTCTTCTGCTTCCCTTGCGTTCATGCGGCCGCTTCCGCGCCCTGCAGCCCTGCGTGAGGCCGAGGAAAAAGCAGCCGGTGTTATTTAAAGGACAATACCCCGAAGGGGAGATCCTGCCATAGCAACTGGCAAACTTTCCTGTATAAATATTGATGAGTCCAGGGGGAAAAGGAAATGAGAAGCTGGCTGGTTGAGTCAGCTGCAGGCCCCACGTCACCCCCGCGCCGCCATCCACAGACTCACACAGACCTGCCCAGCGGGCTCCTCTTTATTGCAGCCTTGCAACTACACACAGAGAGAATGCACCGCCTGAACCCCACAGGCTCTGCATCCAGACATCATTTCATATCGTGGGCAGAACGTTTTCTTCTGAGCTTCCTTTCTTCCTTAAGTCTGACAGGTCTTTCACCTCTCTCCTGTCACCGACAGCATCTCAGCGTTTTGGTGGTGCTGCTCGGAGCGGCTATGAGCAGGACAGGTTTGATGCCAGCTGCTCTGCCCTGTTCAGTATGGGCATCGATGGCAGCTGAGGAGTTAGGAGGAAACTCTCTCCCCCCAGCCCGAAATGTTCCTATTCAGAGAAGGCCCAAACGTAAAAGAAGAAATATAAATCAATCTTTTGGAAATAAACTGTAAAGACTACAAGGCAAAGACTAAAAATCAACTAAACCCTAACTGACAAAGCTGGTGAGGGGCCTGGAACACAAACCCTATGAGGAGAGGCTGAGGGAGCTGGAGCAAAGACTAAAAATTAACTAAACCCTAACTGACAAAGCTGGTGAGGGGCCTGGAACACAAACCCTATGAGGAGAGGCTGAGGGAGCTGGGGGTGTGCAGCCTGCAGAAGAGGAGGCTCAGGGCAGGCCTCATTGCTGGCTACAACTACCTGAAGGGAGGTTGTAGCCAGGTGGGGTTGGTCTCTTCTCCCAGGCAACCAGCAACAGAACAAGGGGACACAGTCTCAAGTTGTGCCAGGGGAGGTCTAGGCTGGATGTTAGGAGGAAGTTGTTGGCAGAGAGAGTGATTGGCATTGGAATGGGCTGCCCAGGGAGGTGGTGGAGTCACCATCCCTGGAGGTGTTCAAGAAAAGCCTGGATGAGGCACTTAGTGCCATGGTCTGGTTGATTGGCCAGGGCTGGGTGCTAGGTTGGACTGGATGATCTTGGAGGTCTCTTCCAACCTGATTGATTCTATGATTCTATGAGCTCTGCTTTGCTTGCTGTCAGGAAGAGCTTTGGGAAAGACTCTACGTTCAGTTTTGAACTAGGGAGAAATTCCATACACAGATTTTCTACATTTCTCTCTTTGCACAGCTTGACAAAAGAAATTGTGGCTCAGGGACATGGGAAGCATGATGTTTCATATCATGAAATTCCTTATCCCACTTCCTTCATGCTGAAAAAGAAGAGGTAATTTTCAAACAGTTGGATTTGAGGTCCCTTCCAACCAAAAAGGTTTTGTGAGTCTAAGTGAAAATAGAAGATCAAATTACTTTTAAGAGCCAAATAGTATTGTGTTATAGAATACATTGTAGTAGGAAGCAGTGACCAGATAATGAGATATTTGGTTTCTCAGACTCAAAAAGGATTGCATAAATTAAAGCAAACCTAATACTTAGGTTTAAGCAAACCTAAGATCATTCCCTATAACTGGGCCAGAAAATGTTGCCTCCTTTTGTCAGCAGTTACTAGAACTGTGAAAATCCTTCCTGATAATAAAGTATTTAACAGGATTTCCACAGGAGAGGGAAGTAATACCAGAAGCTATTCAGTTAAAATTAGGAAGGCTCATTGATTTATCCAAGGATTCTTCAAGACTGTCCCAAATACTTGATAAATTCCCAAGAGATCTCCTCAGTATGTAGTCTCCTACATCATTTTTTAATATTAGAACAGGATCTAAGCTGGACACAATCATCCCTGTAAAAAAAAACCCAGACACTCTTCAGTGTCAAGAGGTGAAGAGATGTTTCTGTTTCCAGGTTGGTGTTAGCTGCTCTTCTCTCAGGCGTGAAGATGAGCTCAGCAAGGTCAGCAGGAGCCAGCTTGGGTTTCTTTCAATAAGCCAGCATGAAGGAGGGTGAAAAGTTCCTTCCAAGGAGATGAGAATGGCATGATGAGGAGCATTAATGCCTTGCCTTTGTTCGCTTTCTAAGTGTAGGTCCAGAATTCTCTCTGCCAGGAGAGGTTGTGCAGTCTCCATCCTTGGAGGGCTTTCAATGCTGAACAGGATAAAGCTCTGAATATTATAGAATCATAGAATGGTTTAAGTTGGAAGTGACCTCAAAGCTCATCCAGTTCCATCCCCTCACCGCAGGCAGGGACACCTCCCACTAGAACAGGTCGCTCAAGGCCTCATCCAACCTGGCCTTGAACACCTCCAGGGAGGGAGCATCTACGACCTCCCCGGGCAAACCTGTGCCAGTGTCTCCCCACCCTCTCTGTAAAGAACTTCTTCCTAACATCTGGTTTAAATCTCCCCTTTTCCAGCTTAAGCCATTACTGCTTGTCCTGTCATTACAAGACCTTGTCAATAGTCCCTCCCCAGCCTTCCTGTAGGCCCTCTTCAGGTACTGGAAGGCCACTCCAAGGTCTCCTCAAAGCCTTCTCTGGGCTGAGGCTGCTTTGAGCAGGAGGTTGGGCTACAGACCTCCTTAGATCCTTTCCAACCCATGTTACTCTGTGCTCCTCTTATTTACATTCATTGTGCATCTATGATCTTTGGCTTCCTTTAGATATCAAACTACTAAAGACTGGGTTTAAAGCTTCATTTTTTTATAAAGCACAGCCAGGAGAAAAAAAAAAAAAGTTATGAGTTTAACTGCTTTGTATAACTGAGACCTAGGACCCAGCCAGGAAGAGGTAAAAGTCTCTGTCAGAGATGAAAATATGATAGCCCTTCGAGGTAAAACAACAGAAAAGGTGAGAAGGAAGAGTCTGGAAATATCACAGGGCCTGTATGTGTTCTGCTAAACAAACTGGAACTGCAACATAGCTACTGAAAGACGTTTATAGCACCACAGCCTCCAGTGTCCTGCACGGTGAGGGCCGAGATGACTCTGGGCATAGCACTGGCTGCGTGGTTATATGTCATACAGTCTGAGCTGCTCCTTCATGTCTCCTTCAGACATCTCTCCAAATGTGTCACTTTTTTCCTTCATGAGCCTGAAGATGGCAGCCAGCTGCTCTCGTTGAACCCTGTCGAGAAGAAAAGGAGAAGTAGGAATAGCCGGTCCCCAGAAGGCACATTGAGCAAGAACACCATGGTCAAACCAAACGTGAAGCCAAGTGGAGGTCACCTCATGAGCCTTACTGGCTGCAGGAAATCTGCCCCTGTGAGATAAGAGAGAGATGGCCTCTGGTTCTCCTGCCCCTGCCTTCCCATCTCTCTGATCGTCCTGCGTGACTCCCTGCAGTTCTTTAAGTGTGGAGATAAACCAGACCGATTGAACACTAGCCTTGGAGCTCCTCAGGGCTTATCTATGCTCCAAGTTTCAAGATAATCTGACATGTGGAATTTCACAAGGCCAACATGTCCCAGTTTAGCAGACTCCATAGTGAGACTGGGTGAATCTTTCGTCAGCAAGCAGTGTCCTTTCCTTCTGCCATTCTCTAGAAACAGAGCAATCCAGGTTACATTTCAAATGCTTACCCTGCCTTAAAATTATAGAGACCAGGCTGCTTCCTAGCCTGGGCATGACTTTGGTCGACCACTGGAGCATAAGAAATTTGCTTTGAGTCGAGAGTTCATCTGCCACTGTCAGATGGTGAGATGGACTCATGTAGCCAGGCCAGCAACAAGATGATCCTTGTGTGGGCAGAGCTTGCCCAGTGAACCCCCTAGCTCTGATTTCCATCCCTAGAGAGTTCCATAGTAAGTGAGTGACTCTCTTCTCCCCATCACAGATAATATCCTGATTTTCCCCTAACCTGAAGCGGTTCATTGTATGTCCTGAAACACAAAGATTGGCATCTATCACAGGGCTTTATTTGAGGAGGATTTACAGGAGGGCTTATTATGTTGGCCATCCATCTACTGATCATCACTCAGATACAGAAATGTGGGCAGCACAGGAGGCTCAGTTGTTTGCAGGTAGCTCATAAACTGATGCAGCTTTCTCTTTCAGGGCAAAATGAACCTGCACCTTGGCCCTAGGCAAGCTTGTCCGTGGACTGCTGCGTTCCCATTGCCAGACCTGGCTGGCACCAGACTGCAGTATGGCATAGCACACCTCATGTCCAGCTCTCCTGTGTGAGCTTAGAACTAATGAGGGTGTGGTGCTTTATGGCTGTAACAAGGGAGGAGCAGTTTCTAGTACTTCAAGGCTCATTTGGCCCCAGCTCGGCTGAGGGGCCAGAGTTATGGAATCACAGAGCAGCATTCAGTCATAGCTCAGCAGGTCAGAGCACACATCTCCTGCAGTCCCAGCTCCCTCTGCCAGTTTACCATCTTTAGACCTCTCCTGGGCTAGAAAGACACTGACTTTTATTTCCACATGGGCACTGTGTCCCTGGCACAGCTTTCCACACAGGACTGTAATACACTGTAATTAATCCGTTTGAATGCACAGTTAGCCTGGGGTAGGCTTCCTGCTCGTCCTGTGTGGACAAACTCTTATCTATTCCAGCAACAGGGGTAGGAGGGGGTAGAAAATACTCGTTGCCAGGCAAAAAACACAGCACAGTCTTTGCTTGGAAGAAGAGAGGACAGCATCAACACATCAAAAGCAACACCACTACAAACAAAATCGATGGAAGGAGACGGGAAGAAGCGGAGGACCCTTTGCATGTGGAGCTCCTGCCTCAAGAGTTGTGCATTTCCCCCTCTCTTGGTCTGAGCCCCAGGAAGAAGCAGGAACAGCAGGCTGTCCTCCCATCCCCATTTCAGCAAGCAGGGCAGGGAGAAAGAAAAACCAACCCAGCAGATCCTGGCAAAAACAAGCTCATTTGCCAGTTCTTTTTTATTGCAATTAAAATGCAGTTGTCCTAAGGCCAGGCACATCCCGATAATGAGGTGGGATCATTCGGTTACAAAAGCTGTGGCCACAGGCTGTCAAACGCCAGGGTTCGGCTGGCTCTTGTGTCATTTTGGTGGTGGTGTTGTGTGCTCACATGAATAGGTTGCAACTGCCCTTTTCCGGAGGAGAGGAGTGGAAGCGTGGTCGCTAGCGATCAATAGTTTATTTTAGATCCCCGCTAGGCACCAGTGGGCACATTTCCAGCCTGGGCTGGAGAAATTCAATACACAGCTTTGCCTGACGGTGTCTGAAACGCCTGCCCAGCTGGGAGTGCTCTGCGCAGGTCTGCAGCTCTTGCTCGTTTATTTCACAGGAGTTAAGGCTGCCGAAGCCTCCCCAAAGGCCACCTTTGTGCCTTGCCTCCAAAGCACCAAAATCAGGATCGCTTGCAAACATTCGCCCTGTTGTTCTAAGCACGATATCGATGCATTTGGCTCCCCTGCCAGCTTTAAAGATCCTGACTCTGCATTGGAAGTAAATAAATAAATAAGTAAATAAATTAGCAGCTGTACCCTGCTGTTGTGGCTGCTCTGTGCTGCATAATCTACAACAAAGGGAGAGCAAAGCAAAGATAGAGAGAGAAAAGAGCCTGGGAAGGAAGAGTAAGGTGTCAAAACCATGATGCTGATATAAAAAAGGAGCTTCTCCTATCATAAGTGACCTTGAAAAACAACTTTGTGGTGCTCCAGGTTGTTTTTTCATTCAGTCATTTCAGATCAAACCCTCTCCATTCACAAATGAAATCATTCTCTCCTCCCTTAAGTGCAGCCCTCAAAAGTATTTGGATTCGGCAGGTCAAACAGGATTTTACTTATTGCTGACAAAATAGATTAATTAAGGGTTTTTCAAAGCAGCCTAATTCTTCTTGATAGGCAATTGAATTTGCATACTTCGTTCCCTTAGGCTCTTTTAAGAAGACATTTCAGTCCAAGGCATTTGCAGTTGAGTGGAGGCTTGGGGCAGCAAGCAGGAGAGCTCTGCATCAGGAGCTCCTAAGCACCCATGCTCACAAACCCTAAGAGGAACTCTGCATTGGGAATGTTCCTAACTGCTCTGCAGCCAACCCAGACCAGGAAGGGACCTCCATGGATCATCGAGTCCAACCCCCCGGCCAGAGCAGGATAATACTATCTAACACAGATCACAGAGGAACACATCCAGACAGGCCTTGAAAGTCTCCAGAGAAGGAGACTCCAGAAGCTCTCTGGGGAGCCTGTTCCAGTACTCTGTGACCCATACAGTAACAGGTTGCACAGGAACACATCCAGCTGGGGCTGGAAAGTCTCCAGAGAAGGAGACTCCAGAACCTTTTTGGATCCTGCTGCAACACAGCAGAAATCAGTCGGGGAAAACCCTGACTTTCATCACTGATCTGACTCTATTGTGGAGGAAGTCAGTGGAATCATTTACAGGGCAAAAGGCCTGAGGAGAGCAGAACCTACCTCTAACCTGAAATCCAGAAGTTCTCACTCAAAAGAAGGGACAAGCAGGGGGACAGGGAGAGCAAGCCACAAACCCAGGTAAACTATTCAAAGGTTTATTGGACCAAACAAAGGCAATTTTTCTGTTTGTTTTTACAGATTCAAGCCACTAGAATTACAGTCCTTTGTAGAAGAGCCACCATCAGATACAAAACAAACAAACAGAAAACAAACTAAAGTAAAAAATACACCCAGACAGCCGTTTGGAGTTGAGGAACTCGTTGGGACTCGCTGCCACTAGCAGAAAATCTGGACTCAACTATAGACTTTGCTCGATGTACATACTGCCATGTAACTTAAACACAACGTATATAAGGCATTCTTTGCATAGTTGGGTGCTCAGGACACAGTCAGCCAGCCAGCACCGAGGGCAGAGAGCGGCTGTGCCGGCAATGGAGGGCAGGGAGTTGAAGCGGAGGGTCCAGAGGTGCCTAAATTCATACGCACAGCGCTGCGCACGCTTGCGGGTGTTGGCTGGGAAGGGGCAGCCCAGCCTCTTCTACAGCTGAAGCCTCCTGCTCTTCTTTAAATGAGCCCTTGAATGAAGAGTTTGCCAACCCCAGGTGCTTGAAGGGACAACTGTGTACAAGGTTTCAAGTATTGTCTGCATAGCCATCACATAGGAGAAACGAAAGCAGCCTGTTGGGTTTCCGATATGTTTGCAGCCTTAGCCAAGAGGCAGTTGTTCGGCAGTGAAAGAGAAACTTTGAAGGACACATCCCCACCCCCAGCCTGCTGTTTCTGCAACATTCCTAGAGGACTTGGACCCTCTTCTCACTCTCACAAACTGGCTTGGTGTGCTGTGGAACCTGCTGTGTGTGAAGCAGTTGTACACACCCAGCCAAATTCATCTCTACGTGACAGAGATGAGGAGCAACACTGAGCACTGGCTCCAGTGGACAAGCCACAGGGCTAGTGAGAGAAGAGGGCACTGCAACAGCAAGCAGGCAGAGGAATGGGGAGGTTGTCTCTTCCAGGACCCCAGCTATTTCATCCTGAGCCAGAAGGAACCCTTGATGCTATAGCTATCTCCTTGGGTCTCTCCTCTTGGGAACAGGAGTAGGGAAAAGTGAGAATCCAGATACTAACAGCAGCCAAAGTGTGGTCTCCTAAACCTCCACCACCAGAAGCAGAACAGTTAAACTATCACTCTTCATCACTTCTCAAGCCTTCTGTCTACCTACACAATCAGCTCTCTGCTAAAACAACTACAGAAGCAAGATCTGAGTCAGTCCATCTGCTATCCCTCACTTGGACCCCGCTTTGTCCCTCAGAATGAAGCAGCATTGTACAACATTTGAGATCACAGGCAGTTCCCACCCCCCAAGAGTAAAGAGGAGTTTGGCTCCAGGAAGAACTAACTTGCTAGTCTGGTGTAAGGTCCAGGCTGGTCTAGGAGAAGCACTGTTGTTGGCTCACCCCAAGAAAGGAACCACAGAGGTTTCATGGCAAGCCTAATACTTGGTACTGAACACAACTAACAGACTGGCTGCACATTTAGTGTCCAGTTTGGGTTCTGTTTAGGGGAGAGGGAGGAAGGTTCATCCCAGCCCCCCAGACACAACTCAAGTCACTGCTTGGGCCCAGCCCCAGTCCATAGAACCACACAACAGGTTCTCCTCAAACTCGACACCACAGGAGGTTTTGAAGAGAGCTCAACTCCAGACCAAGAGGGGATCCCAAGTTTTGAGGGTTTATGGATTTCTCTTATGGGTGTGTTTGGTTGGTTTTGGTATTTCTCTCAAGCCTTTAAAGATGCCAAGGGATGCCTTTAGGAGGAGGCTAGGGACAACTTCATATAGTCTTCAGTTCTGCAAAGAGAAACAGGGAGAGAAGAGAAATCATTTCAGTCAGTTCACCCCTCAAGTTGGCTCAGTATTATTCACATAAACTAGAAGGGGGAAAACTCAGTGTGTGTGTGGTGCTGGGGAGACAACTTCCCACCTCAGGGCAGAGCAAGCCTCAGTTTGCAAACCTCAGGCCTCTGAGGAGGAGACACTTTGCTTCATCAACTGCAGCAGGATAGTACCCCATCAGAAGTGTAAATCCTTTCATCTGGCACCAATCTGTTACAACTCTCCTGACCTACTGATAAGAGCTGGGGAAGCTCAACTAATTGGAAGCCTTCGTTAGCTCCAGGGGATACTGCCTCAGCTGTCCTGTGCGGAGCCTCCCTGAGCTGTTGGCAGCCTTCTCCAGCCCAGATTCCTCCTCCCATCTGCAGACTGAAGAGCTGGGAATGAGGGCTGGTTTCACAGGGCAGTGTGCCTGAACAGGTCAACCTTTCTCAGTCCTCCTACAGAAGTGGCTGTTCAAGTTAAGAGGAAAAACCCCTCAGACACTCTGCAGGTCAGAAGGCTTCCTTTTGATGGGAAGCTCTCTCAATGTCCTAGGAAAGGAGGCTGAGATCATTAGATATGTTTTATGGATTTCTAGGCATTCCCTGGGGTCTTGCAGCATGTTGTTAGCAGAGCCAGGGCTAAAAACAAGGCTTGTTCTCAGCTTAAGCCTTTGAGACACTTACTGTCCCAGCACCTCTGATGGCCCAACATAGGAAACACCTGGCAGCAGGTTGGGCAGCTGCCCATAGACAGAGACCTGTGTGAGGTAGAAGGAAGCTACAGCACACATTAGCTGGGCACTTACAAACACACACAGATGTACCCCAGCCTGATTCCTCCTGAATTCAGCAGGGTTCACTGTCCCTAACACCTGAACCCCATATAAAAGTCCCCCTGATCCTGCCAGCCACAGCATGAAGGCAGGTTGCAGCCTTGTTGCTGTCTCACTTCTCCATGTCCAGCAGCCTCCCAAGTGCAGCCAACGACCAGGAGCCTGGATGGGAGATGCAGGATGAAGCTTCCTGTGGGATGGGGGTTACTCAGGCAGCATTAGGATAAAGAAGGGGAATTGTGCAGGGTGGATCATGGCCCCACTCAAGTCACACGAATGGAATCACATTTCATGCCTGAGGGCACAGGCTTGCTGCCACAGAGGCCCAGAAGGAGAGGTCCCCTCCAGCACATCACAGTTGGAGCAAGGATGGATGTGAGAGAGGGTGGACAAGGCTTAGTTGCAGCCTGAGGCCCTTCACAGGGATACTCACCTCCAGGACAGGGCCAGGCTGACAGCTGGGATGAGAAGATCTTAAACCAAGCATGAACTTAATGGAGGATGTTCGTCAGAGCCATAAATTCCCCATCTGCACAACAGAAATACCCCTTTCTGCTCCTGGAGCAGGCTGTGAAAGGGATTAGACTAAAGAGCATGAAGCAGTCTATCACTGGGGACATCAGGGCCATAAAACCCTCAGGCTGAGCAGCTCTGGCATTGCTGCTGAAAGACTTAATTAGCTTGGGATGGAGGCTGAGAGCATTGAGCCACTGCTTATCCTTGGTTCTTCCCTCCTTCCCATCCGCCCTGGATGACAAAGTCAACCTGATCACTGTAGCTTCACAGCAATCAAACCAGATAAGGGGCTTCTTTTGCTGGGAGTTTGTAGCCTTTCTTCAGATGTAGACCAGCCAAATGTCTCTGCTCTGGCCAAAGCTGAGGGCCAAGTCAGTGCACAGTACAATTTGTGAGCTGTGTTCTGTGCAAGGAACAGCTGGAGAACAAAGAGCTCAGACAAGAGAGATCCTGGATTATGAGGGAGGCCCAGGTGCTGAAGGTTTGAAAAGATCATGCTTTGCCTTTAAGTGTGGAAATGGAGTGTCCTGCTAGCCTCAGAAGCCTTCTCTCCACTCCAACTGAGCCATGGCACTGGCACAAAGCTTCTTGCTTTTCAGAGCAGACAATATCCCAGCTCTGCCAAACGAGCAGACTAGCGACATTCCATGTGCATTAATCCCTTGTGTAAAATCTGCAGCAGGTCAGGAAGTCCTGTAGCCCATCCATAGACTTACAGCTCTCCAAAGCAGTCCTGACCCACCCTAAAGGTGTTCCAGAGCATCTTCATGTAACCACCCCTGGTAATTGCTTGAGCCCTTTTCAGGACCTGTTTCACTCAGCTGATTTTCAGAGGCGTGGAGCATTCCCAGCTTCTTCCCTCAGCAGAGGTTTGGGACCTCTGGTCAGAAATCCTGGCAAGGAGGGCAGATAGCAGCTGGCTCCAGACTCTTCTCACTCAATCCAGACAGGCCAGGATTGACTCTTGAAGATCAAGAGCGAAGAAGAAAGGCCCTGGATGCTGTGCAGACCTGAGTGGTCATGCACTCCCCAGGCAGTTCTCTCCCATCTCACTGCTGGGGTTGGTCCTATCACCACTGCTTCCCATTTCTTTATCATGGAGACTGCTACCATCTCATTTCTGGTAGTGAACATAAGCCAGTCTTGTCCAAGACTGGGACACTGCAGGAAGAATATGAGCAATGACATGCTGAATCTAAGCTTTCCTGGTGGTCCCAAAAGTGTGGGACAGTTGCTTCTGCCAACAGATACAACACAGAGAAGATTTTTATGCAGAACAGGGAGAGACAGCCAGCTCTTAGGAAAGAGGAGAGCAGCAGAGTGAGAAGTACCAAAGGGAGCTTCTGTCAACACAAATGTGAAGTTCTTCCAGTGGGACAGAGGGGTTGAAAGGTGCACTCAGCCTCAGGGAATATCTCCTGCTCCTCAGGAACACCAGGAGAGCAGTCAAGGCTGCTGGGACTTGCATGACCAGGGAGCACAAGTCCCACTGCCTTTAGGATAGGGCCTGGTGAGGAGTCAGTGGGGCTGGGGTCTGTGTCACTCCCAGAGTGGACCTTGCCCACCACTGTTTCAAGCCTCCCATATTTCCCAGCCACAGCCAGGAAGGTGGTCCAAGCTCCTGGCTAGCTCAGCTGAGAGGCCACCACGGCCTCCTTCAGTGGTGTGTTCATCCTCTTGCCACACTCTTGACCTCCCCAGCCCCATGCTGCAGCAGTGGGGAAAGCCATGGATGTCCCAACCTGCTTCTCTGTCCATTGCTTAGTAGTAGAGCTCCAGCTTGCTGGCTACCAGTTTGCACCCAGCCTGGTGTGATGCACCAGCTCCCTGCAGCCCTTGGTGTCCCTCAGCCACAGAGGAGCTGCAGGAGAGGCAGAGCCAGGCTCCCAGAGGGTTAGCAGATAGAGAACAGCAAGCTGCCCATGCTGCACAGCATTAAGCAGAAGCAGATGAAGACAAGTTGTGAGTGTTGGGTGAGTGAGACATAGAGAAGCAGCCACAAGCTAGGGCAATTCAGGACCTGAGCCAACAGAAAAGACCCAAGAGCTCAAGCAGATCTCATGCCAGGGTAGGGGCAGAGACTCACACTCTGCAAGGGCTACTGTGGAGTCTGCCAAAGTTTCCTCTGTGGGACAGGAGAGGAGGAGGTGGGGATGGGACCTTCCTGAACTCCCTTTCCTCAGGTTTCTGAGGGAGGCATCCTGAGTTGCTCAGTTTGTAAAGCTGCTGGGGACTCATGACTCAATCAGATGCTCTATAAATAGGGCCAGAGCTCAAGTCCACAGACGTCTCCTAGGTCAGAGGACATGATCCCCAGGGATGTGGTGGAGGCAAGGCACAGCACTGGGCTACAGGAGCTTCTCTCTTCATACAAGCAGAGCCTGGCACCTAGGGAGGGAGCATCAGAGCAAGGGGAGAGCAGTGAGGACCCCCAAACACACAGTGCCCCAAGAGGCAGGTGGGAAAGAAACCAAGGCTCACACTTTGTGGCTGACAGCAGCCTCGCCCATGGTCAGTGCCAAGCCCATGGCTGGTGGCCACAGTGAAGCAGTGGCCAAGCTGCCCTGAAGAGCCCCCAACAGCCCCTGGCTTTGCAGTCCCTTGCTGCTACTCCTCCCTCAGCCCAGGGTGACTATCGTGCTGCAGAAGATGACAAGCAAACAAACAAACCCCAAAGGAAGCTCAAACTTACCAGTCTCCCACATCCAAAAGAAGCACCATGCTGGACAGGACAGGACAGCAAAGCTGCTGGGTTGGGGGTGAAGGTTAGCAGGAGGAAAGGGAGGAGGGACAGGCCCAGCCCTCATGCTAGACAGAGGGAGCAAGCAAGCAAGCCAGGGCTGTGTGATGGCAATGCAGGGGGTGGACAGGGACGGATGCTAATGGAGAGCTCTCCTCAGATGCAGCCTCCTCTAGTCCAGTCCACCCACTTTTTGTTTGAGGCTTAGTGGTGGAGATGTTCAAAATAGGTCAAAGTCTCTCAACACAATGATTAAACCCCTGCAGTTGCTTCCTACCCTTGCATGCTCCAGAGCTGTCATCGCGAGCACTGTCTCGTTCCAAACCAAACTTCAGCATGGTTCTCCCTCGAGCCACAGCTGCAGCCCCACATGATCCAGACTGTCTGTCAGAGCAGGGAAAGGTCTTTCCTATCTGCCATTCCCTAGAGCCAGTCTGTCCAGGGCACCCTGCCTTGCTGAGACTCCAGGATCCAAGCCCAGTTTTATTCAGTGCCTCGTCACCAAGAGGCACTCTGAACCAAGCTGGGACTCCCGTTGCTAAATTACCACCAAGAAAAGGACTGAGCATGAGATTTACACCCATCCAATTCTCCTTGCAAAAAATCCAACTTGTAGTTCAGCCTTAGGCTTAAATCTAGATTCAAGCAGTGTCTCCTCAACCCACTCGTGACTGGCCAGGAGATGAGAGGACTGAGAGGCAGGAGAATGTGCTCCTAGAATGGGTCAAATGGCTGTTGGAACTGAGCCCATTAGCCAGGGAAACTGGGCAGTCAATCCCAACCTTCTCTTTAGCCTTACAGAGGCTGGGCTGTGTGCTGGGGGACCACTGTGAGTGCAACAGCACTGCAAACAGCAGAGCATGGCTGAGCATTTTGGTGCCAGTCACTTGGAGCCCGCTCAAAAGACCTGCTGAGGCACCATGGGGCAGCTTCTGACTCTCTACCCTCACTTCTTCCTAAATGCCAGAAAGAAGAGAAAGGACAGAGAGGAGAGACCTTTCCACAGACTGTCAGATGGGTTCTGCTCTCTTTTCTCCAGCCAACACATCTGGTGAGGAGTGGCAAGTGCAGAGCACAGAGAGATCAACCCCTTGGCATTACTGAGCCCAACCAGGACTTGGCTGGGACCTGCTTTGCCTCACTGAAAGAGAGACTCGAGGGAGTCCTTGCTCCTGATTGGTTTCTCTTCCGTTATGAGTGGAACCTTGCTGCAGCTGTCAGTGCTCAACAGAGTCCTGATCACACTCCTTTCACACTCCAAACAAAAAAAAAACACTATCCTCTTTCAAACCTCAAGGGAGGTCTGAAGAGCAACTGGCAGAGACCACTTTAATCCATCCATGTAGGCCAGGCCCTGAAGGCACACTGGGGAGCCCTTCCTCTTCCTCCCTCATCTGCACAAGGCACCCAGCCAGACCAGCAACACCTACCACCAGTCAGCCTTTGTGGGCTGTGTCTCCTTCCTACACCACTCAGCCCTGGGGCAAGCTGCACTGCTGTGAGTCATTTCTCAGCCCAGACTAGGACTTTGTTCTGTGGTGGCAGCTGCAGTTGGCAACAGGTGGCCAGAGGCTTCAGGTGCAGAAGAGAAGGATTTGGGAAATAGGCTGTGCTGGCTTGGGGAAGGGCTGCATCCTTCCTTTGCATTCTTCCCTTGCACCCTTCCCCTTCCTGCCAGATTGCTCTTCTCCCCTAGGGGAGCGAATGCTTATGTTCTAGAAGTACAGGTGACCCACCAGGTGTGATCAAGCACAGCTAAATTCACTGCTTTCCTCTCTTGCTGAGCAGTCCCTCTGTTTTTTAAGACTGAAGTAACCAGAAGCAGGAAATTGCATCACTCAGTAAAGGTCACATTCTTTCCCCTTTTAGTCCAGATTTAGCTCCAGTTTGAAGCCACAAGATTCAAATGAATAGTTGGCAAGACAAGCACAGCTTCTGGAGTGATGCAGGTTAGAGCAGCAGTGGGGTGGTGGTGAAACAACCCAGGCTGCTGCCTGCCTGTCCTGTCCTCTCCCCTTCCCTCCCCTCCCCTCCTCTCCTCTCCTAAGCCCTGCAAAAGGCAAGGAACTCTTTCAATGACACCTCCAAATTCAGGAGTCCCTGAATTCAGACCCATGGATTACTGATCAACACAAGTTGCCCCAAGGGAGCCTTGGGGCCCCAACTGCACTTTGGGGATGTTGCATCACATGGGAACCTGCTGGTCCCTGGGAAAACTGGGCCAGAAGCAAAGGCTAAGCCTGTCTCAGTTTTGGCAACACAGCCTGAGCCTAATGTCCCACTTACTCAGCAGCCCTCATCTTCTAAATCAATAAACATGAGTGGCCATGAGATGCCCATCTGCAGGCATCCAAGGTGGAAGAGCTGAGCATCTGAATGTGAGAGCCCCTATTCCCCTTGGAGCACTCATGGTAAGTGTGATGGAGGCAGGGAGGAATGGACTCATTAATCTGTTATGAGGAGGGAAAGGGAAGGGAGGTAGAGGGAAGGTGGGACAGGCAGTCAACCACAGCTCAGAAACAAACCCTCCCCCCCAGAAAATGAAACCCCAACTCCTCCCCCCCAGACCACAGTAGCAGATGTTATGAGGGGTTCCACTACTGCTAGCAAACAGCATGTCCTTACCAAAAAGATTTGCAAGAAAGTTTGTGGCCGAGGACCTAAGGTACTTGCTACAGAGATGTGAGATCAGAGGTCAGCTCAATCCTGCAACATAAAGGTGGCAAACCCGGGTCACAGCAGATCAGCAGCACGGTCGGGGTGCATGGAGTGGGAAAAGGGATGGGACTGCTGAGGGAGAAGGATGCAGGAGTGGGCTGAGCTGCTGCGCTCAGCTCGCCTGGGAGCTTACCTGGCAGCAGCCCTGCCCCCTTGCACCACCTGCCAGGCCTGAAATGAGAAGCTGCTGATGCTGCAGTGAAGGTTTGGGGAGGAAAAAAATTAAGCCAGCAACAAAGCAAGAGACACAAACACAGGCACACACAAACAAAATAAATCACAAAGCTGCCTTAGAGAAATGAACAACACAAATATGGAAGAGAAGAAAATAAAGGAGCAGTAGGAGAAACACATCTGCCTGTGACCCTCCGTGTGGAAGGCTGCTGAGAGCCTCCAAGGAACCTGTTGCCCAGTCATTGTCCCACCAGTTCTGGGTGCACTGCCCTACCCTGGGACCACTCCAGATCTGAACACTGATGCCTGAGAGGTCCCATATGCCTGGGAAAAGTCCGTCACTCCCTATAGCCTGTGCACAGTACCTCCATGTCCCTTCAGTCTGCCCCAAGGGGCAGCAGGAGAGTTTATTGCCACAGAGGAACCAGCCCAAGGCCCTACAAGACTTCTGGCCCTGGAAACCCAAGCAGCAATTGCTCAGCTGCCTTAGATTGTGTTGCTGGTGCAAAGAGTTTGAATTTGCCTGCTGCAGGTAGATTTTTGGCATTGGTGCTTAGCAGGATCCTGAAAAGCAATTTCCAGTGAGCCCCATGGGTTTCTCTCACATTCACTCCGTTCATTCCACCACCACCTTCCCCAGGTGAAAAACAACAGTGACACCTGCCCAGCATGTCATGGGTTGGGGGCTTCAGGCAAAATAAAGGTAACACAAAAGGAAGAAAGCAAACATTTTTCCTACTGCCACCAATGCAGAGTCCACCCTGTGCCAGAGGAAACCAGAGCTCATTTCTGTTGCTGACCCCAGAGCATACAGCCCTTGTAGATCCTTGCTCCTGGCTGTGGTATAAGGCAGGTGAACCCCAAGATCTGAAGATGACCCGGAGCCAGGAAGCCAGAGGAGAAAGGCTTTGGTGTGGAAAGAATGGCTGCAGGCTCTGCCAGTGACAGTAGCCTGCACTAAGCCTTGTGCACCACCCAAGTCTTTCTGAGTGTGTCATTGTTAGCCCTTGGGCAGGTCTCTGGATTGTCACTGCCTACTACAGTGCCCTGCTGATGCCATGGAGAAAGACCCTGCCCAGCCCAGTCCCTGGCAATGCAGAGTTGTTGCCCAGGGGCCTAAAGGCAGGGTTTGCCAGCAGGAGCATGCCTGACTCGGGGGCAAGGTGCAATCCCTCCATCCTTGCCTTCCCTGCTGCGCCCAACTTTCCACTTGGTCCATGTCAGGCCTTTACACCATGCCAGTTGTGATGGTACTGAGACCATGGCATCACAGGCAAGGGGTGGCAAATTCCTAGGTGTGCACACCACTGGACAGAGAATTGGATCCCACAGCCTTTGGGACAGCAGTGGACAGAACAACATCTCCCAGGCTTGTTGAGCTACCACTGGGAAATCCCAGGAAATGCCAAGAGGGAAGAGGTGTGAGCTGTACACATCTGCTGGGGAGCAGCCTAACACAGAGCCTGCTTGTGAGGCAAAGCCCTGGGTTAGGGGGTTTGGCATCTGATTTAATATGGGCTAAGGGACTCCTTCCACATGTGGGCAGGAGCTTCACACTACTGGCACGGACTGGCTTGGGCAGGGCTGCGCAGCTTGAGGTGCAAGGTTTGGGTTGATTCCCCTTGGAAAGGCTGGGAAATGTGAGCTAGAACAGGACAGGTTCTTCCTCTCTTCATGCAGGGCTCAGGCTCAGGAGGAAACTTTAACAGAAGGTGTGAGCTGGACAGTTCTCAGTCTCCAGCAGGCTCCACCACTTTGAGGAACCATCCCTGGGTGCAGGCATTTCCAGTCTCGGCCCCATCACAGGGAGCTCTAAAGCTCCATGCTCACTTGGCTCCAGAATTTCTGAGCTGTGTTTATGTCTTCAGTTTGGAGGCCATCCAGAGGTAAAGGGGTGATTGAGCAGGTCAGTATGGTGCTAATGGGATCAGGGCAACCACATCAGGGGAACCACATCAACCTGCATCAGCTGGAAAATTTGGTCTAAGGATTGAGAGAAGGAGCTTGAACAGCTCCAGAGGTATATAGAGACTCAGTGTCTCTGTCTCCTAAATCAGCATGACTTTATCTCATCTTCCTGGGTGGAAGAGATCTGGGCCATGAGATGTTAAGTTTTAGGTTACCAAAGTAAGATGGGGAGAGAAGTCTGGACACAGCCAGCTTGCTTCACAAGGACACCAATCAGATGGCCTTGGGCAAAAAGAGGAAGGAAACTCAGCTTACCTTTGCTCTTCCTCGAGTTCTTCTTTGGTCATCATTGACTTGTATTGGTTTCCCCTCAGCTTTCCAGGACTGTATTTGAAAGAGAACATCTCATCTGAAGCTGGAAAAGGAGGAGAGAGAGATAAAGAGAGGTCACATCAAGCAGAGACCTCCTGAGATCAATAATCCACAGCAGTGGACTCATTCCCTTGAGCTGCTCACTGACCCCTGCACCTGCACACACTCCTAAATGCTATTGGTCCCCCCCCAGAAAACACATTTTGCCAGCCAACTCCAATCTCCAGAAGGTCTGGACAGTGCTGGGGAAGCTATGTGGGTTGCAGAGGAGAGCCAAGGTGTTGCTGGCCAGAGGACAGCAGGAGTCTTGGCTGCAGCTGTGTCTGGAAGGGCCAAGGATCGCTGTGAGAGAACAGCCCTGCCTGGAGGCAGATGCAGGTAAATCCTGCAGCACAGAACCATATGCTCCTGCTCTTCCTGGGTTCAGAGCCTTGCAGGCACATCTTGGCTTATCAAGGCATGGTAATCCTGTCCTGATTAGCCTGCAGCATTTTCTGCTGCTCCTCTCTAGACTTGCATTCCTCCTGCCTCCCTCTCACTCATCCAGGGGCCCTTTCCTATGCTTGGGGCTCAGGGATGGTACCATGAGCAAAGCTGTCCCAGGCCATGCAGCCCAGCAGCTGTCCTGCAGCCCTGGACAAAGGCTGTGGAAAAAGGAGATGTCACATTGCCAGTCCTGGGGCTGCAAATGATGCTGAGCCAAGGAAGCCCCAGGAGCACCAACACAGGCGGGTCCAAGTCCCTCTCTCACCAACCAGTGGATCTGAAGAGGAAGCTGATGTCTGCTTCTCCAGGCCTTGGGGTGCTCTCGTGCCCAGCTCAGCAGCCTCAGCCCTGTGCTAATTAGAGCACCAAAGCTCACGAACTCTGAGCCGAAGCTGATCCTTCTCCAATCGGATTTTGTTCCAGCACTCTTTGCTTTTAAAAACCTCTCCCCTGCTTTATCTCCCTGTGGATGGGAGAAAACAACAGCAGCGGAGGTCAGCCCAAGAAGAGAGGCTGCTTTGGGCAGCTGCCTTTGGTGGTTATCTGTGGGCTGTTTGTCTGCCAGCTCTTATCTCCCAAGGACTGCAGGACTCAGCTGCCTCACCTCCAGCCATCTAGCACTGCCGTTTCCCCATCCACCCAGGAACATCTGCTGCTCCCACCGACCCTCAGAGCACCTGAGGTCCCCACAGGAGGGTGGTTTATGGTTCTATTATGTCCCTGTGTTGTCTGCATGGCCCTGAAAACTTGCACATTAGCCACAACCCAAGATGATGCCTCCCAGAAAGACCCCAGAAGTGGTGAAATTCTCCTGACTTCTGCACTAGGAGAAAAAGCCTCAACTTGTACACAGCCATGGACCCATCTCCTTTCCCTGGCTACATAGGAAGCCCCTTCCAATCCTCACTATTGCAGGCACCACATTCATTAAATGTGATTCATGTAGTCTGGAGAAAAGGAGACTCAGGGGAGACCTTCTCACTCTCTACAAACCCCTGAAAGCAGGCTGTAGAAAGGAAGGGGTCAGTCTCTTCTCCCGGGTGATAAGTGATAGGACAAGAGGAAATGGCCTCAAATTGCACCAAAGGAAGTTCAGGTTGGATATCAGAAGAAGCTTCTTCACTTCTCGGGCATTGGAACAGGTTGCCGAGGGAGGTGGTGGAGCCTTCATCTCTGGAGGTATTTAAGCACTGTGTAGATGTGGTGCTGAAGGATATGGTTTAGTCCAGGACTTGTCAGGTTTAGGCCTTTTCCAGTCTAGGCAATTCTGTGATTCTGTAAAGCCTCTCCTCCTCCACCTGCCCAAATGAAACCCACCCCACAGCTCCTCTCCTCCCTTCCCCAGAAGGGTTCAGCATCAGCAGCTTCCCTCTCTTTCCCAGTCAATATAGCGCTCAAGGACTTCCTCCTCATGCCCAAGGTCAGTTGCTTGATTTAGCAGTTTCTCCAACCCCAAGCTGCTGCCAGAGCTCTCCCAGACCTTGGGGACTCCCACGCAAAAGGCTGCTCAGAGCCTGAGTTTGTAAGTGGGGAAATGTGAGATCTGCAAAACAAGATCTGCACAGGACTGAGCCAGCCACTGCAAGGTCACTGCTCACGGCACACAGAGCAGGTCTGCAGCACAGCAGCAGGCTGGAACTCGACTGAAACCTCCTCCCCACACATACCTACTGACCTCCCTGCCTCTGCATGTCACACAACACAGAACGGCTGTGGTTGGAAGGGACCTCAGAGATCATCTACCCCACCCTCTCCACCATGGGCAGAGACACCTCTCAACTAGACTGGACACTCAAGGTCTCGTCCAACCTGGTTCTGAACACCCCCAGGGCAGAGGCAGCCACAGCCTCCCAGGGCATTTTGTTCCAAAGTCTCACCACCCTCATCCCAAAGAGCTTCTTCCTGAGATCCAGTCTAAGCCTGCTCTCCCTCAGCTTCAAACCATTCTGCTTTGTCCTCCTGCTAGATGCCCTGATGAGAAGTTTCTCTGCAGCCTTCCTGTAGGCTCCCTTCAGGTATCAAAAGGCAGCTCTAAGGTCCCCCTGGAGTCTTTTCTTCTCTAGGCTCCCTCAGCCTGTGCTCGTAGCAGAGGTACTCCAGCCCTTGGATCATCTTCGTGTCCTATGCTGGACTCATTCCAACAGCTCTGTATCCTTCTCCCTGACCCTAATCTTGAGGAGCTTCCCTGACAAGTCTTGGTGGATTCCTGGTGGATTACTGCTTAGTTCCTGCTCTGGAGCATTCTTCTAATCCCCAAATGCCATGAGAGGTCCCAGGGGAACTGATGAGGCAGACCCTTTGCTAGCATCTTCTTCTCTGGAGCCTTTCAAGGCCTGTCTGGATGTGTTCCTCTGTGATCTATGTTAGATAGTATGGTCCTGCTCCAGCAAGGGGGTTGGACTCGATGATCTCCTTGGGTCCCTTCCAACCCCTAACATCCTATGATCTTCCCAAGTGTCCAAACACAAGCACTCCGGTCCCACACTCCAGGCACCCAACATTCCAGCTGGAGATTCAGCTTGACCATATCCCACTTTCCTTGGTAGGAAAACCCTCTGAAGGGGCAGACAAACAAGTCTGGCCAGCTGGAAACAAGCAGGAATGCTGTGGCTTATCAGCCCCTCGGGTGGCCAGAAGAGTTCATGGAAAGAAAATTCAGCTGCCTGCTGCTCTGGGAGATATTCAGAGAAGGAATAAAAGCAGAGGGTGTAACATACTGTTTCTTACCCTGCTGCAGAGCAGGAGCTGTTTGCTTACCTTTGTCTGGCTTGCCTGCTTGCAAGGACAATTAAGATCATTTCCCTCATGTGGGTTTTTTTTCTGCCAAGTAAATGGAGATTTGGAATTTTTGCCTGTCCCCCAAAAGGGCAGTTTGTCACCCCAGCAGAAAAGACTAAGGGAAGGAGGAGGATAGGAATCTCTGCCCACGTGCTGTGGTTCAAGAGGAGCCAGCTGGAGGCTTTGGAAAGCTTTTGCTCTTCTCCAGAGCTCAGAAAATTTCTTTGCAGACTGGAAACAAACTTCCAGGAGGACACAGAAAAGGGGAGGCTGGGATCTCACATGGGCAGCAAAACCACCACAGAAACACGAGGTGACCTACTTAGAGCCTCCCTGAGTTCATATTAAAGAAAACATTTGTCTCTCCTCGCTCTGCCCTCACGTTGCCAGTGCCGTGACTCAGGGCTGGCAGGGCAAAAGCAGCCCCAAGAGCCCAACCTCTCCCCTCAACGTGCTTGCTCCAGCACCATCCCTGCCAGCTCCCTGCAAGCCATGGTGTCTGAAAATGGGGACAACTTGCTTTGGTGGTTTTGGCCACTGCAGCAGCTTGCCAAGCTGATGAGAGACTGCCTCTGGGATCCCCAGATGCCCAAGGTGGAGCTCTGCTCGTGGGCTCAGCAGCTCAGTGCCTTGTGCTGGGCCAGGACTAAGCGATGCGAGGGAGAGCCACGAGGGAAGGAGTGAGGCTGTTCCCCAGCAATGCCAGGGCACTGCTGCTACTGCCAGCTGCACACCACTTGCCTCCTCCTGTGCCCAGGCCTGTTATAAAGCACTTCAGCAATGGTGGAAGTAATTCAGAAGGGGAGTTGGTGGCTGTCTGCAGGAGATGCTTAGGGAGGATGCTGGGCTAGCCATCGCTCATGGCCAGGGGCCATCATCTCCTTCAAACGCCAAGCTACAGCCACTTCAGGGTGAGGCAGAAGGGTGCTGCAGCAGCCCCTCAAGCAGGGCTGGAGGAGACAGACCCTGGCAGAGCAGCGTTATCGAGCACCCACTGGGGTGCTCAATGCACATCCATCACTCCTCAAACCAGGTCTCCTGCAGTGCCACATGGTAACTCCCCTGGCCACCAGCGCTGTGAGGAAGCCCAGCAGGGTGGAATGAGTGTCTCTTGGGAACCCCGACCCCAGAGGCGCTTCCCCCACCTTGTGGGCACAGCACCAGGATTAGAGTTTGATTCTGTGGCATTAGGAGTAATCCTCCTGAGCTGGGGATTGCCACACAGCACCTTACAAAGAGCAAGCGAGAAGTGGGGCAGGGCAGAGGGAACACCCCAAGCTCTCCTCCTGTCCCCAGCCACCCCAAGCTGAGGCTCCTGGGGATGTCTCAGCATTTCCAGGGCTGCTCAGGAGAGCAGAGGCCCCTTCAGACACACACACACTTGTGTGGCACCATCTGCTTCGTTTTCTCACCAGCGTGGCAGTTGTCACTCCAATTAGTCGATTAATCATTTTCCAATCAACTAATTGGCTAATCAGTTAAACATGGCTCTGACTAAAGCCCCTGGAGATCGTCCTGGATATGAGCAAGGAGCTTCTGGGGCAGCTTCACCACAAAGCTGCCCCATGGCAAACAGCCCAAGGGCATCTGGGAAACAAAAGATGGGCTGCTGCCAGGCGAGGAATTCCCTCTGCAGCTCCTGGAGGGAGGAGACCATCCCCAAGCACTTGGGGCTTCAGCCCCTCAGACCTGTCTGTACCCTCCTTGCAGAGGGCTGGCTTGCTTGGGGTACTCACCATCCTCATCCTCTGGCTCCCTCACCTCCAGCTTCTCATTTTCTGAGTCCAGATCTTCCTCCTGGAGGAGCCAAAAGCAGAGCAGCCATGAGGAGAAGGTGCTGTGCTAAATAACCCACCCCAGAGCCCATGGGACAGGGAGGCAGAGACTGGGCTGAGGGCTGGGTACCCCTTCCCTGCCTCCTTCACAGAACAGGCCGAAAGGATCCTTGTTAATGAGTGAGCTTCATTAGCCTGGTTCCCTCTCCCTAGTCAGTGTGGGGGGGGACCTTGCCTTGCTCCCTGCAGTCCCACCCCAAGGCTCCAGCTGCCTCCCCATAACCAAGGGATACAAAGGTAGTGAAGAACCTGCTGTCCTGGTGTCCCCAGGCACAGCCTTGTGCCTAAGCACCCTCCTGGGCTGGACACCCTACCAGCACCCTGCCCAGGGACATGCAGGCGACTGAGCCGTAAGCCACAGGGACATCTCCTCAGACAGACTGTCCCAGTGCTAGGAAGAGGTTAGGTGCCCAGCAAAAGGAACTTTGCAGCCACAGGCCAAGCAGCTGCTCTGCAGCACAGGAGCAGAATCGTGGGATGGGTTGGGTTGGAAGGGACCTTAAAGGTCATCAAGTTCCAACCCTCTGCCACGGGCAGAGACACCTTTAGTAGGTTGCTAAAGTCCTGGTCTTGAACATCCACAGGCTCTCTGGGTAACTGTGCCAGTGTCTCACCACCACAGGCCAGCCAGGACCAGTAGCCAAAGCTGGTGTTGGGGAGTTCATGCTGGGATTCTGCCAGGAGCCCTCCCAGCCTTGCCTGGTAGTAACCCCCAGAAGCACAACTGGCTCCTGCCCGTGGACCCCCATCTCCTCACTCCCCCCAAGCTGTGCCTGCCCACCCATGCTGGGTGGCAGAGCTGATCTGTGGGGCACAGACAGAAGCAGCAGCAGCACTTTCTATTTGTTTTTTTAAATGCAAACCTCTTTTAGATGATTTGGGGGTTGCCTCCTACAAGCTACAACAAGCTGTATGAAGCCCAGATTCCTTCCCCTGGCAGAAAGTCATGCAAAATGCAAGCAGGGAGGGAGAGAAGCACTCCAGCTCTGGAGGTAAGAGAGGGACAAGTGGCAGTGCCTCCACACATGTGGCTTCCTTTCACAAAACCCAGCACCCAGCATCCTGGCTTCGACCCCCTGCAAGCTGAGCCCAGGGGCAAACAGCACCCTGGAGCTTGCCCTGTCCTGCATCCTCTCAGTGCTGCCCATGAATCATAGAATCATAGAATCAGTCAGGGTTGGAAGGGACCACAAGGATCATCTAGTTCCAATGCCCCTAACATGGGCAGGGACACCCTCTCCTAGATCAGACTGGCCACAGCCTCATCCAGCCTGGCCTTAAACACCTCCATGGATGGGCCTCAACCACCTCCCTGGGCAACCCATTCCAGCCTCTCACCACTCTCATGCTGAACAACTTCCTCCTCACATCCAGCCTGAATCTTCCCATCTCCAGCTTTGCTCCATTCCCTCTAGTCCTCTCACTCCCTGATAGCCTAAAAAGTCCCTCCACAGCTTTTTTGTAGCCCCCTTCAGATACTGGAAGGCCACAAGAAAGTCACCTGGGAGCCTCCTCTTCTCCAGACTGAAGAGCCCCAACTCTTTCAGTCTGTCCTCACAGCAGAGCTTCTCCAGCTCTCTGAGCATCTTCATGGCCCTTCTCTGGACACACTCCAGCATCTCCACATTGCTCTTGTAATAGGAGCTCCAGAACTGGATGCAGTACTCCAGGTGGGGACTCACCAGAGCGGAGTAGAAGGGGAAAATCACCTCCCTCGACCTGCTGGCCACACTTCTGCTGATGCAGCCCAGGCTCTGGTTGGCTTTCTGGGCTGCAAGTGCACACTGCTGACTCACATTGAGCTTCTCATCCACCAGCACCCCAAAGTCCCTCTCCTCAGGGCTGCTATCCAGCCACTCACTGCCCAGCCTGGATTTGTGCCAGGTGTTGGGGCTGGTGTGCAAAGGGCAAAGCACGTGGGAGAGAGGGGAGCTTGGAGGAGCCTGGTGAGCTGCCATGCTATCAAGGGGGACATGGGGAAAGGCAGGATGAAAGGGACCCAAGGGAAATGCAGACCATGCCAGGAGGAGCCTGTGCAGAGCTGGGCACTGGCTCTGCAACGCTCAGAAGATAAACTGCTGGAGCAGAGCTACAGCCCTGACCCAGAAGTGGCTTGGTTTGTCATCAGTGAGGAATGTGCATTGTTCACAGCCCTCTGGCTTCTTCTTGCCACTCTGTTCTGCAGCTCCCCAGCAGGACACGCCACCGAGACCCCTTGCCCTCCACAGCCACTGCTATTTTGGGCTGTGCTTCCAAACGTGGCCACTTCCCACTGGGCACCCAGTTCTCCTCGGGGACGGCTGGGAGTGGGGAAAGCACCCACAGGAGCAGCCTCAGGGAGGGAGCAGGGAGGGGATGCTCAGCCCCGATGACTCAGCCACAAGGCCTGGGCAGCTGTTCCCCATCACATCTCTTTTTTCCTGTGAGCCAGGATGCCCCCAGAGGCACCTGGCACCGGGATCTGACACAAGAAGGGATATTTTAGCCTGTTCACTGCACAGGCATTAGAAACTGAGCATTTACCAGCAGAAATAAGTAGAAAATTTGAGTGCCAAATCTCTGAGGAAGGAAAGTATCTCTGCTGCAATCCAGAGGAGTAACTCTTTGATGGGAGCAGAGAGTCAGCAGCCGAGGATGACAGGCTGGCAGGAGGCAGCAACATGCCATGGCTGTGCTGGGAACCCCCTGCTCCTGGCAGCCAGTAGCTCACTGCAGCTCAACATATTTCTGCTTGGATGGCAGATGCCAGCACCTCCCTTGCCCCCCTGCTGCAGTCCCAGTCTCAACATCCCCTCCATCTGCCTCACCAGGGCTGCCTGCACCCACTGCTGCCACACTGCTGCAGCCCCCAGGCAGCCTTGGCATGGCCCCACTCACTCCCTGCACACCCCAGAGCATATCTGCAGCCTCAGCACCACTTCTCTCTGCTTTCAGTGGACCAAACCATCCAAAGCCCACCCAGTGCCCTCTGGGGAGTGCAGCAGGCAAGCTTTGTCCTCCTCTCCACCCACGGCCACTGCTACCCCCAGATGATGACCCTTCCATGCAGGGATGCCAGCACACTGTTACTTGTGCCACCCTCTGTCCCACACACCTCTTCCTTGCTGGGAAGTGCTGCATGGTCACATCCATCCTCCACTTCTCCTGTGTGCCCATGGCTGGACCCAGGTGAGGCACCCAAAGGTGGTATCTGGAAAGAGGCAAAAGCTTTGAGCACAAATCATACAATCACAGAATGGTTTGTGTTGGGAGGGACCTTAAAGATCATCTAGTTCCAACCCCCCTGCTATGAGCAGGGACATCTTCTACTAGCCCAGGTTGCTCAAGGCCCCATCCAACCTGGCCATGAACACCTCCAGGGAGGGGGTATCCATAACCTCCCTGGGCAACCTGCGCCAGTGTCTCACCTCCCTCACTGGGAAGAATTTCTTTCTAATCTCCAGTCTCAGTCTCCCCTCTTCCAGTTCAGGAGCTGCCTTCTGGAGCAGCCTCACTCTGTGGGACTGGGACCCTTGTAAGTAGCTATAGGTGAGGGGGAGCTGCCCGGCTAGCACTGGGCATAGATGTCTGAGTGTCCTGGCAGGGCTGGAGGCAGCCCCCCCAGCGAGCTCATGCAGCAGATGAGGGCTGGCAGGAGGGCAGAGAGGCAGAGCACAGTGTGCTCCATTCTGTAGCACTTGCAGGGCCTCTCTGACAGCTGCTTTCTCCACTGCAGCATTGTACCCCCTTGAAACCCTCCTGTCCCCCCACTGCAGCTCCAGAACTGGGGCTTCCCTGCCCTCTCAGCCACACATCAGCCTTGTCCCTGGTACAAATGTTTCCTTCTCCTGCTCAAACCCTTCTCAGCTAAACCTCTGCCCACTGTGCCAGGAGGGCAGCAATGGAGGAGGATCTGCATGGGCAGGGAGCAAGGACATTGCGTCCCTTGGCCTTCCAGTGAAGTACCAGTGCCAACCTGGGAGCAGCCTCTGGGCTGCCCTGAGAAGCCATCAGCAGGAACACCACCCCGAGACCATCAGCAGAAGCCCCACCCCAAGCTTGACTGTGCCCACATGCCCTGGCAGCTGGGACAGACAGGAGGGCATCCAAACTCCCTCAGGGAACCTGTCCCCAAATTTCAGGGCTCCTCAGCCCAGCCATGGCTGGTGGATGCCACTGTGGCAGTTCTCCTTGAAGCTATGGGGCAAGACCCACAGGATGCTCTGCAAGAGGAGGGCAGCATCCTGCAGCCCTACAACGGAGGATGAAGGCATTAGGCAAGAGTGGGAGACTTGACAACCAAAGAGGACAGGATGGCATCCCAGGCACTGCTGTTCCAGGCAGCCCAGGACAATGCAAGGAGCCTGTTTTGAGTGGTGGGGAGCAAGGCAAGCATGGACCAGGGCTAAAAGGCAGCAGGAGCTGCTGGAGAAGCAGGGACTCAAGTGCTCTGACCTCCAGCCTGCAAGCTAGCATCTCTCCATAGCTGCAAGCTGACTGGGAGAGCTTCCCTGCATCACAAAGAAGGCAGCAAGAAGCTCTGCAGGGAGACCATGCACGTCATGATCTGGGAGCATATGGAGGAGACTTGACACAGGCTGCCCAGGCCAGCTGCTGCAGCAGACAAAGATCACACTGCTGCTGGCTTCAGCGTGGGGACGCATCCAGTGGCAGCTGCCTGGCCCCCAGGCCACGCAGGACCTGGAATGTGCCCTGTGCTCCCTGCCTGCTCCTGTTAGTGGGCAGGATGGACCCAGCCTGCCCCACAGAGCCTCTTAGGTGTGAATCACTGCTCAGCACAGCCTGGCAAGAGTCCTGGGGTGCCCAGCACCTGGCAGCACAGGCTTAAACCCAGCCATCAGCTACCTTCCATGCACTCTTGGCTTTTGGCAGCTCTTGGCTTTACAGCTGAAGCATTTGCTGGATGATCAGAAACGTGCTTCTGTCCTTCAGCTTCCACAGCCAACGAACGAGGTGTCCATGCATGAAGCTGGCTCTGGCAGTGGAGGATTTGGATCAAAGCAGGGGCAAGGACAAGCCCTCCAGGGACACTTTAGCAGTGACCATGGACAGCCTTGAATCACGCAGGGAAAGAGAGTTCAGATGCAGAAACTTGGTGCTGTCCTCTCCAAATACCCCCTCGTGGCTCTGCCACCACAGGAGCCCTCTCCTAGCCTTGCAGGAGATGGAGGCCAGGCTCCCCATCACATCATCATCTGCTTTTCAGCTCATTTCTGGCCAGTTCCTTCCCGTTTCCTCCACCCCCAGCACGAACCTCTCTGAGCAATGGATTTCCCTTTTCAGAAGGGACACAATGGGGGGTGGTGTGTTCTTGGCCCTGTCCTTAGTTGAAGGGACAGTCCTGGCACCTATGGGCAGGGTGGAGGCAAACGAGTGCCCCAGTCCAGCTCCAGGAAAGGGGAAGATCCCAGACTGCAAAGCAAGGGGAGAAAATGATCTTGGATTAAACTCCCAGCTCTGTGTGTTGCCATTTATGGCTGCACTTTCTGCTCCAAGCCTGATGCAAGAGGTTGCAAGAGGGAAAGAAAGCAGACAGGAGAAAGCCAGCCAGAAAGAGAAAAGCCAAGAGGAAAGCAAGAGGGAAGCAGCCTTTAAAGAGAACAAAAATAAAATAAAGGAAAAGAAAAAAACCAACATTGGGCAGAGTGTAGCAAAACAAAGCAGCTGCTACATCAGCAGCTCCCTTTTGCCCCACTGCTGTGGCTCTCCATCCTCCTGCCAGCCAGAAAAGCAGCTGCTACAGAAGGAAAGTGGTTTCTCTGCCCTGGACAGTGGTCCTGCCAGCCCTGGGGTGCCTGGCAGGGACATACCTTGTGTGGAGGGAGCACTGTGCAGGTCTGACTCCCATCAAAGCGTGGGGAGCATCTGCTTCCACCAGTGCCTCTGTCACTGCTGCAGGCAAGGAGAAGCCACAGAGTGGCCAGAGCCTTGTTAAAGCTCTGTGGACACCCAGCCCTTGGTGAGGGCTCAGACAGCACCAGGGCTGATGAGGAAAACACCAGCATGTCCCATGGTGGAGTCAGGAGCCCATGGCAGGCATAGGAGTCCTGGCTCAGCAGCCATCCCTGCGGGCATCATCACATGCTGGTACAGCACCCCAGGCATGGCACCCAGCCATCTCGTCCCCTGCTCTCTCCTTTTTGCTCCAGCCTTTGGGAAGTGAACACCACAGGCATCAACACCAGGATGTCTCTTGCTGCCACAGATGGGCCAGATGGCCTCTTTGGGCAGGGAGCTGGGAGGCTTTGCCTGCCCTCACCTTGGAGGCTCACCCAGCAGCCTTCACATAGGTGGACACATTAGCAGGCAGAGTCCTCACAGGCTCTGCTCCAGCAGTGCACCAGCTCTGGGCAGGCTCCCGAGGCTATAACCAGCTCAGAAGGGAATGGGCAGCAATCTGACCTCCCAGACCTTCTGTAGAGGACACAAAATAAAGCCCCAATGTGACCGTGCCCCACAGCACATCTCAGCACCACCTCTGTGCTTCAGCCCCACGGCTGGGATGCAGAGGAGGAGCACAGCAGTGCACAGGCTCCCTGAGGAGCGCCACACGTCAGCCACTGCAAGAGATGATGCATCTGATACTGCTGCTGGCCACACTGGGGGAGTGCTGGGGCACATCCATGCCCTTACAGGTTTAGCTGGAGCTCTGAATCCCGCTGGCAGAGGCCCATGTTTCTGCCAAGGCCACAATGAAGGGAAGCACATCTCCCTGTCCCTCCCCACCACGCTGTAGGACAGTGGAGCTCCTGTCCCAGTCCTGTGGCAGCCCAGAGGCAGCCTGCACAGCCTGCGATTAAAGGCAGACTAATTAGACCCCCCCTTCCCTCAGGCACGGGGAAGGCAGGCAGGAGGTAGTAGAGAAGGAGATGCTGACTTACTATGTTTAAAGAGGGTTCCTGCCGGGAGCTGCCTGCTTTGTGCTTCTGCTGCCTGCTGTGTCCAGAGACACTGAAAGCCCTCAAGAAGGCACAGACAAGGGTCGGGGGCATAGGGGAAAGGCATCAGGAGCTTTGCAGAAGAGGCAGGTGAGGTTCCATTTGTGCCTTTGCCATCCAGGTGACATGCCCACGATGCCTGAGGTAAGCTGGGCATCCAAGTGCCAGATGACCTCCACAGCTGTCTGCACTCTCCCCACTGTCACTCACTTGACCCTGCTCTGTTTGAAGCCACCAGCTGCAGTTAACCCTTGGCAAACTAGCAGCACTGTGCAGGGCAGAGAGCCTGGCACTGCCCACTTGTCATCTCCAGAACATCCTGGCCAGAATGGCATCCCGGTGACAGCTCTGGACCGCCACTGAGAACCCTGTCCTGTCCCTGCCACCTGCCATTTCCAGGAGAGAAACACTCACTACACAACCGAAGTTTCCTGACTGTTTCTCAGCAGCTCCAGCCGTGCTGCTGTTCCCACCCAAACCTTTTCACTAGGGGATGGCTTTGACAGTGCTGCCTCATCCATTAACGAGATGGGGATGGGGATGAGAACAGGCAGTGACACACTAATTAGCTTTTCTTCCCTTGATGGGAACCAGCAGAGACAAGGGGAACCACTACCAGCAGTTAACAGAAATACGGACTTCTGGGCTCCTTTCTGTGCTCTGTCACTGCTTCGTTTCATAGCCACAGGCACGCAATGGTCCCGTTCCTCCCTGAGAGGGGCAGGGACCCCACACGGGTTTTGCCAGTTGGTTTCACACCACAGGCTGCCCTTGCGGGAGGTGGGAGCTGCAGCCATGGGCTTGCAGAGGCAGGCAGAAGGGAAGGAAGCAGGCAGCAGGGCGCACAGCTCCAGCCAGCCACTAAACGCGCCAAGGCTGCTGTCCCTGAGCAGCTTCATCCATCACCATTTCAGTCGAGTGGTTAATGTCTGCAGAGAGCCTGACCCAGCCTGGTGCAGTGCGAGCTGAGCACAGAGGAGGGGGAGAAGGACAAGAAAAGAAAGCTCAGGGACTGTGCTTTGCTTGCTGGTGCAAGGAGGAGCCCTGAGCCGGCAGGACAGTGTCTGAGGGCCTCGGCTGCTGAGTCACATCAGGGGACTGCAGCCCTCGGCCGAGCCAAGCTGGGTCTGCTCGGGCACGCTTCCATCAGCAGCTGCCTGCAGAGCACTGCCCAAGGCCAGTCCCGTCCCTGCCTGCCACATCTTCTGGGCTTCTGCCTCAGCAGTGCTGGAGGAGGAGAACTTTGAGGATATTTGCAGGGAGCAAAAGCAGGGTCTGCAGGCGAGACCCTGCAGAGCTGTGCATGGCCTCCCCAGCTCTGCCTGCAGGATCGGCCCCCTGCTCAGCAGGCTGCGAGCTGCTCCCGGCTCACACGTGTGCGCTGCTGCCGGAGCCGCACGTACTCCCTCCGCCGTGCCACCCAGCCCCGCGGCGCTGCCAGCCTGCGCCCAGCAGCCCTGGCAGCACTGGCATCACGTGCAGGCCAGCACTCCCCGACACTTAGCCGTGAGAAGCATCCCTCCCCCTTCCCACTGCTTTCCACCACCACAAAGATCACAGCCACCACCCCGTTCCTGTCCTTCCCAAAGAGATGCTGCTCAGGTCCAGGGCAACTCATTCTGCCTTGCCCACGCAGGAGGAAAAACTGGCCAGGACCCTCCTCAGCTCTGGTGTCGCTTCTGCTCTGCTGTAAGGGGCTGAGAGCAGTGCGTCAGAGACCCCAGCCCAACAGAGCACAGCTAAGCTCCCAGGGCACACAAGACTCCCTGTGCCTCCAGTTAAGGGCTTGCCTCCAGGAATGAAAATCCTGTGCCTGAGTGGGGATAAAGTTGCTCAGCTCATCTCTGAAGGTGACAAACATCGCAGCAGTACCTGTGCAAAATCATGACTGAAGAGCAGCCAGCAGGAAGGGGAAACATTCCCAAGGCTCAAGCTAACAAGTCAGCAGAGCTCTGGCATGCTGGGTATGGTCTGCTGTCTCAGTGGGGTGCTGCACTTCATCAGAGCACTCCCCAGAGATCCCTGGGTGCTCTCCAGGCTGCAGGGCAGCTCTGGTTGGGTGGCCAGCTTGAGTGCTGAGTTAGCCCTGCTGGGACCCAGCTGGCTAACAGAGGCCCAGGGACCCTCCAGCCTGACAGAGAGTCAAAGGCAGCAAATAAATTACAGTACAGAGGGACAGATGTGGCTTCCAGGATGCCGGGACAAAGGAGGAGGCTGCTCAAGAGTCATACCCACAGCTGAGGAAACTGGGAAGGAGAGAAGGAGAGCTTTGAGACTCAGAAACAACCAGGGGGAAGTGGTGAGGAGGAGCACAGGGAGGCAAATCCATGTCCCAGTCCCGAGAGCAGCTCACCCTGGGCCTTGCAGAGCATCACAGTACAGAGCAGGGTGAACAACCCCTTGAGACCTGCCCAGAGCCACCCATGAGTCCTTGGTAATACTGTGATACTGTGAGATGCTCTCCAAGGCGGGGGCAGTCTGCAGGCTGCCCAAAGCCTGGATGCAGTCAGTAAGGATTACAAAGGCTGCTAAGAATAGCCAGCAGGCCCCGGGCCTGTGCTCCTCACCTAGCACGCTGCCCGCAGGCAGACGACACATCGCTCCACAGTTCCCCAGGCTCCCTGTTAGTCCCTTCCCTGCTCTGGGACAAGAGGTCACCCCCAGAGAAAGCCACCCACACAGAGAGCTGAGCCATCTCGGGTTGTCACCGAGTTCCAGCCAAGCTGGACAAGAATGGAGCAGGCTCCTCCACGGACACTGCTCACCCTTTTATTTTTAAACAAGATCCGATGCTGGAGGAGGATTTACTGAGCCTTTATATAGGCACCGCTGCCTCCCTAAGCCCCCCCAGTTCAACCGAGGGTCAGAGCTTGGGGCCAGTATGCTGCTGGAGGTGGAAGGGAGCAGGAGGGCAGCTCCTTGCCCTGAGGCAGGCAAGGACAGCCGGCAAGGGGCAGTTTGCTGCCAGCCCACAGAAAGAGGCTGCAGACAGGAATGATAAGCGTGTGCCCCCAGCACCTGGATTAGTGCCCGGGAGAAGGAGAAGATCCCTCAGGGGCTGGATGTGTGGCAGGAGAGGCTCTCACCGACATGCACATCTCTTCCCTTGAATCTTCTCTGTCTTAATCATTGTTAAGAGTGTACCTCGGCAGGGGGTGGCGGTGAAAAGAAGCCTGCAACACCCTTCTCACACACACTGCCACCCTGAGGGGCAAGAGGCTTGTCCCCCAGCCGAGTGCTAACCCCCGCATCTGCTGGGACCATCCCCCCGTTTTGCAGTCGCAAGCCCCAAGGAACGGAGGCACCCCAGAAAGGACTCTGCGGGTTGGGGAACGGGAACACACCGGCAGCGGGGAGCTCGGGGGGACGGGGAAAAGCTCCGTGGGGAACCGGCCTTACCTTGCTCTCCGCATCGTCCCTGTGCCCGGGCTCCCGGGGCTCGGCGGGCGGCTGCTGGGGGATGCTCTCGGAGACCGGTGGCTGGCGGGGGACGCTCTCGGGGGCGGGCGGCTGCCGGGGAACGCTCTCGGGGGCGGGCGGCTGGCGGGGGACGCTTTCGGGGACGGGAGGGTGCCGGGGTGCGCTCTCGGAGGCCGGCGGCTGCCGGGGGACGCTCTCGGAGGCCGGCGGCTGCTGGGGGATGCTCTCGGGAGCCGCGGGGCTGGGCTCGGCCGCAGGCCCCAGCTCCGCTGCCGCCGCCTCCCGCTGATTTCCAGCCACCTCCTTCCCCTCCTCTCCTGCCCCGACCTCCTCCACCGGCACTCGGCTCCCTTCATCCTCTGGCCCCGCCGCCGCCGCTGCCGCCGCTGCTGCTTCTCCCTCCCGGGCCGGCTCAGCCGCTGCTGGCTCCCGGGGCCGCTCCGCCACCCGCTCCCCTTCGCCTCTCCACAGCCTCACCAAGACGGAGACGAGGACGATGACCAGGACGGTGAAGAGCAGCGTGACAGCCAGGTTCAAGTCCATGGCCACGTCCATCCTGCCCTGCTACCGGAGCCCGCCTCGACCCGACTGCGCGGCCGCGGAGGGAGCGCGACCAGCCCGCTGGGGCTGCGGCGGGGCTGGGCTGGGCAGGCTCTGCCGGCTTTGCCCGGCGTCATCTGCCTGGGCCCTGCCCACAGCCCTGGCCCCCCCGCTCCCAGCCCTCAGCACCCACCTCCCGCTCGCAGCCGGAGCCACCCCTCCCGCCCGCACCCACAGGTGGGATTTGGGAGAAGGGCGCTGGGTAAGAAAACGTCCTGCAAGCAGCGCAGCTCCGCCTGATGCACGGCCGGTTGGGACAGGAGGGTCTCTCGTTAATCACCGCCCTGTAGCCAAAAAGTGGCTCCCAACCCACTCTGCACACGGACTGGCACCGTTCCTGCGTGGGTTGGGAAGGTTCCTGACTCCTGGGGTGCTCCCTGCGGGCAGCTGTAGCCTGGTGAGCACTGCAGGGAGATGGGTGCAGGCTGGACTGTCACAGGCCTCCACTTCCTGCTTAATGAGCATTTACACCTTGTTAGCCCTTGGCTGGGCAGCAGAGGAGCTGGCAGGGCCAAGGACTGTCCCCACTCTCCTCAGTGAGAAGCATCTGGTAGCACATCCATGCCAGCCAGGCTCCAGAGTGTCATTTCAGCTGCAGAGCTGCAGGCAGTACCAATGGTGCCATAAACTGATGTCCCACCCACCAAGTTAGGCACTGAGGGTGGCCAGGCTGCAAGAGCCTTCCCCTGAGCATCTCACTGCTGAGGGGTCTGAAAAACAGGAGGCTCAGAAAGTGGGATGAGCCCAAAAGCCATCACAAGCTGGCAATGAGACTGGCTGAGCAGTTGTCAGGTCCTTCCAGACTCTGCCACCAAGGATTTCCTGCCTCTTGAGACTGCTGGGAGGATTAGACAACCTCTTACAAAGCAGGCTGAAATTAGAAGGCCTAACCTATTCCTGCTAGGGTAAAACCAGCACGAAGCCTTCTCCTGGCTGCATGCAAGAGGAGCAAACATGGGAATCTGCCCCCAAAGTTTCTTCCAGGGAAAAGGCTTTGGAGGCATCTCTGGGAGCAGAGGGTTTTATTGACTGGCTAAAAACAACACAAAGAGGGGATTAAATCCCCAGGGTGGGAGGAAGGAAGTGAAGCCATGATCCTCCCTGGTGTTTGTCTTTATTGGTAATCCTATCAGGCAGCGATTGTTAGCCTATGGAAAACTGTATTCTTAGTAACACCAGCCACGATGCTTAGCTCCTCTTCTCCTGCATCTCCTGGGGCCCTGCCCTCAGGGCTGTTCTGGAGCTCAGCCAGAACATCCAGAGGTTGCTAATGCCACAGCACTGGTTGGTTCAGCATCATTTCTCAGGTGTATTTGGTCCCTTCTTTAGGGCTGTAAGGATGCTCAGAGGGCTGGAGAAGCTCTGCTATTGAGGACAGACTGAAAGAGTTGGGGCTGTTCAGTCTGGAGAAGAGGAGGCTCCCAGGTGAGCTTCTTGTGGCCTTCCAGGATGTGAAGGGGGGCTACAAAAAAAGCTGTAGAGGGACTTTTTAGGCTATCAGGGAGTGAGAGGACTAAGGGGAACAGAGCAAAGCTGGAGGTGGGGAGATTCAGGCTGGAGGTGAGGAGGAAGTTGTTGAGCATGAGAGTGGTGAGAGCCTGGAATGGGTTGCCCAGGGAGGTGGTTGAGGCCCCGTCCCTGGAGGTGTTTAAGGCCAGGCTGGACAAGGCTGTGGGCAGCCTGATCTAGGGTAGGGTGTCCCTGCCCATGTCAGGGGGGTTGGAACTGGATGATCCTTGTGGTCCCTTCCAACCCTGACTGATTCTATGATTCTTCTCTCTTCCTGGCCAAATCCCCTCCTTAGCCTGGTAAAGCCACCAGCTGCCTAAATTTTGACTCACCAGATGGAAGCAGTGGAAAAGCATGGAGGATGTGATAACGAGGACTGCTCCACCACATTGCAAGAAAGGAGTAGAAATCAGTCTGAGGATGCTCTACCAAGCAGAAAGCAGGCCCAAGAAGTCCCCTGTGATAACCACTTGTTCCTTCCATGGTTCTCCAGAGGCAATTGGATGGAGTAAACTTGTCCTGGTGATGCAAGGGCTGGACAGAAGGTCTACATATGGTTTTCCCATCAACTCACTCATAAAAATCATACCATCAGAGGATAGTTTGGCTTGGAAGGGACCCTCCAAAGATCATCCAGTCCAACCTTGCAGTCAGCAGGGACATCTGCAACAAGAGCTGGTTGCTCAGATCTCCAAACAACCTGACCTGGAATGGTGCCAGAAATAGGGCAACTGCCACCTCTCTGAGCAACCTGGGACAGTGTTCCACCAACCTCACTCTGAGAAGTGTCTTCCTTGTATCTATTCTGAATCTCCTTTCCTCTTCTAATTCCAAGCCATCACCCTGTATCCTGTCACAACAGGCCCTGCTAAAATGCTGCCCCCATCCTTGTTATCCATTGCTCTGAGCACTGAAAGCCCACCAGAAGGTCTCCCTAGAGCCTTCTGTTCTCCAGACCCAACTCTCTCAGCCTGGCCTTACAGCAGAGGGGTTCCCATCATTGCTGTGGCCTCCTCTGGCCTCGCTCCAACATGTCACATCTTCCTGTGCTAAGGATTCCAGAACTGGCCTCAGCAATGCAAGGGCAGGTCTCAGCAGAGTGGAGAGGCAGAATCTCCTTTCCAACGCTGCTCACACTACTGGGGACCAGCCCTGGACACAGCTGGGTCTAGGCTGGGTGTGCGCGGTGCTGACTCATGTCCAGCTTTTCACCCACCAGCGCTCCCAAGGGCTGCTCCCTCCTCCACAGGGCTGCTCTCCATCTACTCATTCCCCAGGCAGTGCTGATACAGGGCCATATGCTGCTGCCTCTCAGAACTGCCACGGTGGTAAAAGAATCTGATGTCCAGCAGAGCAGGTGTCCTAAGGCAACTCTTGGCTGTGTTACAGCCTCCTGGACTGGACTCCCAAGGGATAGCTGCCATGGAGTCTCTCCAAAACTAAGAAAGAGACTGCAACCCAACAGCCAGGTCAATGCCTCCAGCTCCAGCTGCATCGCCACACGCCCTGGGACAGGAGGTGATGGATTCACACCACGGGTCAGCCAGGCCTGCTCTGGGCCCAGCTCCTGCCCGCCAGCTCTGGGAAAGGAGAGCTGCGGAGGACAGCTGTGCTGGGATGCAGCACCGTGTGCCACGCCGGTGCCCGCCGTGCGGTGGGGCGGCCGCATGAGCATGCTGCCCTCTGTCGGCAGGAGAGGGCTCTGCAGGCCTGCGGCAGGCAGCGGCGGGCTGGGACACAGCCCTGGCCGCGCACAAAAGCGGCTTTGACCAGCTCCAGCCCCCGCCGGGGGGAGCGAAGGGCTGGGTGACAGCTGAGGAGTTTCACCGACAAAGGGGGATTCAGGAGAGCTGCGGTGACAACTGCTGCGGGAAGCATGCCATAAACATGCTGTGTGGCAAGAGGGACCGGGCTCGGCTGGCTTCCTGCAGCCCAGGCCACTGAAGCAGGCACTGCACACAGTCTGCCCAGTATAACGTTGCTGAGCAGCTGGGAGAGCCTTCTGAAGGCACAGCAAGGGACCTGCTATACCACATCCACGTTCCTTCTCCTATAGCACATCAACTGTGCAGGAAGTGGCTGTTCAGAGCTCCTCTGCTCACGCATTGGCAAAGCAAGCCACCTGTAACCAAGGATGGGTCTGCAGCTTCCTGCAAGGGCAGGTGAGCAGACACATGCTGGTTTCTGAAGGGGGGAGTGGCAGCTGCTGCTTTACACAGACCTCAGCAATGCACACAGCACCTGTCCCCGATGATTCTGTGTTCCCAGGTCCTTCAAGAACCCGTTTTCCTGCCCCAGTTAAAAGACCAGTCATGTCCCCAGTCACCAACACCACTTACCCCTTGCCAAGAACAGCAACATCCTCTCTGCTATAATGCCAGAAACCAGAAGGTATCCCAAGAAAAGTCATCACCCTTGCTCTGTTCTCCAGCTAACACAGGTATGGTGGTCACCAACCTCTCTGGCTGGCTGGGTGTGAACTCCCAGAATTGGTTCCATTCACAGGAAACTCAACATCACAGACAGAGTTCAGCCCTCCAAGAGGTTGGAGGTAGCATAGAAGGGCAGGGCTGGCCGTAGCTTGCTGCCACCGAAAGGATGATCCTACCAAAGAGCTCTCTTGGGAGCACTTTACCTTCTCCCTGAGCTCCCATTACTACCCCCTTGCTAGCTAGGCCTCTGGTCTCAGCCAGTAGAGCTCCTCTTCCATCACATTCCAAGTCACTTTCCAGTCTAATCCCCCAGCTAAGGCAGGCCCCCAGTTGTTTATAGTCTCCAAAGTTCTGAGCCAGTTGTACCATGGGCTTCGAAGGAAGGCAAGCTGACAGGTGATAGCAGAGTGGCAGTCAGGCTGGTCCTGAGAGGAGACACAGCTTTGGGTCTAAACAAGGCAGTGCTGCATCAGAAAAGCAATTCTGAAATCCTTCTTCAGCCTTGCTTGCACAGCTGGGACACAGCTGGGATAGCTGCTGCTCCTCCACCGCTCTGCTCCTGCCAACAGGCTGCACAGATGCTCACTGTGGTGGCAGCTCCTCAGTTTCAGGTCCTGTTGAAAGAGAAGACACCCAAAGGGTACAGGCATCACATACAGATGGGGAGCCACCAGCTCTCAAACCAGAAGGGACATGGAACAATTCTACCCTTTTGAACACATTTCTGAATGCCTCTATGCTCTCACCAGTGTGGGGTGGCAAAAGAAACATGACAAAAGGCTTCTTGTGTCAACCCACAGAGGGCAGGGAAGGGGCAAAAAGCACAGGCTACAGCCTGGTAACACCACCACAGCCACAAACTCTCCCAGAGTCACTACAGCCATGCATGTGGTACACATCCATCCACCACAGAGAGTACAACACATAGGAGACAACTTGAGAAAGCCCCCAAAGCCTCCCCCACAGCTGTCACCTGAACATCATTTCGTACCCTGCAGTGCTCTGGCAAACAGGTGTAGACCTGTAGGGCCATTTTTTTTTTCAGATCATGATTTTAAAAAGGGACCAGCTGAGAGGATAATGCAAAATAATTGATTTTATTTAAAATAAAAAGCAAAACCACAATCATCCAAACAAGACAAAGAGTATCCCAGCTCTGCTGGATGGGGTGACAAAAGCAGCTAAGGACAATGGCAGGGCTGGAGCTGACAGCGTGACTGTCAAATGGAGCAGTAAGCTCCTTCCTTCTCCCCTGTGCAAGGAGGATGCCAAAACCCTCCCCATGACAGCCCGCAGGCATTTCATACTGGACTCAGGCAACAGCCTTGCTTCCTGCCCTGCCATGGCTGGGGACTCAGGGAGGACAAGGGGCTTGGTTAATTGTGAAAGAGGTTGCTGTCCTTCTAAGCACTTGGAGAGGCTTCATGTAACTGAGAAGACAAACTAGAGCCAGCACAGCCAAGCTGGAGAAGGGAGGAAGGTCTGTCAAGGCTGCCTCAGTGACACCTGCTCCCACAGCACTTGTGCAAAGAACAGGTGCTGAGATCAGCCCCTGCTGCCCACAGCCACAGCTCTGGTGGGTGTTTGTTTACTCCTGAACTGGCACAGCAGACAAGCCTGCATTGGTTACCGGACTCAAAAGCATGGCCAGAGCTCACAAATCCCTCTACCCTTCTCTGGAGCAGGCAGGACACTGACACTGGTTTGCAGAACCCAAAGGCAGCAGACAGCTCTCAGTCTGGGGCAGCCCAGGAAGCACCATGGCAAGGCTGAGGTGGAGCAGTGCTGCTGCTTGGGGACTCAGGGAGACAAGGGGCCACTGGGTCTGGATGCTGAAGCACAGCCTGCTACATCCAGGGCTCTACAGTACACAAAAGCAGTGGGGTTGGAACAAGAGAGATGTGGATGCCCCACAAAGCACAACCCTGGAGAAGTGAGAGCACAAAACCGACGCTCCCCAGTCAGCCTGCCACAAGCATGGAGTTAGGCACTAGGGGAGCACAGTTTAACTTCATTCCTCATTCATCCAGCCTGGAAGGAGGGCCTGGGAAACACCAGTTCCTCCCTTCCTGTAAGGCCAGTGGAGCTGACTCCCTGATGAGAGAGAATTTAATCTAGTCCTATTTTTAAAAAGCCCTGATCTAGCAGGACCTCCTGTTTAGAGCAGGGCATGAGATGCCAACAGATAAACTCTGGTGAAAACAAAAAGCCTTGTTCTGCTATAGTTTATGTACCACACAGCAATTCTGGAAGGGCCACCACAGAACACCACGTGGCCAGGAGTGCTGAACAACATCCTCAATGTTCTCTGCTACAAGAAGGCAACACCAGGTTAGGAAGTCTCAGGTTGCTCAGGATGTCTCGAACACTTTTTGTGGGAGGATGACTTCAAAGCATCTTACACAGTAATTACATTTCAACCTCACAACACCCCTGTGAGGTAGGTATTTTCCTCCTACTAACACACAGCTAGAAGCTCACCTATTTGGCCCAGGCTAGAGCCTGCAAGTGGAAGAACCAAAGATCCCAGGAGTGCTGAGGTACTCTGAACGGGCAGAACTTTGTCTCCTATCAGAAAGTGCCTTGTGGAGAAGTCAGTGCAGTGCTGCGGGTACCACAGGCCTGCAGTCCCTTCCCCACACACTGCTTTCCTGTGAGGGATGTCAAACAAGCACAGGCTTGATCTGAAATGGTGTTCCTTTGCACTGTGCAAGAGTTCATAGGCACAGAAGAATCCTCTGCACTCTGGCTCTCCTGTTGTGCTGCTGGTGACAGAGGGGTGCTTTCCCAGCACAGCAGTCAGGCTTGCACCAAGATTTTAAGCAGATTGTAAGGCTGCAAAACTGAACTCTGCACACCAAAACCCAACTGCAAGTGACAGCACTGACACTCTAGCTGTCAGGCCACAGCTCTCCATAGGCTCCCCCTGCCGCAACAGAGCCAAGATTTCTGAGCCTTCACCTCTCCAGGCTCTCACATTCCTTCACAAGGCAGCAGCTGCAGCCTGCTCCGAGGTGACACAGCTTGTGCTGGCTCCCAGGCTGGCCAGGAAAAAGGCAGCCCTTGGCCAGGAACGGCAGGAGTCTGAGAAGTTGTTTTAAAATGAAGTAATCCTGTGGAAGAATACGCAGCAGTCTACAGGGCATCTGTGCTCACTTACGGCTGCTCATCAGAGGGAACTCAGAGCCTGAACTGTACCAAAACCCTTCCCTTTCTCCATTTTTCCACCACTTTGCCACTCCTATACAAGATGACTAGCACAGAAGATTCAGAAACTGTGATTTCAGACATCTTTAGGACTCCCCTCTACAACAGGATGTGGTCTGGTCTCCAAGAAGGAAAAGAGTGTTGAAATAGGAAGAGGTAAGGTTAAAAACAGATCAGAAACCCAGACAAACAATGTTCTGGCTCCCATCAAACCCAATGTGAGCAAGGAAGTCACAGGTAAGGCTGCCAAGTCTGCTTTTGAACCCTGCTCCCAGTGCCTGGGCATTACTACACGCTTACCACTTCTGCTTTCCAATTTCCTCTCCCACAGGAGAACAGCTGAAGTGAGATCAAATACCCACTCCCAGATCCCAGAGAGCACCCAAGGAAGCACTCCAGCCCAGCTGTGCTCTTCAGATGGAAAAGGAGGATCATTTCCTTGCAGCACAGACACCCCTCTTTTCTTTACCAAGCACAAGCCCCTGCTAAAACACCCAACAGCTCCAACAGATCCCTTGGGGATGAGAGCTTTACCTGGCATAATACAAACAGCACCTACACAGACTTAAGCAACACATTGCAATTTTAAACAGCATGAAACAAAAATAAGTTCCCCTCCCCATCCTTTAAAATTGGCACTGCAAGTTCTAGGGACACATCTGAACAAGAAACCTCAAAGCAAAGCTATTTAGGTATGTGAACTGCACTGGCCTGCACGAGCCTGCAGCCCTGTCACTGCTTGGTGTTTAAAACCCAGCAACCGTTGTGATCCTCTAAGAGCCAGACCTCCTCAGTGGTTGCTTAATGCTAAGCATCACACCTGCACCTAAAGGCTTGGAATTACTGCCAAATGCTGACTTGTTCCCCACAGTTTTTGCTGTAGAAGAAACTCCCAAGATTTTCTTGCTCCATCAAGCTACTGATAGCAAGGTGCTAGCACATCTTTGATACCACCAGTCATCGGGACAGACAAGAGCAAAACAAATGCACTGTTGCTGGTTAAGCTGTTGCACCTGTATGTGTGCAGATGAGGCCCACAAAAGATGCTTTGGGTTGGTGGCCACCTTTGCTTGAAGTTGCTTTAGTGTCTGTAGCATTTGTACCACCTTTCCTTCCCAAAACCGTGGTGGGAGATCCGCCAGACATTCGGCCAGGCCCAAAGGGCTGGTGTTCCTCTCTCCTCAAGTGTACAGGACAACATGTAAACATATGACAGTCTCAAAGCAAGGCAGGTCTGGGCACTGACCTGCTGGTTTTAAAAAGAGTTCTTTAAAAAACTGACCATCACCTTTCTTGCCAGCGAGGTGAACCGTTCCATTCCTGGCTGGGTCCTTAGTGCACTCACTCGGGGCGCAGAGGGGACAAAGCATTGCACGAGAACGTAGAGATGGGACCTGCTCCTAGAGGTCATCCAGGAGCCAGCCTTTGACAGCACAAAATGGAGATGGTCTGGGCTGAGGAAGAGTGACAAAAGCTTAAGGACGGTGAAAAATAGAAGCAGAAGGGGGTAGAACAGAGCTGGCTGGCTGCTAACGGAGCTTGGATTGGCAGCTGCCTCTGGGTGGGCGCTGGTATCTCTCAGGGGTAGCTGCGGCTTCCACAAGATTCTCTAATCCTGTCAGAAAAAACAGAAGTACAACTGCCTGTCAACAACCACAGCACTTCCCCTCCTATCAGGACACAAGATCACAGCACAGAGGTTAATGGCATGCACACTCTTCCTACAGAATCAGACAGGTTTTGTGTTTGGAGCTGCTTTCTATCTCCTAACCCATTGCACACCTAGAGCAAAAAACCCACCCATCCTCCCAGTCTGAAACACAGAATCACTTTGTTGTTCTGGTTGGAAAAGACCTCCAAGATCATCAAGTCCAACTGTCAACCTAAGTGCACCATGGCCCAAAGTTTCATGTGCATAGGTTTTTTTGAACACCCCCAGGAACAGTAACTCCACCACAGAATCACAGAACGTTAGAGGTTGGAAGAGACCTTCAGAGATTGAGTCCAACCTCCCTGCCGAAGCAGGATCACCTTGGGTAGTCTGCATGGGAATGGATGCAGGCAGGTTCTGAATGTCTTCAGAGAAGGAGACCACCTGCCTGGGCAGCCTGTTTCAATGTCTGGCCACTATTTTAGTAAAGAAATTGTTCCTAGTATCTAACTTAAACCTCTCTTGGCATAACTTCAGGCCATTTCCTCTCATCACCTGAAAGAAGGGACCAACCCCCACCCTCACCAAAACCTCCTTTCAGAGAGTTGCAGAGAACAATGAGGTCTCCTCTCAGCCTCCTATTCTCCAGACTAAAGAAACAATTCCCTCAGTTGCACCTCCTGTTCTTACTGACACACAACAGACGGGAGGGAGAACAGTGAAATCTGGCAAGCAAGTGCCAGGCACTCTGCTCACTTTTAGTATCTAAGGTATTTATATGAACAGTGGAAATGCAAACTTAAAACTGCAGAGCAGTCTCAGGAGAGCAGATCTGCTCATGTGCTCTGCATTCTTACAGCTTGGGGTGGGAGCTTAAAACAAGTTCTGCATTAAGGTTTGTTATCTCCTGCTAATCATTCCCTGCCTGGAATCAATGGCTGCTGAAATGGGATTGGACCCTGTCATAACAATATGTTAAAAACATCCAGGGCAAACTAAGCAGTCAGCACAGCTCTCTTCAAGTGCTTAAAGATGCTCTGTACTTGCAAGTCAGTTGCATGCAGTCATGAGCAACCCTGGAAAATAGGAGAGCACCAAATCACAGCACAAGAATGGCAACAGGTCCAGGAGCAAAGAGGCAGCAGCCCTCACTGGGAAGTCAAGCATGAAACTGGGAATTTGGACTTCCTTGGGTAAATTACCATTGCATATGGCACACAACAAGTCACAGGATGCCAAACTGGGAGCATTCAACAGCTTGGTAGCTGGACAGCAGCCTAATGCAGGCAGGCAGAGATACAGAAGCATCTTAACCAAACCGCAAGGAGCTGGCTCAAGAATTCTGGCAAGCCTCTATGAGAAAAATGCTTCCTTTCACCAAGAACTGAAGCTCCTCCCTGCAGCATACTCTCAGTTTCTCAGTGTTTCACAGGTTTTAAACCTGGCAAATGCAGAAAATTTCCTTCCCTAAGCAACAGTTATTCTTGGTTCTGTAATATTACTGTTCCCTCCATCTAGACTGAGTAGAAACCTGCTCTCTAATCGCTAAATCCATACATTTAGGATTCAGGATCAAATTTGCCTTGAATACTTAAAACAGTGCATGGGAATGAAGTAACTCAGGCACCATTAAGAGAAACTGTATAACTACTTGAAGGTTTGCTGTTTGGATAAGTCACTGAAATGTGAGTCTTGCTGACCATTCCTCAACCTTTAAGTATTTATTATTCATTTGTGTTCTTCAAAGGGCACAATTAAAACCTCCCATCTCTCCCAAAGAAGAAAATACTTTCTCTATTAAAAGAGGCAACTAGGAAAAGTAATAAAATTGTTTATTAAATTTAAAAAGTAATTTATTTATATATGTATTTATCTATCTAAATCTCAAGAATCTTAGTTTTCAGTTTGAAGCAATTAAAATAACCCATAGAGGGAAGATACTGGCCAACTGCTTTACACTCTGTAAGCAACCCTTTGCTCTCCACTCTCTGTCCTGAGAAACTGCCCTGTCTGAGGTCTGCCAGCTCTGCCTCCTTTTGGCTCCTGTAAAGCCAACAGTCGCCATCAGGTCACCTGGAGGAGCTGCGCTCTTTGCTGACACAGTCGTCCTGGGAAGTGGTATCTCCGTTGCCCATCATGCTGCACGTCCTCCTCTTTTTCCTGCGGTGCATCATCCCCTCTGTCTCAGAGCCAGAGTCACACTGAAGCATGAAGAGGTGAAATCACAATTCAGATAAAACTGAGTAAACAATTTGTCACCCGGAGAGCTGCCTCAGCAACTCTGAATAGTCAGCAATCAAGGAATGCTATTGTAGATTAGACACATGAAAGGAAGCTCAAGTGAAGCGTTTAAAAACCAGAATGGCTTTGTTCTTAGATTTCATCAATGACTAAGCTGGCTTGGGGCAAGAAAACATATCCTTTCAGCTCCTAGTTTTCCACGAGCAGAGTTAGGTGCCTAGAAAATCCCTTTTTGCAACTGACAATCTCTGGTTTGGACCTTCTCCCTCTCCATTTTCGTTTAGCTGAAGGAGTGACACATTTCTGTATAAAATAAACACATATCAAACAAACCAAATTCATTTGGAAACAGAGATTGCAGCAAACAGAACATAAAACCACAGGCACCTCCACCACTTAAACACAATCACAGAATGCTTTGGGTTGGAAGGCACCTCCAAAGGTTTAGTCCAACCCCACCTTGCAGTCAGCAGGGGCATCCTCAACTAGATTAGGCTGCCCAGAGCCCTGCTGAGACTCACACTGAGTATCTTCAGCAATGGGGCCCCAACCACCAATCTGGGCAACCTGCTCCAGTGTCCTACCACTCTCATGGTAAAAAGCCTGCTCCTACCATCCAATCTAAATCTGCTCTTCTTCAGTTTGAAGCCATTTCCCCCTGTCCTATGGCCAAAAGGGGTAAAGACCTGGTTTAGTTGCTTTCTATTAATTTCATAGAGTAGTTTGGAAAAGACTTTTAAGATCATTGAGTCCAACTGTTAACCCAGTACAGCCAAGTTCACATGAGATGAGGCATGGAGAAGCCAATCTAACTGCAGGACTTGGATCATCTGCTGGAGCAAAAGGCATTACCTCTGAATCTGAGTCTGAGGAGCTGGAACTGGAGGAGCTGGAAGAGTCACTGGAACTATCAGAAGCAATACCAGTGGACTCCTGCAGGTCAACTGAATCAGCCAAGGCTGCCAAGTCAGGGTGTTCCTGCTTTAGGATCCTAAACAGTTAAATGTCAGGGTTAGCCTCTGAACAGTAACACTGAACATAAACCAAACAGGGTGTTTGGGGGTTTTAAATAGAGAAGATGGAAAGAAAGCAACTAAACCTCTTACCTGTACCATTTCCTTGAGAGTTTGGGTCTCCCTCTTACCGTCTTGTGCCACACCACAGGGAAGTTGGTACAGCTGGCAAAGTTTTGTGTGATGGCAATGGTTGTGTCAAGATTGAGAACTACATGCCACCAGCCACCTACAAATACAACACCAATGACCATTTCAGCTACGGGGCAGGGAGCAAATTCAAGAACAGCCATGAACACACTTCCCTCATCAGAGATGAAAACCTCAGCTTATCCCCCACACCCAGGTGATTTTGCCACCATGCCATCTTCCCTCAGCCTTACTGCTGCATTCTCTCTGCTGCTTTACAGCTACTCAGCTCACAAACAGCACTGAAGATCTGACCTGACAGCACAGCACTGGCTGCTGACAGCTTATTTAAACAGCAGGAGCCATTGTAGCCCAGACAGCACAGAGACAGTCTCTGTTCAGCTAGAGAGCACTCTCCATGCTGCTTTTGTAAGGTTCTTATGACTACGGACTAACCTTTCACTTAAAAATAGACACAAAACTGTTTCCCCACACAGGATAAAAATAGACAGTGCTGTTCTTGCAACCCACTTTGAACCTCCTGAAAAGACTAAGGAAACAGTTTAATGGAACTTGACAGCTACAAAATCTTAACAGAAGGTACACTGAGGAGTCACCAATAAGTGCCAAGACAATCACGAGGCACTCTTCAAAGTCTGTATGGCAGAGAAAGACAACATGGACAAAACAATGCATGATTTAAGGGTTACAACTTGGCCCTGAACTCACCTGCTTTACCCACTGGCCACTCCACCTCCCAGTTTGAATGGGCACAGAGTATGAGCCGCTCCAAGGGAATAGCATCTTCACCACATCTTTCTTTAGCTTTTGATTTCGAATGCAAGATGGAGCAGAGAGGTGGGTGGAAGGTGCCAGTGCCTTTAAGTTGTTGTTTTCCCACAGCTAAGAAAAATGCCTGTGCAGTCAGACTACCCAGGCTACAAAATTCAGCTGCTGCAGCAGCATACAGAAACTCAAACAGTTCTCTCTAGGAGAGAACACAAATACCTCCAGCATTTTATGTCTTGACAGCTTTCCATTACTGCAACTTAGTTCTGGATCACATTCTTGTGATGCTGCAACTCAGATCCCATTTGTTTTGTCATCTGTACCATGTGCAATCCTATGCTACAGGCCATGTATGTCTCAGGATATTCATCAAATGACTGAAGAGTCTCAAAACACACCTTGAAAGAGCTCAGAGTAGTTCTGATTCCAAGAGACTGGCCACGTAAGAGTGGAAATAATCTCTCCATCTCTACTGCACAGAGATGTTAAAGTGCTGCTTTTCTCCTCCTGACTGGACAGATGAGTACATACCTGGCACAAAGACTGTCTCTCCTGGTTTCTGCAGGATTTCCAAGGGTTTGAATTCTGGGGGCCAGGTGGGGAGCTGCGTCCTGGGGTAGATGACATTGAACCAGGTGATGGCTTCATCCTGCTGGTTCCCTCCCTCTTCGCGCGTCACTTTGATCAGCTCTCTGGGAGTGCTGGTAGGGAACAGGCACCAGCGCTTATGTCCTTGGACTAAGGCATTCCACGCACTGGTTCCCAAGGGATCAATGTGAATTCCTGTTCCAGAGCGAGGTGGGCCCATCACAAACCATCTGCATGGGGGAGAAAAATCCTTCAGTCATAGAGAAAGCACATAGCTACCTTCTATTCTCTTATTAGACAGGAAATTACAGGTGGTAATTGCACATACAGTTAGAAATCCTTCATTTACCTTCTTGAGATCATCAGGCTTATGCTGCAGGGAAGGCATAACATGGGCTTAACTGAAAAGTCCACAGGAATTGGGACAAGAAAGTGAAAAAGGCTGTTTATATGTCACAGCTGCATGGTTTTAAACAGCTGTCCAATACAATATCTATTGATTTCAAGGCTGCTGAATGGGATTAAGTCACAGAAGCCTGGTTTTGGGTTCTTACTGTGCAGGGGAATTCTCCTAACCCTATGTTTTTCCAAATGTTGCTACTCAAATGGATCCAGATCTGCAGAACAATGAGGAAGAAACAAAAGACAACACAGTAAGGAAGAAAGTTATGCAACCCTGGCCTCCCTCAATGGCTCCTAGCTCTCTGACAAGAGGCTTTTCATTCTAACGTCGAACTCGATGGAGCTTATTCTCCAGTGGCCAGTCAGGGTTTGGTGTGTATGTTCTCATTCACCATTTACATGGTTTATTTCTCCCCACAGAGAACTTCATCAACTACACACATTTAACCGCAGCAGCACCTTCAAACGCTGGTTTTCCCTCTAAAGGATAGCTGGTATGGCTTTGCCATACCAGATACAGCAGTGTGAATGAGGTGACTTAGTATCAAGAGGAGAGGAAAAACACTACAATAACCTCAATGGGCACAGGAAGGGTACAAACAGTCCCAGTTGTGTGCTGACAGGCAAGTGATACCCAGCAAGAGGCTCAGAGAACACCACAAGTCAGCAACATAGCAATAACTGTTTAATGAGCACAGAGAGGGTACAAATACCCTCCATACTGTGCTGACAGGCAGGTGATACTCAGCAAGGGGTTCAGAAAACACCACAAGTCATCAAGCTCTTCCCCTCCCCTTTCCAGCACAGGTGTAAATTAAACTGTTTTTGAAATATCCTTTGCTAACACCAATTGCAGGAATGTGAGTTTATCAAGCTGAGCTCTTCCTGCTTCACAAAGCAGCCATAAAAACATGAATTAGCAGCTGTTTGTCACTTCTATTGTCATTTCACTCTTTAGATTCACATTAGCCTGGGAGAGATAATTAAACGACAAAAAGAACAGTCAAAGCTTCTACAAAGAATTAAGCACACAAGGATCCACTTGGTACACAGACAGACACTGCTCAGTGCCATTTTTCTGACTGCAACCTCAGTCTACGCTGAGCAGATTTTAAACTCATAGATATAGAATCAACCAGGTTGGAAGAGACTTCCAAGATCATCCAGTCCAACCTAAACACCAGCAACACTCTCATTCACCAGCATCTTCCTCCAGGTTTTTGATTCACCACGAACCTATCCCAGTTTGCCACAAGATATCACATTTACTGCTAAAAACTTTACAACCAGGAACTTCAATTTGAAAGCAAAACCACCCTACAAATACCATCCTCCTCCCCAGTTAAAACAGCTGCTTCAGTAAACAGCTTCCAAAAATTACTGCCTTTACCTGGAAGAGGAACAAGCCCAATGGAGATGCTCTAGATCTCTACACTTCAGCACACCTCTCAGTCCAGAGGTCCTTCATACCCTCACCCTACCATTAGAAAAAATGTTTCCTGTTGGATTTTTAAACAGCTCTCAAGCTGCTGGATATTCTTCATCTGCTCCTGCAACTAAATGAAACTTCTAACTGCAAGAAGCATGGGTGTGCTCCCTTGCATCACTCATCTCTCAAAAAATGCTTAACGACCTCAAACGAACCCACATTTTCCAGAACAAAGGACAAGAATTGTGGGTATCGAGAGCACAAGCACAGAGTTCAGCATGTGCCTGTAGAAAGGGAGAGCGTAGGGCAAAGAGACAGCAATGAGACTGAGTCACAACTGCTTTACCTACCTATAACTGGGCCAAAGAATTCCCAGTGTATTCCATTTCTACTAGAGACAACACCTGGTGTACTTTTGTGTTTGATCACAGCACTGTGTGTTCCTCTTCAAAGTGAATTACAGAATCGATCTATTGCTGCAAAAGCACCTACTTCAGGGATCTCCAGCAGAATTAGTTTCATGTTCCACTCCTGCAAAGTACAACTGGACTAGAGAGAGGCTGCAGAGCACCACTATTCATTCCTTGTTCTACTCTACTTAAAAAATACCAAGCAATTTAAAAACCCACACTACTGCCTCATGTCACTCAAAGGGCAAAGCCTTCCCTGACAATTATAATGCTGCTGTCAAGCCTGTAATTACTTGGAAGGGTTCACCTTAAGCTCACACTGCTATGAAGCATTACACTAACACGGAGCAATCACTTTTGTATCTAATAACCCAAATACAAGGTGGTTGCATTTGCTTTCAGGAAGTGCCATTTCAATCCTTTCCCAAGCAGATGCAAAAGTTGAAAGGACTACTTAAATGTGAAATATTCTCTCCCCAAGTCATCTGAAGAGGAGCTAACTAGCCTCCACACTTCACACTAATCAAGCTTAAGATCTTTGCATTAATAGGACTGACTCAGAATCAAACAAAATTCCACACTGTACATAAAGCACTTGTATAAAACCCAGGAGCTAGTCCCGAGGGGACTTGAAAATTTGGAAGTCAGAAAACACAGATGAGAAGAAATGAATCTTCTTAACTTTCAATAACTGTGCTTTTTTTCTTTTAAACTAAAAAAGTGAGGTAAATTAAAATAGTAACAACAGTAATAATAACCACGACCACCAAAACCTGTCACAGCTCTGCTGGCAGAACGAGAAACTGTGACAGACAATTAAGACAATCTGCCCTTCTCTCCCTCTGGTTTAAAGACACTCATAAAAGTCACTAAGGTCGGAAAAGACCTCCAAAATCAAATCCAACCTTCTACCCAACACCTCCACGACCACTAGACCATGTCCCCAGATGTAAAAGCCATCGCTTTGATTATACAGGACAATCGTACTTGGTTGGGAATAGTTAACGAGATGGAAAGTACCTACTTGGCTCTTACTGTCACTGTACTATACCTGTAAGGTGGCCTTCGTTTCTCCCCTGCATACTGAAACAGGTCATCAGTGAAGAATTTGGGTACTTTGTAGTCCTCCAGGAGTTTCCTGCGCTTGGGATGCTCTCCATAACTGCTGTCAAAGATGTAGAGGGGGCTGTCATCACGTGTGGTTTCCATATACTCTATGTAGTATTTCATCTTCATCTTCACAGAATAACCGTCATTGTCCTCCCCACATTTGAACTTCTGGTTCCTGTACTTGCGTTTCAGCCGTTCCAGAGTCCACTTCTCTTGGGCAGACCAGCCCACCTGGGCATTCAGCAAGACTACAGGCTTGTAAGGTTTTTCATAACGCTCAACGAATTCCTCTACTGTTAACTGGAGTGCATCTGCCCTCTCCACGTTATCCTGGGGAACCAAGAATACAGAACAGACAGTGGGACAAACTAACACCCTAGAACCACACTTTCTAAGCGTGGAGGAGCCTCACAGTCATACTTTACTCCATACACCACGAGGCTATCAAACTGCCTAGATGTTATTTTAAGCTCCCCGAGGCTGCAGTTCTATTTCTCATGCCTGCTTCTTGCACCCATCAGCAACACCAGCAGGCTGAAGCCGTTTGGCACCGCTCCCCACAGAGAAAAATCCCCAGGCAAGGAGACCATCCCCGCTCATTTGGCTGCCAGTTCCCTGCTGCGCTTCCTCCCAGACCCCGGGGAAAGCACCTGGGAATTACGTGGGCGCTCCCGCCTTGAGGGTGCCCACCCATGCCGGCGGAGCCCTGACCTCCCGGCGCATCTCGCCACGTGGAATGGAAAAAGCTACGGATGCTGCCTGACCTCCCCTTCCCAGACCTGACCTCAGCACCTTTCGAGGCGGCCCCAGCTTTAATAAAGGGCTTTTTCCCCGCTTCCATCCGACTTCCTTGCACCATTCAGCTAAGAGACCCTCCCACTAACGCCCCCCCACTCCTCTTACAGAACCCTTCAGTCGGAATCGCCGCCGTCCTCTGCTCTCCCGATGGCTTCCCTATTCCTTACAGATCCCTGTTCCCCTGAGCCTTTCCTATTGCCCTCAAGACCCCCGCAGTGGCCTTTCCATCCTTCTCGGGCTCCCGTTCCCCACCCCGTCTCGTTCCCTTCACAGTTCCTTCGGCCTCCATTGCCCTACACCCCTCTCGTTCCCCTCAGCCTCCGCCATAACCCTCAGGAGAGGCGGGGCTGGGGCACACCTTGCAGGCGGCAGGGCTGAGGGGAAAGGTCTCGCAGTAGTTGTGCCGGGTCCAGTCCAGCGAGTCTTTCAGCTCGGGTCGGGCGCTGCGCTTCGCCTCACGGATCCGCTTCTTGCTCTTATGATTCATGGCAGCGGTGTCAGTGGCAGCGCTGGGGGCCGTTACTATTATACCGCTGCCCCAGGCCCCGCTCCGCGCCCGGCCCCGGCCTGGCCGCACCTTCGAGAAATTTCACCCCCCTTGCCGCCGCTGTCGCCGTGGCTCCGCCTCTGCCACCCTCCCATTGGCTCGCTGAACCGTCGTCTTCCGCCACGCCTCGCCCGCCCTCCGGCGCTGATTGGCCCGAGACGCGACACGGCCGGGCCGCCATGTTGGGAATTGCGGGCGACAAGGGAGAGTGTGTATCAGGCGCTCTTGGCTACGCTGCCCCTCGCCCACTCGCCGGTGGGATCATCCCAGGAGCCCCAGCACCTCAGCGTTTCCCTTTCCCTTAGCTAGCCCGTGCTCCGTAACCGCCGCTTCCTTGACAGGGGCAAACCGGCGGCATGCCACCCGGCTGATGCTGGACATCGCGGTGCCGGACAGTGCGGTGCCCATCGCGGCACCACCCCGCGGGGAGGAGCCCAGCCGACCAACTCCGCGGCCCGGTTTAGTCGCGACCCTGGGGAGAAGCTCCCCGCAGCGTCCCATCCGCCGCTGTGACCGCTCGCGGCGCTCCGCATGACGCCACCTCCGGCGCAGGCACGGATTGGTCCGTGAGGTCTGGTGCGACACGTGGGCCGCCTGCGATTGGCCGGTGGCGGTGGTGCTGGCGCGAACATGGCGGAGCCGCAGCGGGGCTGCGTGCGGCGGTACCACTTCGTCGAGGGGCCGGCAGCACTGGCCCTGCGCATCCCCGAGGTATCGCCTCGGGACGGGGCGTGGATGGCGGAGAAGGCGGGACCGGCGAGGCGCAGGGGCAGCAGGTAGGAAAGAGCCCGCCTTGCCAGCGCCGTTCCCGGTGTGTTTCAGGTGCTGGACTCGCAGTACGGCATGTACGTGTGGCCCTGCGCCGTGGTCCTGGCACAGTACCTTTGGGCGCACCGCGGAAGTCTGCCTGGCAAGCGAGTGCTGGAGGTACGGCTAACAGCCTCCTTGCACACCATCGCTATCTGTGCTTGCAGGGGCAGCTTGTCCCCTCTCCCATCTCCAACATCACGCTGTGTTTTCAGATCGGTGCGGGTGTGAGCCTCCCCGGCGTGCTGGCAGCCAAGTGCGGTGCTGAGGTGACCCTGTCCGACAGCGAGGAGCTGCCCCAGTGCTTGCAGAACTGCCGGAGGAGCTGCCTGATGAACCACCTGCCCCATGTACCTGTTATAGGGCTCACCTGGGGGCAGCTGTCTCCACAGCTGCTTGCCCTTGCACCTGTAGACATTATTTTAGGGTCTGACGTCTTTTTTGACCCAAAAGGTATGCAAATACTCTCAGGTATCTTTGATTTGTGACAAACTACAACGACTTGAACGTCCAGGCAGTACCGGGAACACAGTCAAGAGATCAGGTTTCAGCTGTTACGGTGACACTGTGCTTGTTATACTTGGGGTAATTCTAGCATTAAGCTGTCACAGAAATACCACTGGAGTCAGTAACTACTTAAGACCATACTTGTCTCATACAGGTGTAGTTTGTCTTGTATTTATTACCATTTCACCTAACAAAGCTATTTTACTATGCCTAGAATCCAGAAACTAACCAAGTCTGCTTCATGTTCCCAAACTACACAGACTTTGAAGATATTTTAACAACTATTTACTTCTTGCTGGAAAAGAATCCACATGCTCAGTTCTGGACTACTTACCAAGTCCGAAGGTAAAACTCTTCTGCATGTTAAAGACAAATTTTAATTGTCATTTCCTCTTAGCTCTTTGAAGTCTTACAGGCACCAATCACCACACTGATTCCACAAGAGCCCCTCACCAGACTAGTATTAGCCAAGCAAAATCCTAAGGGTAGCAGCCAGACCAGAAAGTCCAAGAACCTGCACTTCACTGAACTAGAATTGTTATGAACTCAGTGAGCTGTTGCATTTCAGTTTGGTGACAGCCTCTTGCAACTACTGTGCACACAGGTTAGGAACTTGTCTGATATTTTTACACCCTGGTATTTCCTCCCCTCAGTGCTGACTGGTCTATTGAAGCTCTGCTCTGCAAGTGGAAGCTGAAAAGCACCCCTATTCCCTTACACTCCTTTGGTGGAGACAAGGAGCACCTGGCCAGCTCCTCTCTCCCAGGAAGGCACACAATTGAAATGATGATCATCTCACTAGCTGACTCAGGTGGTACTACTTGACTTACTCTTCTTGCTGGTTCCCATACAAGATTTTGCTGTTCCCTGGAGCAGTGAGCTGCAGAACAGTTCTGTTTACAGCACACCTCTTGTTGTCTGGGAAGTGGCTCCTTAGCAGTACCTCACACCACATGCACTATGTGAATAAAGCTGCTCATTGCTTAGCTTTGGCTTTTGAGAATTTGTGTTCCTCAGAGCCCATGAAATAGCTCAAAGACTACATCCAATCACGTAACCCACTGCAGTTTAACAGCGTGACAACCCAAAAGATACAACTGAAATTCAGCTTAGCTTTGAAGAGAACTCCACCCTTTTTGAGCTAAAACGTGTTTCCGCAAGATCCATTTCCCAGGACTGAAGCCCTTCATATTCCCAAGCCACCATCCCACGTGGTTTTCAAGCAGATCTGTGCAGACTGCTTCCAGCTCTGCAATTCTGGAACATACCAACTCCTCAGAGTTTGTAGAAAAGTACTTTTAATCCTCAATTAAGCCAGACTGCAAATATTCAGATGTTTCCATTCCCATTTAACATACATGCATGAAAGTTGACAAGGCATTACAGTAACCCTTGACACATGAAGTTACAATTCATTTGGTACCCAAATCAAGATGATAAATCGTAACTGTAAGATCAGCCCCCCCATCCAGCAGCAGCCTGTTGAGTCAGGGCAAGCACAAAGCAAATGCAATTAGTACTGCTCAGTGTGTTATCTTCTGCAACCTGCCTGATTTCTGTGTTCATGGTCGATGCCCACCACTCACCACACAACATTATGGGTTAGTTACAATACCTGTTAAGTTTGCCCATAGTGACTGAAAAAGCAACCCCAGTGGATAAGATTTCTAAGCATTCAGTTACCATATAGAAGTTAAACATTGACAGTATCATTGCAGAAATCTTTTCAAGCTAAAAATAAGCTGACTCAGACATTAATTTGAGAAAAGTTAACACAGAAAAAAATGTTTAATATTAACTACAGAGACAGTGGGTATAGTACAGAATGTCTTAAGCAAAAGATACACCAATCAGTACTTACAAAGGAATGAACCATTTCTTTCTTAACATTACATTTCTCATATGTAAGTTCGTATATGCAGGTTGGTAAGTTTTACCATTCTGGAAAAAATAAAGGTGTGTATATCATCAGCTAGATGTGCTCACTGTATGCTCCATTATTTTTACGCAAGGCCCGGGTGACTGGAAGTGCAGTTGTCAGGCATTTTAATTAACTGGACAGCCATTTGTTTCTGCACGACAAGGCATCGTTACACAGGAGCAATCAGGAGAAAACAGGAAACAGCCAAGCACTCTGCACTGCAACACGCCACCTTAACAGCTAACCAGCATTACTCAACTGCTACACAACTGCGCCTAGTGCACAAAAATACATAAGAGAAGAGATTAGAATTGAGTCTGATAAAACAATCCTTTTCAAATATCAACTGTCACCTGAAAAGATTTCTACCAATTTGAATTTGAAGATACTATTTGAATTCAAAGTTTAAAATAATAATAGTAATTAAAAAAAAAAAAAAACGCATTTACAGTAAGTTTCAAATTAAAGTTCTGCAGAATTTTTAAAGGAACAAAGACAAAATTGAAAATACTTCTTTTTTGGACAGGGTTAGCTACTCAGCATAGAATGGCTGCACATTTCTTCAGTATGAAACTGGAGGCAGCAAATTACCCATAGGTTTTTTTTAAATTTTAAATAAGTCAGCACTGTATGAACAAAAATGAAGTTTTACCTCAAATATCCAAGCCAATAATGAAATCGGTAGTCGTTCACTTCACTAAATTACAAGAAATTTGAATAACAGCAACAAAATGGCACATAAAATGTAAAATCTGCCAATTGAGGCGCAACTTAAACAAGTAAAAAGTTAGACAAAATGTTACAAAATAACCTTTTTCATCGGCTGGTTGCTCGTGCCAGGGGTCTCTCCAATGGACTGAAGACTCAAGCGATCTTTTCCCCCCAAAGGCGTCCTTTATGTGGGTTCTCATTTATCTGATGCATCTAGGTTTGAAGAGAGAGAAATTCAGACAGGTTTCTACCTTGTTCTCCTGGGGTTGTGTGGAAGACTTCGGGTATACTGCTAGATGTGTTTCAACTGGCTTTGCCTAATTTAGTTCCAAGTTTTAGGAATTTCCATAGTGTTCCACCTCCCCCCTCAACGTGCTGCTTTACTTCAGAGGCCAAATGTAAGCTTCTGTCAAAGTATTTAGTTAAAAGAAGAACAAGCATCAGGCTGTAGAGCAATCCAGCATTAACTTCAACTCAGCCTGTTCAACAACAGAGTATTAAAAGTTATATAAAAGTTATAAAACTACCACTTCTTCATCGAGACTTAACTAAGCTCTAATTAGCATTCAAAACAAAGTGACTAAATTTGCTACATTTATCTAACTTCAGCGCTAGCTCAGGCCCTTTCCTTTTAAAAAACAGGACCAAACAGTTTGAAGGGTTAAAGACACACTATCCTTTCCCCACCCGGTGTACTTCTCAAGATGCCTCTTCCAAGATGTCGACTTGAGGAAAAACTAGTTTCCACGGTTTTCTCGTCGCAAGGAATTTGCCACTTTGCTAGAACAGTTATTACCTCCAGTCAGATAACGGCCACTGAACCGATCTTCCGTTATAAAAGGATAGTGTATCTTTAACATTTTAAAGACAAACCTGCTCCAACACACGCCCACAGAAACTGGTCCCTGGAGGATCAGCCAAATCAGTTAAAATCTGCAATACTGGCCAATATTCTTTTAGCAAACAGGAGACCGCAGCTTTAAAGGGGAAAATGCAGATGTTGGATAAATACAGTAAGAAATAGTCATTTTCATCATAGGTTGCGTCTCATACAATATTTTTTTTTATTAAAACCAAGCCATTAATCTCTCAATAAAACATTTGCTCTGTAAAAAAAAAACCAACAAAAAAATTTCTCTGTAGAAAGCCCTTCGGTATTTAATTTCCCTAAATCAGTAACAAAAAATAACAAAAACAAAGCACTGCTCCAGAAAAAAATAAAATAACTAACAATGTGCCCCGTTAGGATTCACTTGGTTCAAGCTATCAATAGTCTAAGAACTACCCAACACCCCGGCTAAGTGCTACAATAATGTAACATGCACCATGTGCTGATCCCGAGGTACATTACCATAAGCCTAGGAGGATACAGCTCCTTCTTCTTCCGGAGACTTGGGAGGACTCTTAGACCTGGATCTAGAGTTGGACTCCCTCTTTGAGGCAGGGGGAGGGCTTCTAGATCTGGACCGGGATCTTGATCTGGACCGGGATCTGGAGACAGACGAGGACTTTGACTTGGATCTCCTGGCAGATCTGGACTTCGAGGTGGAGCGAGACCGAGAGCGTGTGCGAGAGCGGGACTTAGAACGACTGTAACGGGACCGACTGCGGGATCTGGAGCGACTCCTGCTTCTAGATCGGCTACGACGGCGTCTTCTAGGGCTAAAACACACCGAAAAGAAAAGCGTATTAGAAGTTGAAACATGGGCAGCGCAACAGACTTCGGCGACTTCTTCGAGACAGGGAAGGCGGAACGGGACCCACGTGGGCACGAAAATGAGTGTTAAGAGGGCGCCATTGTTCAGAGCGAGTGGCCGGGGGCTAAAACTACTACAGAGCGAAACTCTGCCGCGCCGAGGGCACTCCACGTGCCTTCGCTACGGAACTGCAACTCCTCTCTCCCAACCACGACACGCAACTCACTCGGAAAACGAAACGAAACCATGCGGCCACCTCCGGACGGGAGCACGCCTAAACCCTGTCCTTCCACCTCACGAACGAAGCTCCGCTGCCCCCCTGCCCACGTACAGGCGCTCACCTGCGGCTGCGGCGGCCGTAGCCACTGCTCCCGTAGCGGCGCGGCGGCGGCCCACGCCGACTGTGGTGCGAGTCGGGCGGGCGGCCGTAGCGGGCCATCTGCACACGGAGCTCACGGCCATCCAGCACAGCCCCGTCCATGGCATCCATCGCGTCCTCGGCATCGCGTTTGTCGTGGAAACGGACGAAAGCGAACCCGCGGCTCTCCTTGGTGTAGCGGTCCCGGGGGATGTAAACGTCGCCTACGCGGCCGTACTTCTCGAAGACCCTCCGGAGCGTGTCCGGGGACGTACGGTAGGTCAGGTTGTCCACCTTGAGGGACGTCATGCCCTCCACGTCTGGCGGAGGGCGCCCGTAACTCATGGCGGGCAAGAGCCCCCGAGGGGTGGCGGCAGCCGAAGAGAAGAAACCCGAAAGAAGGAGGACGAAGTGAGAGGCGGCGCGGCCCTAAGCGGGATGCGCCTCACACCGGAGGAGGAGCGCCGGAGCGGCGGCCCAACTGAGTCCAGAAAGGAGGAGAGCTACAGGGCATAGGGAAACGCCGCGGAGTCCTCAGCAGAGCGAGACGAGTAGGCACCCACCTCCGGGATCCGAAGGGAAAGGCGGCTAACGCCGGTGCGGAGGCAAGGCGCCAGCAGAAGCCAGCCCTGCCCGGCGCTGCGAGGAAATGAGCGGGGCGCCGCCCGCGCGCGCCTACTTAACGCCACAAAATGGCCGACGGCGGCCCGGAAGCGAAAGCTCCGCCCCGCGCCCTGCGGCCGCCCCCCCCAGCCCGGCTCCGGCCGCGGCTCGCTTTGGTATTCTCTTTTTCTCTCCTTACCGGCCGCGGATCCCAGAAGCTGCTTTGGAGGGAGGATGGAAAATAATAATCTAAATTAATAAATCGCTTGCTAGTGGAAGTGACCGTAAAGGCGGCTCGGCCGCGACCCCGGAAGGACTCGGTGGAGGCGGGGAAATTTTGAACAATGTGTGCTGAAAACGGTGGAAAAACGGAAATAAGGCGCGGCCTGGCGCTGCTGCGGCCGGGGAAGGTTCCGCCACATGACTGCGAAAAAGACCCAGCCCCAAAGAAACGTTACCGAAGGGAGTCGCCTCTCGCAGGGACGGGGAGGTGTCGGTGTAAAATGGCGGTTGCGAAGGGCAGGCGAAATCAGGTCCTCTGCTCAGGCTGCCCTGAGGGCGTTTCTTCCCTGGCAGCTGCTGTGGGAACCCTGTGTCCTGCCTGCTCCCGCTGCAACCGGGTGTGTGCTCCGGTCACCGGTGTGAGTGGGCCGGTGCGGGCCTTTCTCAGGCTCTCCTTCTCCTCCTGCGGGCAGCGCTGTCTGATGAAGCTGCCTCGGTCCGTGGCGCGACGGATGCGTGCTGTGGTGCGGTGCGGAGCCGTGTTGGTAGTGCTCAGGCCGCAGAGTGCTGTGAGGCGATCTCCACTGGCTTCGTCGGTGCCAGTGAGAACTGTGAGCCGAGCTGGGGAGCGTTAAGAAGTCCTCCTTTACACACACAGCGCTCCCCGCAAGTTGGAGCTTTGGCAGCGTGTGGTAAAAACGAAGCAGGGTCAGAAGATGAGCGCAGCGATGACAAGTAAACTGCCTGAGTTTTGTCGAGGGAACTGGGCGAAAGCTTTTCCCCAAACAAGAAGCTGTTGCTGTGTCACTCCAGGTACAGTAAAATGCCCAAGAACTCATTGTGCGAGGAAGAGGACTGTTTTTATCCGTCTGTTTCCTAATGCCATGGGGAAGAATGGAAACAAAGGCAGTTACCTACTCATTTGTGCAACGATATCGATATGAGAAAGTAAATTCAGTATTGGAATTTACATCTTTATTATTCCTGCAATCATAGTTAGTAGTTTGGGGTTTTTTTTGCACTGAAGTATAAAAATAAGCAATGACAGCAACAGAAACTCACATGCAACAGTTTGCTTCCTAAATAAGCAATGACAGCAACAGAAACTCAACATGCAGCAGTTTGCTTCCTGCCACGAAAACATTAATTCAAACAAACCAGTACTAGTAATATTTTTTTGCACTAAAGAAGTATAAAAACAAACAATAACAGCAACACAAACCCCCATGCTACAGTTTGTTTCCTGCCACGGAAGTATTAAGGATTCAAACAAAACTAGTTGTGATGGTTTGGGTTCAAACTAGCACACTAGTACTGCACATTTTGGACTGCTTCATGCTGTGTTGTTTGCTTTGTTTTGCTTGCTTTGTTGGTTTTTTTTTCTTCCCAGAGAATTTTGATTTAAAATATGTATGTCATAAATAAAAGGCACAAACTTAGGTTCATGCAAAATAAGGCTTTTAATAGAGTTGCAGGAATCAAGCAATGTACAGGCCTGGGGTGTGTGGGGAGGCTTCGCTCTACCCTAACCCACACCCTTTGTTTTCAGGTTTCTCTTTTTATATCCTATTCTACTACATATTCATTACTAGTTCTAAGAAAAGGTTGGATTTTCCTTATCAGTTCTAAGGATGGGAGGTGTCTCTTCCACGCATGTCTCTTTTTAGCCGTTGGTCCCTCTGGTGGTCTTCAGTGATGAAGTAAGGGGTCTTACTCAAGTGTCCTTCTCATGAACTCGAAACTAGTAGTGTCCTTTGTATGGGTCTTCCTCTGTTTGCTCATGTGCAAAGGCTGTCTCTGCCACCTGCTTCCCTCCTCCACCAACCTTCCTAGTTTCTAATTATTTATTGCTCTGTTATCTCAAGCCAAGTGCATACTTTTGTGATGGCTGTGCAAAGAGGAGTGCAGCTCCATTCAAAATCCCCCTTCTTCCCTGTCTGTGGCCTCTTGCCACGAATTGATCGGATCAAACATATATTTCTCACATATATATGTAATTATTCTGCTGAAACCCTCTCTGGAGATATTCAAGGCTTACCTGGGTATGTTCCTGTGATCTGGTACAGGTGATCCTGCTCTGGTTTGAGCGTTAGACTAGATGATCTGTCCAGGTCCCTTCCAGCTCCTAACATTCTGTGATTCTGTGAACCCATTCTCTATTTTGTGTTTACAATGATTTCCCTAAAATGTCAAAGGGAGTTTCCTGTGTCCCTCCCTAGTTTCACTCAAATAAACGCTGCTTTCTGTTGCCAAAGGAATTGGTCCAACACACCAGTCCAGTTTGCTCTACAGCTAGGTAGATGCTGACCCTGCACACAGGGACAAAGGCACGAGTGGGACACTGCCTAGAGGATTTTCAAAAGCTATTACTATACATTAATAGATAAAAAGAGACCTTACCTCATGGCAAAAACAACCTACTTTGATATTGCAAGTGGATCTCTGCAAAGCAGACTCTGAATATTCAGATTGACTTTCTTCCACATGTAACAAATCAATATTGTTTTTTGGGGACAAAGCCAGTTTTAAGAAAATACAACTTGGGGAATTAAAAGATAATTAAATTGTAATAATAGCTGGGACATGGAATTTATTTAAAGTCCTATACTGCAACAGAAATAGTAGAATTTAGTGATCTGTGTCAGTCAGTCCTGGATTTCCTTCTCTTCCTCTTTGGCCAGCAGTTAGCTGGAGCTGGTTTAGCTGAATGTCCTGACTCAAAAGGCCCAGTGGAACAGACAAAATCATGAGTAAAAAGCAGCTGTTCAGTCCGTGTGTGATCTTTCAGTTTTGCTAGTGTTCTGACAGAGATCTTGAGGCCACATCCATCCCTGGAGATACTCAAATTGAGACTTGACAGGGCCCTGGGCAACCTGATCAAGTTGAGGATGTCCCTGCTGACTGCAGAGTGGGTTGGACTGGATGACCTTTGGAGGTCACTTCCAACCCAGACTATTCCATGGATTTAAAGGTTAAATGATCTTAAATGTATTAGTTATAAATACTGTCAAGTAAAATATTAAGGCTATGCAATTGCTAAGAATTAATGTTGCTTCCTGAGACAAAGCAGTGAAGGGTTATGAAGAGTCTTTCCTCTCCTGAGGCAATGAAAGGCAGAAGCGCTGTGCAGAGCCTGTGTGCTGGTGGCACTGAGCTATGTAGTTTCTCCAAGGTAGGAATAATTTTTCTTTTGATTTACTGTTGGTATGTTTGAATTTAGCTAATTAGTCAGCTTTCTTGGATGGCTTGCTTTGTTTTTTTATCTTGCTGGGGATTATTTTTTGGATGGAGATAGTATCTTATCATAAAATCATAGAATCACTCAGGTTGGAAAAGATCTCCAAGCTCATCCAGTCCAACCTAGCAACCAACCCTGTCCTGGGTACTAGACCACGGTACTAAGTGCCTCATCCAGGCTTTTTTTTGAACACCTTCAGGGATGGTGACTCCACCACCTCCCTGGGCAGCCCATTCCAATGCCAGTCACTCTCTGGCAAGAACTTTCTCCTGTACCTCCCCTGGCATAACTTGAGACTGTGTCCCCTTGTTCTGTTGTTGCCTGCTAGAAGAGACCAACCCCCACCTGGCTACAGCCTCCCTTCAGGTAGTTGTAGACAGCAATGAGGTCTGCCCTGAGCCTCCTCTTCTCCAGGCTGCACACCCCCAGCTCCCTCAGCCTCTCCTCATAGGGTTTGTGTTCCAGGCCCCTCCCCAGCTTTGCCACCCTTCTCTGGACACGTTCCAGCACCTCAACATCTCTCTTGAATTGAGGAGCCCAGAATTGGACACAGGACTCAAGGTCTTACAGTACTCTTTTTATAACTAGTATAAATCTTGTCGAGATTAGGAGATCCCTGGAAACATTCCAGGTCAGGTTGTTTCAGCTCTGAGCAACCTGATCTAGTTGAAGCTATTCCTGCTAACTGCTGACCGAAAGGTCCCTTTCAACTCAAACCGTTCTGTGATTCTATGATTTCCACCCTTTTAAGTAGCAAGAGTGGTTCCTTAAAACTGCATTTCCCATAGTGCCCAAGGGCTGCCTGGGCTGTGTCAGCTGATGCAGGTTGTGCAGTGTTCCTTATTTCCTGTCCAGCATGCATGGAAACGGTTCGTGGGTAGCAGTGTCTCATTTGTCCCTCGTCAGGTGATTGAGAGGCGGTGGACCAGAATTCTGATTTAGAACAATGGCAAGGAGCTGAGCTCGATATGTGGGAAACTGCTTTGTTTGGAGTGAAAATGATATCATGAAGAACTAACATGCTGCAGTCTGCTCTGCTAACTTCATGGGAGAAGGTAGAGAGACTTTATGATCTTTCCCTCCTGTACCTGACTTTCCTATTTTTGTTTGGTTTATTTGGTTTCTCCCCCTCAAATTACTGATTTTGCTGTACATTATTTAAGAGAGTTATCAGGTTTTTTTTGGTTAGTTAGCTGCTGTTAGGTGCCTTTCAGTAATCATTTTTGAAGCTTCCCTTTTGGGTTTGTACTGATTTTTGTTTATTTGTGTTTTTGTTTTCTTTATTTTGTGTATGTTTGGCCTTTTTTTTTGTGATTATTGTTGTTGTGTTGTTTGTTTTTCACGTGGTTGGTTTGGTTTGTTTGATTATTTTTGCTTTGTTTTATTTTTTTTTTTTTTTTTTTTTTTTTCTAAGCAGGGCTTAGGAAGAAACTTTTAAAAGAAAATCAAGTCAAGGAATAAAAAGTGAAGGAAGTGAACCACAGAAAAAATGTCTCCTGAATCAAAAAGACTTTTCAACATCATTATTTTGGGACTCTCATTTATGTTTATGTTCACTGCTTTCCAGACATGTGGAAATATTGCGGTAGGTGTGGGTTTCAAAACTTGCCATGTTTCTATCACAGCTATTTATCCTTTTTGTGTGTGTGTGTGTGTCTGGTTGGGTTTTTTGTGTACTCTAATGTAAGAGTTGCTTTATTTGGGATTGGTTTAATGTGCTAACCACCTTGACAGTTTGCCTCCTTTGGGTTTTGTGATGGTTTGGGTGTTTCCTGCCCCCCTCCACTTAAGAAAATCACCCAGACTAGACTCAGCCAAGCTGGAAATTAGATTGAAGCTTTATGTTTACAGCTTAGCACAATATACAAGCAGATATTTACAATCTATACAGCTATAGACAGAAATAGAGAAACCAGAGTCTCTAGGAGGGGCTCCCAACCACCCTCCCACCTCCTTTCCACCCCTCTACCTTATCCCAGATGGCCTTACGTTCAAGGTGAGTTTGGAGAATTGGCTGGGAGGGTTAGGAAGCAGAGGGATTAGTTACGCAGACAGCAGGTTAGGGAGAGAAGGGAGGCAGCCAAAGCCAGAGAGAGCAACTCTATTACTTATATAAGTATTACATCTCAGCAAGCCTGTGAGTGAAGTAGGCATCACCATTGTTTCCTTTTCACAGCCTATAATCTGATTCTTCTCACCAAAATATTTCAGCTAGCTTCAAGCTAGCACAGGTTTAGTGTTAGATTAAGTTGGTTGACTGGATAATGATGCAGTTTATTTCTTTAGGATAGCACAGCTGCATGTGACACTGTGCTTGATTTCTTCGGAAGCTGATGGATGTTAGGAGATATTTGAACTTTATAATAGTGTCTGTTTTGATATTTGCAATATTTAACAGTTACATTGCACCTTCTGCTTATTCTGCATAGCCCCTTTCAAAATATTTACCCAAATTGTTATTATTAACCATGCCTCTGATTTTTTTCCTAGAGTGTTTTGCCTACTCTAACATATTTTTTGTGTTCTCACAAACTATCCATTGAGGAGGAGTATTGAGGGTAGCATCTGACAAGTAGTCAGACTTCCACAATTGCTAGAACTGCCAAGTCATCTTCCATCTGAATAAGTAATTTCCTGCTTTTAGTATTGTGTTGCTTTTTGCCTGCTGAATTAAAAAACAGGGCATAAAATAACCCCAAGTTTACTGTTAGAAGCAGAGTGCAGTCTTACTGTTGACATTTTTAGAATGCTGCTACTGTCACACTTAGCCCAGATCCTCTAACTTGTGGCATTGCTTCAGCATTAGTTACATGCCTGAAGGACAGTTAGATTTCAACATACCTCCTGAGCCTGCAGGTCTTACAGCTTCTCTTTGCTTGCATGCAAAAATACTTCCTAGGTTCAGACATCTAAATGGCCTTCACTGCAGTGCAGAAATAGCTACTTAAAGTAGTTTTTGTACAGCTCGTAGGACAGCATGTCCACGAGCACGAGTGCAGCCCAGGGATCTTTGAAGTTCTACTTTGATTCACAACACCTCACCCAAGTAGACACAGTGCTCGTGTAATTTATTGTCATTAAAGTCATTACAAGTGACTTTCCATCAGATCTGCCTGCCAGTTCAACTAACTGTATGGTCTTGTGATCACTAAAGCTGATTCAAGGGGGAAAAAAAAGGAACAGGAAAATAATTTGAAGCCAGAAAAGAACAAAAACTCTTATCAGAAGCTTATAGGTGAAATTAAGAGTATTTTGACACCTCTCCTCTTTTTCCCCCACTCAAGATTGTCACACATATCTACTTAGGAGAGGTGTTTAGTCAAACAAACATTTTGTGAAATATTTTAAGGTAGGTCTCTGATGAAGTAATTTTATTATCCTAAAGTACTAATTACTGCTTCAAGCATAAATGCTTCCCTGCCCAATGTCTCCTTCACCTTTGTTGTGGAGGTAGTGTGAGTTACGTAATTAACACTTTGTAGACTCTAGCAGTGATCGGTTCTGATGTTTGATACTGACTTCAAACTGATGCAAGTGTTGTTGAGCTACAAGATGTATTCTAACACGCTACAATGTATGCTTTTCTCACAGCAAACTGTTATCACCAATCTAAACAACACAGAGTTTCATGGCAGTGGCTACACGAGGTAATTTGCACAGATAATTTTGTTACTTTACTTCTTGCAGGGTGAAGCTGGTTGTAATTCTGACTCCCAAGTGATTGTAGTGTTCTGCTGACTTCACAGTTTAATAACATAGTTAAAGCAGTTTGAAACCAGGCTTCTCCCCTTTACTTTGAATTATTCCTGGTTGAACTACCTATCTGGTTTGCATGTTTTCTTTGTGGGGAGGTAAAAAAGAAACAGAGAGTCATCACATTTTCAACCTTTTGTCTTAGGAGATGAAGAATGTAGAAGTTTTAAAGCTGCTAACTGAGGCCTTGCATGTTTGCCCTTGTGCACGTCTGCGTGTTTGTGTAGGGTAGGTGGTGTGAATCAACTTCCAGGAAATACTGCAAGAGAAATGTGAAGGGAGCAGTCAGAAAGATGAGAAGAAAAGCCACAAAAAGCCAATCCTGTTTTTTAATTGCACTGACAAAGCCAAACTTGCCAGGCAAGATCAGGGATCTTTTGTGTGCCGAAGGAATCTGTCACTTAGGGAATTTAGTTGCTGCTTTGAAGGGTTCACTGTCTTAATTTAAACTAAGAATATGCCTGGCACAGAATCTCTTTCTAACATTTATGTAGTGTGTTTGGCAGAAGATGAAACCTTGACTGATAGATGAAGTTTTGGAACATTTTCCTCTATGACTACTGGGCACAAAATAGAATAATTATTTTTAATGCAATTTGACAAGTCCATGTTGTACCTTACAAGACCTTCTTGTCTGCAGTAGTTTGAGACTCTCTTCAGCAATCCAGGAGGATTCCCATGGGTGAAGGTGACAGAAGAGAGGAAGGAGATGTTTGACCATGAAAGTGACACAGTCACTTGTATCTGTCCTTACCTTGATGTTTTGTAACAGCCTGAACATTCTTAACTCAGTTGCACTTATAGCCTGTATTTAAATTACTTAATTAACTGTGCTTATAGCCCATATTTTAAATACTTAATCAGTTGCACTTCTGCCTTGTACTTAAAGTACTTAATCATCTTTGTTTTTTATTTATGTAGCATGTCCATTATTTATGGAGTATTCTCTGCATCAAATCTTATCTCACCTTCAGTGGTAGCAATAGTGGGACCTCAGCTCTCCATGGTTATTAGTGGTCTATTTTATAGGTAAGTATTAGATTTGATTTTTTTCCCTTTGAAATCTTAATTTTCTTTTTGTTTTTCACACCTAAGGCTACCACACCAGACATGGAAGGGTGCTGGCTAAGGAAGGCATCTTGCAGAGGTACTGTTTGTATCAGTAGATGTGTAACTGCAGAGTGCTTCAGCCCTCTAGAAGCAGAGTGTGTTTTTGCCACAGTATTTCCAGACTGTGCTGACTGTGGCCATCAAGTCAGGAGAGGTGATTCTTTCCCTTTGCTCTTGTGAGACTCCACCTTGAATACTGTGTTCAGTTCTGCTGTTCCCATCATGAGAAGGACACAGAGCTGTTGGAGTGAGTCCAGAGGAGGCTACAAAGATGATTCAAGGGCTGGAGCACCTCTGCTACGAGAATAGGATGAGGGAGCCTAGTGAAGACTCCAGGAGACCTTAGAGCTGCCTTCCAATAGCTGAAGGGATCCTACAGGAAGGCTGCAGAGGACTTTTCCTAAGGATGTCTTGCAATAGGACAAAGGGGAATGGTTTTAGGATAAGGGAGAGTGGGTTTGGACTGAATTGTGCTAAGAAGCTTTTCAGTATGAGGGTGGTGGGACTGGAGTAGGTGCTCAGAGATGTTATGGATGCCCCTCTCTGGAGGTGTTAAAGGCCAGGCTGGATGAGGTCTTGAGCTGCCAAGTCTAGCTGAGACGTGTTCTTGCCCATGGTGGAAAGTTTTGAGTAGATGCTCTCTAAGGCTCCCTCCAACCTAAGCCATTCTCTGATCTTACGATACCTGCATAGCGAAGTCAAATACTCTTTTTTTTCATCTGCACTCTAAACTGGTTTCCAATATCACTTAGGAGAGAGTAGCAGATTTGATAGATGCTGAGTGAGAGATCTGATTGTGAAAGAGGATCATCTACTTTAAGCCTGTATTCAATAAGCTGTTCTGTTTTATTCTAGCTTATACATTGCAGTTTTTATCCAACCTACGACATGGGCTTTCTACACTGCTTCTGTTTTTATTGGCATTGCAGCTGCTGGTAAGAATTGTTCTCGCCCTGTTTACTAATCTTTACTGTATTTCAGTATTCCTCTAAAATATTATTTCCTGAGGAATATATTCCATATGTTTCAGTGCTCTGGACAGCCCAGGGAAATTGCTTGACTGTAAATTCTGATGAAAACACCATTGGAAGGAACAGTGGAGTATTTTGGGCACTTCTACAGTCTAGGTAAGCTTTATTTGTTAATCTTTTCTTGGTTGTTTACACATTCTGCTTTTTACATTTGTCAGCAAGTGGGAAACTGCATCAAGAAGTACTCCACTGATGCCTTGCAGTTAGTGAAGTGAGAGGGAGAGCTGAAAGCAACCAACATTTCTATTGCCTAATTCTATTTTAGAATGCTATCTTAGGATCTTATTTTGTTCTAGTATAGAACAATGAGTGAAAGTTGTAGGTTGCAAACTGTATCTCTCTGGATGTGAGATACAGTTCTGTTGGGGAGCATTTGATATTTGTAACAGAAATCCTGTTGACTCTGGAGGGCTGTGCTAATTTGTGTCAGGATACTGAGTGCATTTGTAAGCCCTGATGGTCCTGAGCAGCTTCACCTGACACTTCCACCACACCCTTCCCATCTGCCTATGGGCCCAGGAGCCCCATTTAAACTCAGCTCTGGGCTTCTACTTTTACTGGAGAGGTGGTAGTATCCAGGTCTGCTGTAGCTATGCCTGTGTGTGCCTATAGATCCTGGTGGTCTAGACCCCAGTGTGTAGAGTGACTTCCCTTGTTGCTGAGGACCTGTGTGACAATTACCAGACCTGACTGTGGCCTGTTGGCTGACTTTCTGGCTTAACCTCAGACCTGCCTTATTGACAGATGGTTGTGTGATGGTCTGGACTCTTGGCTGACCCTGCCTACAGTCTTTAGGTCTGCTCTTTGTGCCTTGTCTAAGTATTGTGGGGCTGGACTTTAGCTGATGAGGCACCTTCTTTGCTAGATGTTGCCTCCTGACTCTTAGTCCTCCTCCCCTGAGAGAACACCTGGACCTTGCTGCTCACTGGCAACTTGCAGTGAAGATACTAAGGTTGGACCTGGAGGCTAGATACTGGAAGAGAGCTTTCCTTGTCAGTATTCTCTTGACCTAAGCTTTGAGTGAGTGCTGCCTCAAGTGAAAATGTCAGCAAAAGGCTTGGCATCAAGAAAGCAAGTGAGAACAAGGTAGTGGAAGCTGTGTTGCTGCTACTGAGTATTATGTGCAGATATGGTTTGTGCTTCTCAGGAGGGTGGCACACAGCTAGGCTAAAGGGAGAAATAACAGCAGTGTGCAAGGAGATAAGAGCTGCAGACTTGAAGAGTGACTAAAAAGGATGGGACTTTCCTTTGGAGGAAGTGTCTGAGAAGATAAAACTGATGGATGTTAAACCACAAAGGCAACAGCTGCACTGGGTGTAGAGCTCCTGTTCACCACATGCTGCTGTGCTAGAACTTAGGGAAACCAGAAGAGGGTGGTTTTGAAACAGATGCAGAGTTTCTTTATACAGTGGGTTATTAAACATATGAACCTTGTTGCCACACAAGTTGGGATCATGTCAGCAAGATCAGAAAGGGCCCAGATAAATTATTTGCAACAGGTCTGCAAATGGCTCCTGAAGAGGGACACCTTTTACCACCTCTAGTAAAGCAGTGCTGGATGTTGGGGGATAATGAGAGGAACGAGTTGCTGAAGGTGCTTAGCCTAGTGAGCCTGCAATAGGTGGCATTGCTGATGCTGTTGTGGGGAGAGAATACTTTGAGTAGAAAAAACATCAGTTTGAACTAGAGGCATCTATCTTTTGTTCCTTAACATATTTTGTTATTGGAGTAGCAGTTTCCCCAAACTCAACTAATTGTGTGTTTCACAGTGAGTAAAATGCATACAAATGAAGAAACCTGAATGTAAGACTTTTGAATCAGTATTCATTCAAAACTGCTGGAGTTAGGAAAGCTGGAGGTAGGAACACAGAGTAATTAACAAGCAATTTAGTGTTGCTGGGGCAATACTCCAGGCCAAGACATGACTCTTTCAAGGCTCTATAACAAAATCATCTCCAGAAATGTCATCTCCAAATTTACATATCTAGAGAGAGGCAACTTAGATGCAGACTTCTCTGGTTTTTTTTTTTTTTGGTCACCACTTTATATTTTGACTCTTGAAAATGTTTGGCAAGCATTATGGGAAAGAATCCTCTGTTGTGTTTGAGTGAGCAGCTTATATGGAGAGTGACTAGTCTTTATTTTCTTCCACAATTGCACAGTGCTAGTTTCTGCTATGCAGAACATTACTATTGTGATGTTACAACCTTCATTTTGTCACAAAAAGTGCTGCTCACCTGTCTTGTCCTTTTTGTTCACAGCTTGTTTTTTGGAAACCTATACATATATTTTGCTTGGCGAGGAAAAACTCACATATCAGGTGAGTGTTGCTTATTTGTATGAAGGGCCATTCTTTTAAGTGTGACAGCATAAATAAATAGGTGGAATGATGGATTGAGAAGTGGCAAGAGACCTGTGCAATAGCAGACAGCTTTTTTGTTTCAATTTATTGATAGACTCTACTTTTGGAGTATGTTTTTGCTTGTGTTCTGTGGTACTTACGGCCCTTATGTTCTCTTTGTTGTTCTCCAGTGTGCAATGCATCTTGAATACCTATTTTTAGGATATTGTCTCAAATGCTAGTGTAGGAGAAGGTATTTCTTAGGATAAGGTAAGTGTAGGATAAGAGCTACTCTGGGAATTGTCCCTGTGCAGGATTATGCCAAAGTATGCATAATTCTGGGAATTGTCCCTGTGCAGGATTATGCCAAAGTATGCATAATTTTGGGAGGAAGACATTGTGGAATGGCTGTGTGTTTAATACATCTGCTACTCTCTTCCAAAGTCAGTTCCTGCTGTAGAATGTCTTCCTAAATTGTATTGGAGACTGATTAAGCTCTGAAAGAAAAGGAAAAGCGTCCCAGTTCACTTCATGACTGCACTGATCATTTTACTGGCACAAAACAAAAGCAAGACACAGGTTAATGAGTGCAGCTGGGCAGAGAGTGGGCAGCTGCTGCTGCTCCAACTGTCAGCAGTGCCAGAAGAGTGTGTGAAGAACTCAAGTGTTCCTTTCTTGCCACAGTTAATGAAGACTAACTTACTGATACAGTGTTGGTTTTTTTTTTCTCATTTGACATCGTGATTGGTAAAGAGCAGGAGTAAGAGAGCAGTGAGCTTTATTAATATTCCTAAGAAGCTGGAGAATGGTTGAGACTCAGTGATTTTAAAGCAGAGCTTTTTGGCAACTGTTCAAGGCAAGGTGGGTGGGAGATCAAGTAAGAAGTAGAGCAAAATGTAATATTTTAATTATAGAAAGCAAGCATTGCTTGAAAAACAACATTTTATAAACAAATTGAGTTGATTGTCCTGTTCTCTAATGACTGAGTTGTCATTACTGTAGTCTTAGAGTAAAACACCTACTGAAATGGTAAATTCTCTGAATGTTTAAAATATGAGGCTACTTCTGCTGTAGTCAATCAAGAATAAAATGTTGACTTTTAAATGATAATTATTTGGCCTCAGAAATACTGCTCTGTTGAGATGAATAGTGCACTTTATGCCTCTGCTGGATCCATCCTTTCAGGTTGTTCACAGACACATGAGTGTTAACTCGACAGGTTCATTTGTAAAGGTCATCTCCCACATTCCTTCACCTTGAGCACAAAGGATTACATGTTATTAAAAGCACTGGAGACACTGGGAACCTGATGGGCCTGAAATTCTGTGCATTCTAAGCTTCATTGCTCTTGCTCACCATGGAATAGAGCAATTAACTATGAGGGAGTTCTGTTGTTACATTTCTCCCATCTCTAAATACCTTGAGACTCCTCTTTATTAAAAAGTGTTGATATTGGAAGACTTAGCAGCATTTAAAAATCAATTCCTCCTTCCTTTTACTGCCTACATAAAAATATTAGAGGCAGTTCAAGGTGAAGCACCTTGTCTCTTTTTGATCTCTAATCACACAGGAGTTATTTTTAATTGACACAGAACAATTTGACATTTGCCTTTAAGCTAAAGGGGAAATAAACCTGAGCATAGGCAATATCTTCAGAATCATTCACTTGTTCAGCCACAACTGTTAGCTGCTGCTTGGCTTATTTTGCCTGCTTAATATCCATAAGTGGGAATGACTTCTCCAGTACAGACTTGGCTGTGCCAAACAACTTGGTCAGTGCAGCAGAGCTGGTGCTTTGCAGAGGTGATCTTCCTCTAGTTGTGCTTTGTGTGCTGCCTTATTTCCCTGGCTTTAAGACCTTTGCCATTGACAAGCCTACCAGTTGGGGACGTTATGGCACTGATATTTCTGATGCTGCTTAAGAGCTCTTGTAATGTGAAGGGGCTTGGGGTACTTTACTATGTCCACTCAGTTATATAAATCTTGAAAGATGTCCTTTCTTCTGCTAATAATTTATACTTCCTTTATTAATTGGCTCCTCCTTGGTCATAGCCTTTGCATGGCAGAAAATGCGAGTGGCACTTTAATATGCCGATATTTTATTTGCATCATAAAACTGAGACAGGAATTTGCCAGCAGTTGGGTACCTTTTGATCCATCTGGAAGGTAAGCTAGCAAATCAGTGTTATGTAGTATGTCTGTACTAGTTCTGTGGAAGGTAGTTGAATTGGTGTGAATGTCTTTTTTGCACATCTAGTTATGGCTTCTCTTTGTTTTTCCACAGAGAGTGATCGCAGAACTGTCTTTATTGCTCTGACTGTTATCAGTCTTGTGGGCACAGTTCTGTTCTTTCTGATTAGGAAACAAGAGGACACAAAAACTCCAGGAGAGGAAGATTCTGCTAATGAAATCCTGGGGGACAGCTTGTAAGTGCTTATGGCAATAACATGTTGTCCCTTCTTTGCGCTTCTACTCCTCACTGCGTGTTGTGGGTTCCCTTTCCCCTCTCTACAGTGGAACCATGAAAGTGATGAACAAGCTGTTCTGTAGAATTTATAGATCTACTAGAAAAGTGTGAATTAATGTTCTGCATCTGACCTGTTTCCAAGGGTTGCATTGCAGTACTGCACATTAAGCTTTTCCACTAATAAGTAAGAACAACTTACCCTCCTCTTTCTCTATTGATTATTACTATTAAAGACAAAATCACCTTTTATAGTCTGTCATACCTTCAGCAACACAGTTTGAAGTCTGGAATAAACAAATTACTCCATTTTTTTGTAGCTTATCTTTGACATACTGAAACATCTTTTCATATCTTCTCTAAATATGTATTACATACATACAGCCTGATAAATACATTAGTAATGCATAGGTACACAGATGGGTAGATTCAGTACAGTTTTGCCTGCAGCATCAGTTTAAATATTTTTTGCTTTGTTTAAAGAAGGCTGAAAATAGTAGAAAAACATCAGTATTTCAGTGGAAAAAAATGATCAAAGATAAAGTTGCTCAAGAGAAAGCTTCTGTTAAGCAGGTTAATTTTTGAGTGGCATTCACTAGTGCAGAAAGCAAATTTTGTGGTTAGCAGTTTAGATTCTCAAAGCTTTTCAGAATATATTAGCATATTGCAGTGAATGCTGGGCTAGAAATTATACAGGAAGCTGAAAAATGAGGCTAGCTTCCTGTGTAGTGATGTGGTTATTCTTCTTTCCATTTTGACCAAGTCATTTACTTACCCAGGTCTGAACAAAACAGACTGACGAGAGCAGTGGCTGCCTTCAGTAAGTACTGTTTCATGTAAGAATTGCTTCAGAAAGCACTGATGTCTCTAGCTCTCCATGATTCTGCTGATAACTGTGATCATGTACAAGCCACTTAGAACAACCATTTGTGAACAAATAAGGTTTTAAGAATGCATTTCAGTTATTCTGCTTGGAATATAGACCTTCAGAGGTCACCTGCTTTGAAAAACGACTGCCAGATGGCAGTCAGACCCCCATGAGGGTAGTGGAACAGGTTGTCAGGGAGGTGGTTGGGGCCCCATTCCTGGAGATAATGAAGGTATTGCACAACACAAACCCTATGAGGAGAGGCTGAGGGAGCTGGGGTTGTTTAGCCTGGGGAAGAAGAGGCTCAAGGGTGACCTCATTGCTGTCTACAACTACCTCAAGGGAGGCTGTAGCCAGGTGGGGGTTGGTTTGTTCTGCAAGGCAAGCAGCAACAGAACAAGGGGATGCAGTCCCAAGTTGTGGCAGGGGAGGTCTAGGCTGGATGTGAGGAGGAAGTTGTTGGCAGAGAGAGTGATTGGCATTGGAATGGGCTGCCCAGGGAGGTGGTGGAGTCACCATTCCTGGAGATGTTTAAGATGGGATGAGGCACTTAGTGCCATGCTCTAGTTGATTGGACAAGGCTGGGTGCTAGGTTGGACTGGATGATCTTGGAGGTTTCTTCTAACCTGGTTGATTCTATGGTTCTATGAACAGGGCTCTGGGGAACATGATCTAGTTGAAGATGCCCCTGCTTACTGCAGAGGAGATTGGAACTAGATGACCTTTGGAGATCACTTCCAGCTCTCTATAATGAGAGATGACAGTTCAGTAAATTTTGACCCTAACAGGAATTCAGGTGCCTGGGCATTTTATTTATGTAGCCTAACCAAAAATGGAGTTTACAACTGGAAGAGCTTGGGAACCACTGAACTCATATGTGGGCAAATTACTGTTGCTGTGTGATTGATGTGAGCTGCCTGGTTGCACTACACAAGCGCTCCCTTCAGGTGACAATACCAGACAAAGTTTGGCTGCAAGCACAGAAAGTGAAGTAGGGCTTCACTTCAATTACACACTGTTGTGGTCCAGGACAAATTTGAAGGGGTACTTCCTTGAAGCAGTTTCAGATGCAAGCTGCTTTAAAACAGCTTCTTTATCTGGATGAGCTCAATATTAACAGGTCACCATGTGGGAAAGTTAGAGTATCACAGAAACATCCAGGTTGGAAAAGAACCTCATGATTCCCAAGTCCAACCTAGAACCCTACTCTACAAGATTCACCTTAAACCATATCCCCAAGCACCACATCCAAACAACCCTTAAACACATCCAGGGTCAGTGACTCCACCACCTCCCTGGGCAGCTCATTCCAGGTAGTGCATGAAAGGTTAAAAAACCAAACCCAGTTCACTAACATAAGACCAGAAAGTATTGAAGTGATGCATTTTGTCACCAAATGATACCAGTTAAGAGCAATAATTTTGAACTGGAGTCCCTGCAGTTTCCACTGATGTTCTATGTGGTCTGCCTGTGACTGTTACATTTGTTTTGAGAGCGTGGAGATCTTCACTGAGAATTTACTTGTCTTTTTAGGAGATAATCACCATGAACTGAAAGGGAGGACAAAAACCACAATAAGCAGAAAATTGTCTGCTAATTGAAAGCTGTCTGTCTCCTCTTTAATATTTCTTCCTTGCATTTCTTACAGAAGGGGATTTCAGAAAATAGCACTTCCTCCAAGGGCGAGTCAGGGTTGAATTGTTTAGCACTACAATGAACTCAGTTTGTTGAATTTTAACTTCTTTTTTGGGAAGAGCAAAAGAAAGTGTAAAATGTCTTAATATTCTTACCAATTATTAATTTTCATTATCATGTCTTTACAGAGAAATCCATAAAGCTGAGCTTCACCAAGGAGATTCTGCTCCTCAGTGTTACAACAGCCTATACAGGTATGAAGCAAGCAGTGTCAGGGGACAGCTTAGCATTTTAACCCCCAGAGCAAGACTGCAATTCTACCTGTCTGCAAACAGGACCTGAATGTTCCATTTAACTTTGAACAACTTACTTCTGACACTTCAGTTCTGGAAAATGGGTCCATATGGGAGGAGGGTGTGCCTAAACCTGCATGTGCTAGCAGATATAGTAATGCTTCATCAGTTGTGAGTCACCCAGACTGAGGGTTAGGCAGGACTTAGCTGTTTTCTGTGTGATTACACTATCAATAGGTTCTGGATTGTTCAGTGCAATTACATTGCATTTGAATTAAAAGTGTTGTTGAAGGATACTCCTTCCAGTGTCCTCTTCACTGAAGCCTGGAAGATGGCTTAGTGTTCATTTTAGTCTTGGTTCTATTGGGAAGAAGCTTAGCCATTTTCAACTGGTTTTGTCACTAGTATTTGCTGTGGCAAGAGCTCTCTTTCTTCTTAGCAACTATAATTGAGCCTGGTCTGCCATTGTTAGACCAAGGTATGAGGTATAAAATAAATACATTTATTTTAGCTATATACTAAAGTGATTCTTCCACAAAAATGCTATAAAATGTTACTGGAATCCTTTAAGGACTATTTTTTGGGTGGTTTCTTGCTCCTTAATTGACTTCAGCTGTAGATCTGTTCATGTTTTGGGAAGAATTGATGTATTTTCAGACCCTCAGCTCTGACTAGCTGTTAGGAAAAATTGTCTTTCACCTACAAGAGCTAACAACAGACTTAAATATGAGCAGACTAGAATCAGTGCTGTAACACCTGCTGTGGCTTACAGTCAGCTTCTGGCAGAGAAATAATAGTAGCTGTGAAGCCAGCTTGTGCCAGCCACTGTTCTGAGTTACAAGTTACTTCACAGCGTTGTGTTAACACAACTTAACTAACCTTAGTGCCTCCTGGATGGTTTAGTCCAAGCAGAATGTGAAGCAAGGTAAGAAGGGAAGGGAGTCAGTCAGGTTTTGCCTGATTAATCTGCAATTTGGGCGAGTAAGTAGCAGAAAAATAACCATCCAGCTTGAAAAGAAAAATTGCTGCCACCTGGTGGCTCTTGGTCAATATTGCTGCTTGATGTGGGAAGACAAAATCCCACGAGGCCAAACTTGATGGTGGGATTTATTAAGACTGCTCAAAGCTCATCTCTTTGAGGCTCTGCAGTTACCATGTAAGGTAACCTATCCTGTGTAGATCAGGGTTTACTATGCTGTATTTTTGCAGTAGCACGGAATAACAACAAAATCCTGCTTTTCCCAAGAGCCTTTCTTTGAGCATGGCACTTTGTGTTTGGTTTAAATGCATGTTCTGTAAAAGAAGTGGCATTTTTGCAGTGATGGTTGGTTACAATCACTCTGTTTGGCACAGTGTTTGCTTGTGGTAATGGTAGTAGAAAGAGATTTTTAAACTTTTGAACTAACAGCAGTTGTTCTTTTTCACTTTCAGTTCATTATCTATAGTAAAGTTGCAGGCCATTGTGGGAATCTTAGCTCTTTTGGTATTTGGGGATGCAGAGAGGCTCTCAAGAGTGCCATAGAGTGGTTTGGGTTGGAAGGGACTCTAAAATCATCTAGTTCTAACCCACCTGCCATAGGCAGGGATACTTCTTGCCTAGAACAGGTTATTCAAGGCCTCATCCAACCTAACCTTGAGCACTGCCAGATTTGAAGCCTCCACAATTTCTCTGGGCAACCCATTCTAGTGCCTCACCACCCTGATGGGGAAGGATTTCTTCCTAATGTCTAATCTAAATCCATCTTGAAACCATTACCCCTTGACCTGTCACTTCTTGTCTTTGTGAACAGTCTCTCTCCAGCTCTCTTGTAACTCTCTTCACATACTGAAAGGTTGCAATAATGTCTCTTTGGAGCCTTCTTCAGGCTGAAAAAACCCACAACTTGTGTGGAACAAAAAAAAACTTAGATATGAAATTCCAGAGTTCCTGAGAAGCTGAAGTCTAAACTATATGTAGGGATTGTCAAGAGAAGCAGGACTGAACCTTAGTGCAGTGGCACTTTAATATAGCTTTTGTGAACTGGCATAGGAGAATATCATCATTACAGAGTTTAATATCTCCTAATTGCTCCTAATACTTGAATGTATGCTTTGAAAGGTACTTTAGGGAAAAAAAAACAACAGCCTTTAGACATAACTTTCTAATAACTTTGTTCTCATCTATCATTTTGTTTGGTTTCTTCAAAGGTTTGGAGTTAACCTTCTTTTCTGGAGTATATGGAACATGCATTGGTGCTGTGAATAGGTTTGGTAGTGAGGAGAAAAGCCTCATTGGGCTCTCTGGCATTTTTATTGGTGTTGGAGAAATTCTAGGTGAGTCTTATATTCACTACCTTCTAGCCCAAAAAGAGATTAAGATGATGTAGTTACTTGAAATGTTTATATTTCACTCTATAGTGGTTTTCAAGCTTCCAGCAATGATTATATGAACAAAAAAAAGAAGAAATGTTAGAAATAAAATTGTCAATGTGGTTCCTTACTGCACTGTGAGTTATGCTACACCCTGTAAAGTGAATGTGGGCCAGGATGTGAAATAGTGGGGACCATGAATCCTAACATTTTGTGTTCTTTTGGGGTTGGTACAAAGACATAAATAAGACTTAGGGTACAGTGTTGTTAGGGAGCTTTCAGCATTTGCATATCCTGTTTTTAAATAGCATCTGCTTAGATTTTCATTAGTTTTTAAGTGGTGTAACACACTTATTAAATATTACAGTAAAGAGTTCTTTAAAAAAAGGTGAGCTGGTGTTAAATAAGAGCTGATCATTGGACAAAATTGAATGCAAGGAATGTTCACTAAGTAAGTGATTCTAGTTTTGTGCCTAAGCTCAAGCACTGCAGTGTTTAAAGGCATCCATAGAGATGCTGGTTTTGTTACTAGCAATTAAGAGCTAAGCACCAGGTCATCCATGTTCACTGAGCACTGTTGCAGTGCTGGAGGAAACAGTGGCTGCTGGGAGACCATTGCAGATAAGTTAAGCGTCTTCTGCAATCATCTGTTAAGTCTCTTGCCTGCACTTCTCAGATGTGTCTGACAACCCAAAGGTTGTGCTGGCTGGCAGCTCAGGCAGCCTCCTCTTCCTATCTCTCAGTCAGCCACTATGGGCTTTACAATCAGAGTTTATATAATCTTTCATCTCTTTTTTTATTGCAGCATTTTGAGTTTGGTTCTTATCTTGACATCTTCACTTCTGATGTAATTATTCAACCTTTTCCACTTGCACAGGTGGAGGCATCTTTGGTTTGCTGAGCAAGAGCACTCATTTTGGCAGGAACCCCATCGTGATGCTGGGCATCGTTGTCCATTTCATAGCCTTTTATTTGATTTTTTTCAACATGCCAAATGATGCCCCCATTGCCCCTATGGAAGGAACAGATGATGTTGCTTACATGATTCCAAGGTATGCAAATGTTTTTCTTCAGTTATAGCAGCCAAAGATGCATGTAAAGAGCTTGTTCCTGCAACAGAAAACTCCTGGAAGCTGTTTTCCTTCTCTGTGTAATGATTAATGCCACAGCAAAGGCCTTCAGGAATCCCCTTTGTTAAAGGTAGATATTCTAGCAGTGTGCACCCCAATTGGGAGTTTAAATGGCATAAGAATAAAAAGCATGAACCACAGAATCCTCAAATTTAAGGGCTGGAAGGGACCTCTGGAGATCTAGTCCAACCCCACTGCTAAAGCAGGATCACCTGGGGCAGGTAGCACAGGAATGCATCCAGGCAGGTTTTGAAAGTCTCCAGAGGAGACTACTCAACCTTTCTGGGTAGCCTGCTCCAGGGCTCCAGCACCTTCACAGTGAAGAAGTTTCTTCTCATCTTGAGATAGAACCCCCTGTGCTTCAGCTTGTACCCATTGTTCCTTGTCCTGTCACTGGGCACCACCAAAAAGAACCTGGCACCTTCATCTTGACAATCACCCCTCAGATATTTATAGGTATTAACAAGATCTCCTCTCAGCCTTCTCTTTTCCAGACTAAGCAGCCCCAGTTCTCTCAGTCTTTCTTCACAGGAGTGCTGTTCAAGTCCCTTATTATTGTTGGACTCTCTCCAGCAGATCCATCTCTCTTGAGCCCTAAACTGTGCCGAGTATTACAGGTGTGGTCTCACCAGGGCACAGTAGAGGGGGAGGAGAACCTCCCTAGACCTGCTGGACACTTAACCTGGGGTGCATCAAGAAAAGTTGGTAGGAATTTTGTCCCTGGGAACTGACATTCTTGACATCTAGTGCAGTGGTGAGACCAGGAACTCTTGTGTACTGGGTGTCAGGAGTTCAGTTTGCTATAAACCCACATTGGGCTTAATTCTACTCCAGCTGGGAGCACCTTGCACTTTTGTATTGCTTTCCAAAGTCATTGAATGGTTGTTGGCTGAGTCTACCTGGAACCATACTGTGCTTGTTTTACTCAGGCTTGGGGGAGAAGACAGCAGGGATCTTCATCTCATCATTGCAGCTTACTTCTGGGGTGTATTTTCCCAGTTTGTGTGAAATTACACTTTTGTCACTTTGTCACAGCTGCTGACTTGCAGTTTTAAGCATTTGTGCCTGTGCTGGTGACACTTCTTCAGCTGAAGCATTTTACTGCAAAGTCAATTGGTATTGCCTTAACATTCCTGCAGCTTCTATGAACTCTCTCTGTGTTTCATCACTGCTTTGTGAGTGTTGTGGCTCCAAGCACCAAAATGAACTCTCCTAGTGGTTCTAATTCACTGTGCAACTGACTGCAGGTCTTGACATTCAAGAAGTGAAAATCTGCTATAACTCTGCCTTTTGCCAAGCAAAGTGTTCCCAGGTGTTTTCCAGTGAAATTTCTAAGTTTGGTAACTGTCCTCCCTTGGAGCTGCCTTCAGTACCTTAAGGGATCCTACAGGAAGGCTGGAGAGGGACTTTTTGTATGGGTGTCTAACAATAGGACAAGGGGGAATGGTGTGAAGCTGAGGGAGAGCAGGGATAGACTGGATCTTAGAAAGGCTTTCTTCAGTATGAGGAACTCTGAAAGAGGCTGCCCAGAGAGATTGTGAGTGCCTCCTCCCTGCAGATCATAGAATGGTTAAGGTTGGAAGGGACCTCAAGGATCATCCAGCTCCAACCCCCTGCCATAGGCAGGGACACCTCCCACTAGAGCAGCTTGCTCAAGGCCTCATCCAGCCTGGCCTTAAACGCCTCCAGGGAGGAAGCATCCACAACCTCCCTGGGCAACCTGTTCCAGTGTCTTACCACCCTCACTGTAAAGAACTTCCTCCTAATATCCAGTCTAAATCTCCCCTCCTCCAGCTTAAACCCATTCCCCCTCATTCTGACATTACCAGACCTTGTCAATAGTCCCTCCCCATCCTTCCTGTAAGCTCCCTTCAGATACTGGGAAGCCACTATAAGGTCTCCTTGAAGTCTTCTCTTCTCCAGGCTGAAGAGCCCCAACTCTCTCAGTCTGTCCTCATAGCAGAGGTGCTCCAGCCCTCTGATCATCTTCGTGGCTCTCCTCTGGACCCGCTCCAGCAGTTCCATGTCCTTCTTGTGTTGGGGGCTCCAGAACTGCACACAGTACTCCACATGTTCAAGGCCAGGATGGATGATGTCTTGAGCAGCTGAATTTAGTTGGTGGATATCCCTGCCCATGGTTGTAAGGTTGGAGGGGATGATCTCCAAGGTCTCTTCCAACCTAAACCATTCTGCAATTCCCATGTTACTTTCCAAAGAACCCTGCCAGAAATATTTTCTTGGTGTGTAAGCTGCTTGAAGATACATCTTCTAAACTTGATTCACCTTCTCCTCCAGCAAAGAGGTGGCCATATTCTGCAGTTTCCTGCTGGGCCTGGGGGACAGCTGCTTCAACACCCAGCTCCTCAGTATTTTAGGATTCCTCTATTCAGAAGACAGTGCTCCTGCCTTTGCCATCTTCAAGTTTGTGCAGGTAATACAGGTCACAGCCTTTTGAGAGTGACTGTGGTTTGTTATTGAAATGCTGCTCTTGTTTTGTTAAGGAGCTAAGAACAATTACGCTTCTGCAAAGGATTTCAGCTTGTTTTTATCATTCATGGGAGACAAAAAAGATTTTTAGGTGGGAGTAGCTTGATTGTAGAGCCTGGTGTGATTATGTAATGAAGCTGCTGTTACTTAAGTTTGGAGGGAACTTAGTGGTGGGAATTGTAGTTTTAAAGGCAAAAGTCTAGTCCAGTTAACTGGATTGGTTTTAGTTAAATCATCATTTACTGAATTTATTTACTCAAGTCTTTATCAGAGGGATGTGAGTTGAAAGGAGACAAGTTGTGTAAACAGTAGTTAAAGTGTTTGTGGATGTTGTCTTACCACTGGGAGTTTCCAGGTGGCTGTGCAGACCCAAGAATTAAATTGGGTGTCCTTCAGTTGTCTGAATGCCAAATTAAATGCATCTATGGTAGCTCAATGAAAAGTCTTCCTACAACATGAATACAGGTGCTGTGTTTTGGATAGATCACTTCACTGACTGGCACTAATCTTGTTTGGTAACTGAACTTTCCAGATCAAGCTGTGTGTTGATCAGAGGTATGAATACAGAATTGGTGGTGCAAAGCACTGTATGTGCATGGTCACACCAGCAGCAAGCTGATGCTGGAAGCAAAGCTCGGCTTAAATCTAGTTTAAAAGATGACAACTGCTTGCCTCAGAAAGCTCTTTTCTTTTCCCTTGTGCACAATTCTGGTTTTATATCATTCTCAGTGCTATGTGGATAGGGTTAAGCTTGGAGAAGAGGAGACTCTGGGAGCAACCTTAGAGCTGCCTTCCAATACCTGAAGGAATCTTGTAGGAAGGCTGGAGATGGACTTTCATGAGGGTGTCCAGCAGCAGGGCAAGGGGGAGGGAGAGTAGATTTAGACTGAATCTTAGGAAGAAGCTCTTCAGTAGGAGGGTGGTGAGACTGGAATAGGTCACCCATGGAGGTTGTGCATGCTTCCTCCCTGGCAGATATTCAAGGCCAGGTTGGATGGGGCCTTGAGCAACCGAGTCTCGTTGAGAGATGTCCCTGCCCATGGTGGGGAGGTTGGAGATGATGATCTCTAAGGTCCCTTCCAACCTCAGCCATTCTGCAATGGTTTGGTGGTGTGTCAGAATCTGAGATAGACAGAGAAGATCAAGATTCTTTAAATGAGTTCTAATGACAATTGTAATTTAAAAGAGAGTAGAATACAAATAAGACCCACTGCTTGTCAAAACCTCCAGCTGCTCTGCTGTGCAGCAGTTTGTGATGCTCTGAAACTGTAAACAGCTTTCTGGGTTTTGTCTTGAAGCCTTCCTTGCTGATTTTGCTTCCAGACAAACTGTTTTCAAATACCAGAGAACTGCACTTGGGGTGCTACAAACACTTCTGCGTTCTCATTCTGCAGTGAACACTACTTAAATAAGAAGTAAAAGCTACATCTGTTGTGTATCAAAACATATGTTGAGGTTTTAAGATTATTTTATCTCCTAGAAGCATACTGCTGAGAGTTGCATATTGAGGTGCAGTAGTACTTGTGGAAATCCCCACTAATAATCTTTTTTTATGTGTTTTCCCTCAGTCCATCTGTGCTGCAGTTGCATATTTCTACAGCAACTACTTCCTTCTGCAGTGGCAACTCCTGATCATGGTGGTTGTGGGCTTCTTTGGAACAATTACCTTCTTCATAGTGGAGTGGGAAGCAGCAGCAGCTCTTGCTGCCCGTGGCTCAGACTACAGCAGCATCTGATCTAGACACCATGCCTGGTCCTGTGTAAGGAAAAACACTGTCAAATGGTGAGAGAATAGAATAGAATCAGCCAGGTTGGAAGAGACCTCCAAGATCATCCAGTCCAACCTATCACCCAGCCCTATCCAATCAACCAGACCATGGCACTAAGAGCCTCATCCAGTCTTTTCCTGAACACCCCCAGGGACGGTGACTCCACCACCAATGCCAATCACTCTCTCTGTGAAGAACTTCCTCCTAACATCCAGCCTGTACTTCCCCTGGCACAACTTGAGACTGTGTCCCCTTGTCCTAAAGTGGGGAGAGGAGATGAAAAGACCAAGTTGCAGCAGATCTTAAGCTGGAGGGAGCTACTACTAAATCACCATCAATCTAGCAATGTGAAGCATGGGAAGGAGAAAAAAAAAAAGCCAAATTGGAAAAGCTTTTTCCCCCCCTTCTTGCTTTAATCAACTGAACGTGGTGTGCATGTTCTTAAAGCTGTGCTGTGAGAAGTGAAAGGAAATGTAGACATCTGAGTATTGAACAGTTCTCTTCTGAGATGTACCTTTCAGAATGTAATTGCCTAATTTCACTCCACCAGGCACTACAGAATTAGTTTCTTTCTTCCCCCCACCTTAAATTATTTTTCCTATATTCTCATTCTGCAAGCACTTCAGTTGTGGTATGGAATGAGTGGTATTTTTATCAGGTACATTATATCCCAGAGTGTGTCTGCACAACAGAAATCAATTTAGGACATTGGCTTTTTTTCAACAATTAGATCTGTAGAAGTATTTCTGAGGGAAGTTTTACTGCCTTAGTCTGTACCACCCAGCTCCTGCTTCGTGTGCTTGCATTTTACCAGGTGCAAGAGGTTGGGTTGGTTGTTGGCTTTTTTTTTTTGGGTGGTGTTTTTTGCTTGTTTGTTTGCCTTTTTTCTTGTTTGTCTTGTTTTGTTTCTGCTTGTTTGCAGAAAGGGAATGAGGCTGTATTGTGACAGGAAAGGTTTTGGAGGAATTTAAGGCATTAAGGTGTCTGTGAAGTATTGGTAATTGAAAACAGCTTCTTGGTTCAGCATCCCAGGATTGAACTGTTGGGATGGCTGCTGGAACTCTCTCAGGGCAGTGCTATATGAAGGACCACAAGATATAGCTTCCCTCCCAGATTTCAAGGAACTTTTCCTCATAATCTGTGATGAGAGCATTGTCTAAGTACAAGGCAAGTGCAAACCAGATTCAGAATGTGAACTGCAAGGAAATAATCTTGCAGTGTTTGTTTTACTGCATAGTCTAAAAATACCTGAAAGGCTTGGTGCAAATGGTTTCATTCAGTGTATTTAGGGAAGCCTGTGCTGTAATCTTATGCTGCCAAATGGCACAGTAACCAGACTTTAATCCAGATACATTAGAGATGATGTCACTCAGGCAGCAAGTGCAGCTCACCTTCATTTTTGTGTCTACATGGCTCTCTGGGACTTGCAGGTTTGTTTCTGTCTAGTGGGCAAACAAGATGTGACTGAGAGCAGTGGGGACCAGGAGAAGATGGTTGTAGAGACTCCATGTAGCTATTTTCAGAGAAGTTACCACTTGCCAAGCTTTTTTTGTGCCCCAGTCAGGGTGTTGATGTCTTATCTTTAAAGACAGGCTAATAAAAGTGGACTCAGCATGCATCAGCATCTCCTGCATGTCAGAGCTACATAGGTGTACCCAAGGTTAAACTTGATGAGGGACCACAGTATCTCCTGTGACATTTGCTGTCACTTCTGCTCTTGCAGGACATGTAACACAGCTCCCAGGTAGCACTACAGCAAAACAGCAGAAAGGGATTATCTTACGGACATATGGAAAGGGATCTTCACATTCATGGCAGGTTTTTGCTGTGAGGGTGTTAATGGGAGGATGAGAGCACACCTGAACACTTGGCAAGCAAAGAAATCTGTGAGGCCAGCCAGGAGAAGAGAGCCTTTGTGTATTCCCAGGGGGTGGAATGAATGATGTAAAAGAGAATGAGACAGAGCACGCATTTACCCAGGGGTTACCTGAGCCATTCCAATTTGTCAGGCAAACTGAAAAGGCATTTGATATTCCATCAATATATAGTCAATTAATGTGACTAGCAGCACTCTAATGCATCTCAGCCTCTCCTCTTATCCTCTAATTGAAGTGTACTGTAAAAAGTGTAGCTGATGGGATGCTGCTAGTGGTTAGCATTCTCTTGTTGCCACACAGGACCACAGGATGTTAGGGGTTGGAAGGGATCTCCAGAGATTGAGTCCAACATTTGTGTTTTCTCTCCAGTACCCAAAGGGATAAAGGGAATTAAAAAAAAATCTGTATTTTTTTAAGGTAAGGAATTACTGAGTCTTGTCTGCAAACTCTCTTCCTAGGCCCCATTTTCCCTTATGTATTCAGTGAGAGAAGGAAGACAATCAGGAACCTAGAAATGCTTTGAAAACAAAGCCATTTATTTTAGCTAGGTTACAGCTCTCTGGAAGCTGCTTTTTAAAATGGTCATCTTTCATGATGAAGCTTTGTGATGTGCACATGCCACACTATCAACTGTTTTGTTAAGAATGAGATGGCTAAGTTTATGTGGTTTCATCAAACCTTTTGAGACTGACTTTCAAGGATCCTAAGGAACTAGGACTTGTGGATTTTTAGAGACCTCCAAGATCATCCAGTCCAACCTAGCACCCAGCCCTATCCAGTCAACTAGACCATAGCACTAAATGCCTCATCTGGTCTTTTCTTGAACACCTCCAGGGATGATGACTCCACCACCACCCTGGGCAGCCCATTCCTCTCTGAATCTGGTGCTTTGTATTTTAGAATAGAATTGTCAGGGCTGGAAAGGACTCTGAGGATCATCCCTCATCCATCACCAATCCCCCTGCTATATGTAGGGACCACCTCATACTAAATCAAGTTGCTCAGAGTCCCATCTAGCCTGGTCTTAAAAGCTTCCAAGGATGAGGCTTCTACTTGGTCTGATTGGCATCTAATGTTAGAAGGCTGTTTAGAGCTGTTTATTGAATTGTTAAAGTGAGTTGTTACTGCTGTGTGGCAAATTTTCCAGGGAATCATGAAATTCTTCAAATTGCATCATGGATAATCAATTGTTTTTTACTATTAACTGTGTGAGTATTACTTTGACATCTGATCTTGAGAGATAGTTCTCAGTTAATCAAGCTGACAATTGCTCGTGATTGTTTTTCACTTCCATTTCTTTGATTTGACAGGAGGTGAAGAATCCACCCAGCTGTCCACAACTGTTTGGTCATAGCCAATGCTGACATCCATTTAGGATTCCATCTCTTAATCTTTTTATCAGCATTTACCAGCCCTGAGCCTGCATCCTGTTCATTTCACCTCCCTGGCCTTTGAGCAATCCCGTGTTAATCTGAACTGGGAGCTTACTGTTAAATGAAGTGGGATTTGAGAAGTGGCTTTGGCAATATTTGTGATATTGTGGGTTTGGTTTATATTGAGGATTTTTATCTTCATAAGCAGAAAGGCACAGGAAGTTGCTTGGATTTCTTCAAAAGAAGTCTTCATTTTGTTCTGGCTCTTCCTTAATCCTTTTAGGTTATTAAGGCTTAAATCTATCACGTCCCAAGATTTTTTTCATCCAAATGCTAAAGAGGAAATGAAATCATAGAATCATAGAGTGGTTTAGGTTGGAAGGGACCTCAAGGATCATCCAGCTCCAACCCCCTGCCATAGGCAGGGACACCTCCCACTAGAGCAGGCTGCTCAAGGCCTCATCCAGCCTGGCTTTAAACACCTCCAGGGAGGAAGCATCCACAACCTCCCTGGGCAACCCAGGTGCTTCCAGCATTTGAGTGCCAAAAAGGTGATGCTCCAAATTAACCTTTAAATGCCTGTCATACTTTAGTCTTGTCAATTGATGTTCATTTTGGTATGAATGTACAGAAAGAGGAAACTTCTACAGCTGTGGATCTGGTTCATAATTAAGGGTTAGGCTTTTAGCCTGTGTTAATTTAATAGATTCATAAAATGGTTTGAGTTGGAAGTGACCTTGAAGATCTTCTAGTTCCAACTCCCCTATACCAAATTGCTCGAGGCCTCATCCAGCCTGGCCTTGGACACCTCCAGGGTACAATTTCTGTTAGCAAGTTGAGGTGAGGAAGGGCCTCCACTTGGAACATGTCCTTTGTAAATCACTCTAATCTGCACATTTCTCCAGAAACAGCTAAACTCAAACAAGAAGGCTTCTGCTGGTGTAGTTCTTTCAGTTATGACTATTTTAAACTCTACAGGAACACCCCAAAAACTTCCTAGTGAAGTTTGCTGGTGTGATCTAAGTGTAGAAACCCAAAACTTCAGCACTGTGACAGTTAACCAACCAGAGAGAGAGAGAGAGAGAGAGCTCTGCTTGAGTTTGAACTCCACAAGTTTACTGAAGCTGGGGAATGTGGTTCCCTGGACTCCAACCGAAGTGCCAGTAATTAATTGCTGCAGAGGTTGCCTAGCAGCTTGCTTCTGCTGGAAGAGTAGGTGGGTGTGAAGAGAAACCTCCTTGTTTTCTGGGGCGATGATTAATTGTTTGCTGTCAGTATAAGTAGGAAACACTGTCGTGAACATCACGCCAGTAGACACAACACTCAACTTTGACTCCAGTTGTACAAGTATGTTAATTAAAACAGGACCTTACCATCAGGGTTGTTTGTTTTTTCTAGGAAAACGTGTTTTCAAAGGCTTCCTACACACCACTGCTTTCCTTGGAAGTCTTGGAGCTCCACTCGTGCTAATTGAATGGCAGCAGTGGTTAATGCCATGTTTTCCCTCGCTCCCTGGTAGGTCTTCTAATGTGCTGGCAGAAATAGGAAATGGGAGTATTTAAAGCTGGGGATGAGGTTTGAGATTTAGCTTCTTAACAAGGTGCTTGCTGCTCTGATACCACCACTCTGGTTCAGAGGCAGGGTTGAAACTGTTTCTAGCACTTGTCATGGATAAACTCAGAATGATGCTTTAATAAGTTTAGCTTCAGGGGTTGTTGGTACCACAGAGAAGCACTAAGAATGTTTGTTCCACTCTCTTGAAAGTGCAATAGAGAGCAAATCTGGGACTGAGAAATTTCTCCATGGGGATGTGAGGAGCTGCTGCTGCTGTTGACTCAATTTCTTTCTCTGCTCTCTTGGTTATTTCCAACATGTCCTCTGCCAAGATGTCCTTTCTCTTGTTTACATTTTGACACTGCAGAAGTCCGACTTAAGTGATAAACATTCTTTAACCTTCATAAAAGATGTCTTTGGGTTAGAATTGGTGATAATTGTGAACAGGCTCACGGTGATTATCCTAATGAAAATGCTGATTTCCAGTGAGTGCCCCAACTCTCTGCTGTATTTCTTTTCACAGGCACAGCCACGCAAATAAAAATGAATCACAACCAAACAGTGCTTTTATTGCTCCGCTTGTTAAGTTGTCACAGTTGCTCTTGTCGCTGTTTTCCAAAGCTCCTGTTATGCCTGTAAAAGAGAGACACATTCCTAACTGATGGATCTCAGAAATGCTTTGCTGGAAAGGCTGAGGGAGCTGGGGCTGTGCAGCCTGGAGAAGAGGAGGCTCAGGGCAGACCTCATTGCTGTCTACAACTACCTGAAAGGAGGCTGTAGCCAGGTGGGGTTGGTCTCTTCTGCCAGGCAACCAGCAACAGAACAAGGGGACACAGTCTCAAGCTGTGCCAGGGGAGGTCTAGGCTGGATGTTAGGAGGAAGTTGTTGGCAGAGAGAGTGATTGGCATTGGAATGGGCTGCCCAGGGAGGTGGTGGAGTCACCATCCCTGGAGGTGTTGAAGCAAAGCCTGGATGAGGCACTTAGTGCCATGGTCTGGTTGATTGGCCAGGGCTGGGTGCTAGGTTGGCCTGGATGATCTTGGAGGTCTCTTACCAATCTGGTTGATTTTAAGAAAAGGGAAATGTTTGGTTTAGTGCTGAGCAGCCCTTTTGAAGCACCTAATTGTAGTGGTGGTGTAGGCTAGTGAGATGTCTTGGGGACATCAGGGTGGCTGCTTCTCTCCCAGCCTGTTTTCTTTCCTGGTCCTCTTAGAAAACCTATCTCAAGAAAACATGCTGGTGCTGGGGGGAACAGAGGAAGGGTGCTTGGGGGTTCTTTCCCTGTTCCTCTCTCAGTGCCCTTCCCTTGACTTTGAATATGAATGGGCTGCCCAGAGAGGTGTTGGAGTCACCAACCCTGGACGTGTTTATAATCATTTGGATGTAGTGCTTGGAGTTTAGGGTGCACCTTGTAGAGTAAGGTTCTCAGTGGGCTTGGTGATCCTGAGAATCTTTTCCTACTTGAAGGATTCTGTGAATGTCTTTCTCCTAACCCAAGTGTTGCATTCCTGAAAGACTCCCCAAGAGTTACTCAGAATTGTGGAGTGTCTGGGACCTGGTTAGCTAAAATGAAATATATGATTGGAGGCTGTTGGCCAGTCCAGCTGCATGCATGGCTAAAAGATGGGATTCAGTCTTGGCTTCACACTGTGATTGAAGGGCAGGGAGTGGCAGGGAACAGCTTTGCTGGTGGTCATTTTGGTTGGATTTTACATGGCAATGTGACTGCAGATCCGAAGATGCTGAGGGCAGGTGACAAGTGCCTCATGCACTGTGGCCAGCACAGACACATTTTGCCTTCTACATATTTCTCCCTCTCCTTGAGATGTGGTAATTTGCAGATTCATCAAAATGCAGTGTGGTTCCAGTGTGTGATCTCTGGATGGCCTTGGTGTTCCCACTCCTGAGAGACACAGTCTGCATTGGATAGCTGACTGTAAGATCCTTTATGGGAACAAATGGAAAAGAACCTGGCAGGATAGCTCTTGCTGTGCACAGCCTTTTGAATCTTGGGATGAAAGGAGGCTTAGGTGTTTGTACTTCAAAGTTAGAGCATGGAGAGGGGGAGGGCAGAAATGAGTGTGTACCTTAAATGAAAAAACCAAATCATTAATTCTGTCATATTAAAAGGAAATTGTGATTCGTTGAGGTCATTTAGTGAAATTAAGTCCAATTAAACACCCTCACTAAATGCAGTGGTGACTGCTTATTGTCAGAGCCACTCATCTTGTGGTAATGCCTGACCTGCCAGAGTTTGTTGTGATTATTAATCTTGGTAAAAACCCAATTACACAGATAATGACCTGCTTCAAAGAGCCTCACCACCACACTGTATCTGTTTCGTGTTCACAGGAGTCTAACTGTGGTACAGAGAATTTATTTACCAGCTTCTGTGCTGGGGAGGGAAAGGATTTCCTCTGCAGCAATAAAACAGTGGAGGCTGCCTGAAGCTGGGGACCATGTGCTGGAGGGTGGCTCAGAGCTGCAGGCTCTGCTCCTTTGCCACGGGACTGAGTGCTCGAGTGATAAAGCAGGAGGTGAAGAGTCAGAAGTTGCTGGAATGGCTCTGCTTTGCTCAAGCAGCATGATTTGGTGGAGGAAAAAGCAGGTGGAGGATAGCAGTGAGTGCCTGGCCTGTTCCATTGCTGAAGTATCTTTCACTCAGAGATCATTGTACTTGGAAAAGACCTTTCAGATTGAGTCCAACCGTTCTCTAACTCTACCAGGCCTGGTGTCAAGCTGTGTCCTTCAGCACCACATCTCTGTGTGTTTTAAACACCTCCAGGGATGAGGCAATGCTGCTTTGGCAGGGGTTAGGACTTGATGATCTCTGGAGGTCCCTTCCAACCCCTTCTAAGTGGTTCCTAGTGACAGGGCAGAAGGCAATGGCATAAACTTGAATATAGGAAGTTCCAGCTAAAGATGAGAAGGAAGCTTTACTGCAAAGCTGGCAGAACACTGGAGCAGGCTGCCCAGAGAGGTGGTGGAGTCTCCATCTCTGGAGACTTTCAAGGCCTGCCTGGAGGTGTTCCTGTGTTAGCTGCTTTTGGTGATTCTGCTCTGGGGATCCAGTGGGGCTGGGCTCAATGTTTAGAAGTCCCCTCCAAGCTCCACCATTTGGTGATTCACATTCACATGCCACCCGTACCTCAGTGCAGAGTAAAGGAGAGCAGCAATCACAGGCAGCTCTTGATGACATTTATGAGTAATTATAATAATTAGACTTGGTAAGAGCTTAATTCTGCAAATGCTCAGACGTGTGGGGAAGACACAAAGCGCTGCCCTTTCACAGCCCGTGGCAGAGGATGGGTCTCGGTGCCCTTGTGGGGGTTGATCCAGAGCCAGCTTGCCACAGCCTGTGCCTGCACTCTGCTTTCGTGCCAGTGCTGCTGGGAGTTGATATCCACATCCAGAATGGCTAGAGGGGAAGGGAAGGGCTTTCTGCACACTGGATTTCAGGTCATGCAGAAAGCAATTGGATTTAGAAATTTGCTGGCTGGTACTGATGCTGTTCTGCAGCAAACAAACCACCAGACTCGGGGCTTGGAAAGTTGCAGTACTGGGAGCTTCATCTTCAGGAGTAAGACACCTTTGGACTGGCTGCACCTTGAATACTGTATTTGGTTTTGGGCTCTACGCTGCAAGAAGGACATTGAGGTGCAGGAGTGTGTCCAGAGAAAGGCAACAGAACTGATTGAAGGGGCTGGTGAGGAGCAGATGAGGGAACTGGGGTTGTTTAGCCTGGAGGAGGGGAGACCTCATTGCTCCCTACAACTGCCTGAAAGGAAGTTAGAGGGAGGTGAGGGTTATGCTCTTCTCCCTGGCATCAGGTGATAGAACGAAAGGAAATGGCCTGAAATTGTGCCAGGGGAGGGTTAGGTTGGATATTAGGAACATTTCTTTGCTGCAAGAGTGATCAGGGATTGGAACAGGCTGCTCAGGCAGGTAGCAAGCTGAGAGTGTCACCACCAGCAAGGACACAGGTCCACAGTACCCAAACCAGTCCAGAGATGGTAGCCAGGGTTTAGCCACAGACAGCAGTCACTGGGCATCAGTGAGACCTGGTGAGGCTTAGCTGTGGACATGCATCTACTTTGTACCTTAAACAAGGACAAACAGCAACGCCCTGAGCTGAAACATGGTTCTAGAGGGGAGCAGGGGATTAATGCAAGGTGGAAACAGCTGTGTGTAGGTGTGCTTATAGCTAGGCTGCAATCTTTAGGTGACAGCTGCTTAGGCTGCAGAGGAAAGGGAGAAGGAATCATAGAATGGTCTGGGTTGGAAGGGACCTCCAAAGGTCATTTAGTCCACCCCCCTCTGCAGCAAGCAGGGGCATCCTCAACTAGATTAAGTTGCCCAGAGCCCTGATGAGCCTCACTTTCAATATTTCCAGGGATGGGCCCCCAGCCCCCTCCCTGGGCAACCTGTTCCAGTGTTCCAGCACCCTCATAGTAAAGAACTTGTTCTAACATCCAGTCTAAATCTGCTCTTCTCTAGTTTGAAGCCATTGCCCCTTGTCCTATCCCTACAGGCCTTTGTGCACAGTCTCTCACCATCTTTCTTGTAGCTCCTTTCAGGTACTGACAAGCTGCTATTAGGTCTCCTTGGAACCTCCTCTTCTCCAGGCTGAACACCCCCAGCTCCCTCAGCCCGTCCTCGTAGCAGAGATTCTCCAACCCCCTGGTCAATTTCCTTGGCTCTCCTCTGGACCTGCTCCATCATGTCTGTGTCCTTCCTGTATTGAGGGCTCCCGAGCTGGACACAGCACTCCAGATGAGGTCTCACCAGAGCAAAGTGGCACAATCACCTGGCTATCCTGGCCACTCTGCTCTTGATGCAGCCCAGGCATACCCTGGTAAATCCTGAGCAGCTGAAAGCACAGCTTGATGGTCAATATTGCCAGGAGAAGCTATATTTAGCAAGAATGATAATGGCCCTGGGTCACTGGCTGAAACTCTCAAAATGAACTTCTTTGGTCTCTGGTGGAATTAAAGGCTTAGGGTATCAATAATGCTGCAATGTGGGAGACTGCTCAATATTTTCTGCTGCAAAGTACTGCTGTGCCCTCCTTCATTTGTTTTTCATCTGCTAATAAATTCCTTTCCTCATCCTTCTCCCCCACCCCCCTCAAAAAAAAAAAAGGGGGGGGCTTTGTGTGTGAGATAAATATTGCAGATCAGGAGAATTTTGAAGCAGAAGATGAAGTGGTATGCCCAAGGCAACAGGCATCCTGCATGGTGGAGCTGGGCTTAGCAGTTGGCTGCTTCCACCTAATCCCGTTTGCAAATCTGCTGTCAGCGCTGCTGTCCTGGGAGCTGCTTGTAGCTGTGAACTCCTCTGCTCCTTCCAAGATGTGAAATGGTGTCCAAAAACTTCACACCACCGTTCCTCTGGGAAACATCTTTACAGGGTGATTAAACAAGGACTGGCTGTCAGGTGCTCAAGGGACTTGCTGGCTTGTGAAGCTGTTGGAGGGCCTGCAGCAGCTTATCCCTGGCTGGCTTTCATCCTGCTTTTATTGGCCCCCCTACAGGTGAAATGCATGAGCAGTCAGCCTGAGCAGAGGAGCTGTGGGGCTCAGGGGAGCAGAGGAGTGCTGTGTCTGCTCTGTTCAGCAGCCTGGGGGAAAACCTCCATGGAGAAACACCTTGAGGTGGGCTTCTGTCTCCAGGTGCTGTGAGACAGACCTTTGAGTCTTGCTGCCTTGCCAGGGTGCAGGATGTGTGTGTGAGCGGTGTGCTGCCTGCCCTTGGATGTCCTCCTGAGGGCTCGGTGGGTGCATGCTGAGTGCAGAGCCAGGCTGGATCCCATTTACCAGGCAGGAGCTGAGGGAAGCAGAGATGTGGTCTAACAAAGTCTTGACTGAGTCTGTTAGGGTGATGTCACAGAATCAAGCAGGTTGGAAGAGACCTCCAAGATCATCCAGGCCAACCTAGCACCCAGCCCTGTCTAATCAACCAGACCATGGCACTAAGTGCCTCATCCAGGCTTTTCCTGAACACCTCCAGGGACAGCGACTCCACCACCTCCCTGGGCAGCCCATTCCAATGGCAATCACTCTCTCTGCCAACAACTTCCTCCTAATATCCTGCCTATACTTCCCCTGGCACAACTTAAGACTGTGTCCCCTTGTTCTGTTGCTGGTGCTGAGGGACAGCATCAGACTTGGAAGCATTAACTCAATGATGTTGAGGGTCTTTTCCAAGCGAAGTCACAGAATAACAAAAGGTTAGGGGTTGGGAGGAACCTCAGAAGGTCATCCAGTCCAACTCCCTTGCCAGAGCAGGATCACCTAGAGCAGATCACACAGGAGCACATCCAGGTGGGTCTTGAATGTCTCCAGAGAAGTGCATTCTATATAAATGATTCCATAGTTCTAAGCAGCCAAGGACTCTCCAGACCTGAAGAACCCAGACTCCAAAGCAAGGGCCTGGCTCTCCTCAGCGTAGCTGCAGAGGGTGCTCTCTGCTTGTCTGGCTCCTGTGCTCCTGCCTGCTCTGCAGGCAGCCTCCCAAGGTGTCCTTTCCCCTCTTGCTCCCACAGCCAGCAGCTGCCTTTCAATTAAACCCAGCTCAGGTCAGCTCTGGACAAGCAGCCTCCCTTGTAACTCCAGGAGGTTACCAGACTGCAGATTCTTGAAATGCGTCTTAAAAAGAGAAAAGATTGGGCTGGGAGCCACCACTGGTTTATTTGATTTCCCTCTCTGAGCACTCTTTCTGCAGAGCTGGGGCTTGGGTAGGAGCTTGTGGGGCCTGGGAGGTTACAGGGCAGGCAGAATGATTTGTTAGCTGTTGTACCTGCAGCACTTCAGCTGATGGACCCAGATGTCCTAATTAACGACCACAGAAGGGCTCTTAGACCTTATGCTGGGGGTGTAAGCCAAATTCTAACTCCTAGAAACCAGGAAGAGGTTTGAGTGAGGACAGGTTGTCCCCTGTGTTAGTGAAGGGTTTCTTGCAGCCTCCTGAAGCAGTCAGAACATGATGCTCTGAGGCTCAGGATGGAGGATACAGCTGCTCTGGTTTCCTCTCCCAAGCAGGTAGTGATAGGAGGAGAGGAGATGGCCTCAAGCGACCACCAGGGAAGGTTTAGGTTGGATAGTAGGAAAAAAATCTTTGCTGCAAGAGCAGTCAGGGATTGGCACAGGCTGCCCAGGAGGGTGGTGCAGTCACCATTCCTGGAGGTGTTCAGGAAACCTGTGGCCATGGCACTTGGGGACATGGTTTAGTGGCTGTGGTGGTGTTGGGTTGACAACTGGACTTGATGATCTTAGAGGTCTTCTCCATCTGGAATGATGTTATGGTTATAAGCTCCTCTGATGGTGTTTCTGCATTCCACCTCTGTGACACTGATCACGGTGACCCTTTATTAGCTGGAGGCATTCAGTGCTGCAGAGCAGAGATGGAAGATGTTGGGTTTGTCCTCTTAACTGAGGCCTCTCTAGGGTGTCATTTACAGAGCAACAGGGAAGGACTGGAGTGGTGGTGTTTGCTTTGAGGCACTGCAGGTGAACAGCCCCATCCTGCTGCTGTCACAGGGCATACAGCAGGAACTGCTGATGCATGGGAGAGGAGCTCCAGCTAAGAGTCAGCAGGAGATGCTGTCCCTGCTTGAATGGCTGAGGGTCCTGGATTTGGAGTCAGCATGTCTTGGAACTGAAAGAGGTGTGGGACTGACCTCCCACCCCTCTGGGAAAGACTGGAGTTTTGGAGCAAGTCCTAGCTGTGGAAGAAAGAGGTTTGGAGATGGGGGAAGTGACACAGGAAAGGATGGGGAGATGTAGTATTGATGGGGAACTGTTTGACAGGCTGCTGACCTGGATGAGCATTTGAGGATGAGGTTGATCCCAGAAACTTTGCCAGCAGCTTGTGGAGTGGGAGCTTTATCCTGTTGGTTCAGAAAGGTGAGCCCCTCGGGCCGTTACCTTCCAGGATACTCTGTGGAATGGGAGGCATTTTGTGATGCTTCTGTATTCCATATGAGTCATCCAAAGCCTGGCTGGGGGGGAGCATTTCGTGTGTGACCTCGATAATACTGAGCAAACAGGCTCAGACAATTGGAGCTGCAGGGTCCATGCTGAGCCTCAGGTGCAGCAGGAAAGGTCCCAGCTCCCTGCCCTGCTTTCGGGTGGAGATGAGTCACAGCTACCCAGCAGGTATCAATCCTGGCCCTGCGGCTCTGTCTCTGCAGAGTGCTTGACCCTTGCAAAGCACCTGCAGATGTGTGGGTGGAAATAAACAGGTGCAAAGAGCCCATGGGGAGCAGAGGAAAGCCTCTTCTAGCTGGCTACAGCTGGCAATAAAGTCCTGAAAGTGGCAGCGTCTCCCCTCCCCGAGGCATTGCTATTCCACCCACCAAGCTGGAACCTGTAGCTCGGGCAGCCCTTGGGCAGGGTTAGCTGAGCACACAACACTCAGGGCATCCCCTGCTAGGGCTGCTTTGCAGCAGCACCCCCTGGCAGAGTTTGCTGCTCTGTTGGGCACGTACAGCTGCTGACCTGCGTTTGGCTTCCCCTTATCCAGCAGCGAGGCAATTCCAGCCTCTGTAATTAATGATTCGCTCCTGCCAGGGTCTTGGGTGAAGCATCAGCACAGGAAATTGGCTGGGCTAAGTGATGTCTGTGCTTGGATCCTGCCTGCAAAGGCAGACCTGAGCCAGCTGAGATGAATTGTAGCTTGGCTGCTGAATTCATTTTTCATCCTCCAGCCTGCAGGCAGAGCCGGGAATAGCTCCTGTGTAATCTGAGCGGCACACTTGCCAGGCTCCTCCTCTGCCTGCAGCCTCATCTGTTGCAAGTATCTCACACACTGATGGAGAAAGACCAAGGCTCCTTGGTGTGTGTCCCTGGGGTTACCTGTGCTCGGGTTTTGCGATGGCATTTGGGCACCAGATGGTCCAGAGAGGTGACAAGACATGGGGCTAATTCTCACAGAGCAACTGGGCTGCTAGAAGAACACACAGCTGCTCTGATCCAACCTGGGCTTTACTTAATTTCACCAGCCCGTCCTGAGCACTGTTCTGGAGATGCTGCCAGGCTCTCAGGCAGTGCTGGTGTGCACCAGGGCCATTGGTTCAGTTAAAAATCCAGTTTCTTTAGCTCCTAGTCAAGCATGAGATGAAGCAGGCTGCTTATTGGTCAAGGGACGTTCTTGTTTCCAAGCCTCTGTGCTCACCTACTACTTCCTTTGGCAGGAATCTGGGTTCTGGCTGCCATTGGGGTCAAACCCTTCTCTGGGGCTGGCTGCTGCTGTTGCAGGAGGCTAAGGGAGCTGAGTACCTGACTGCTGTGCTGAGCTGCCAGTTCTTTGGAGATGTGTCTGTATAACCTGGCTCTGGGTCTCCAAATGCTGTTGCAATACAAATCATAGAATCAACCAGGTTGGAAGAGACCTCCAAGATCATCCAGGCCAACCTAGCACCCAGCCCTATCCAGTCAACCAGACCATGGCACTAAGTGCCTCAGCCAGGCTTTGCTTCAACACCCCCAGGGATTACGACTCCACCACCTCCCTGGGCAGCCCATTCCAATGCCAATCACTCTCTCTGCCAACAACTTCCTCCTCACATCCAGCCTAGACCTCCCCCAACACAACTTGAGGCTGTGTCCCCTTCTTCTGTTGCTGGTTGCCTGGCAGAAGAGACCAACCCCACCTGGCTACAGCCTCCCTTCAGGTAGTTGTAGACAGCAATGAGGTCAGCCCTGAGCCTCCTCTTCTCCAGGCTGCACACCCCCAGCTCCCTCAGCCTCTCCTCACAGGGTTTGTGTTCCAGGCCTCTCACCAGCTTCATTGCCCTTCTCTGGACACATTCCAGCACCTCAACATCTCTCTTGAACTGAGGAGCCCAGAACTGGACACAGCACTCAATCTGTGGTCTGACCAGTGTTGAGTACAGGGGCAGTATAACCTCCCTTGGCCACACTGCTCCTGATCCAAGCCAGGATGCCATCCTGGCATGCAGAGCAGTGCTATGGCTCAGAGGGTGTTGTTGTTGAGGAAAATGGTTGTGTGATTTGGCTTTGCATCACTCAGAGGTGTTCAGGGACCGTGCAAATGGAGGAGTTCCGATCTCTCTTCAGCCAAGGTTCACAGATAAGGAACAAGCTCCAAAGGTGTGGAGAAACTGCAGCTGATGGGAAGTGCTGGCAAAGAAATTCCAGAGTCCATCCAGGCATGCTGTCTGCTTTGTTTTCACCCACTGTGTTTGCTTTGGAAGGGACTAGGGGTAGAATGTGCTGGCCAGGATGGGGCACACTGAGTGGTAGCAGGCAGCTCAGGACATGGCTTTTAGGGCAGACACATGGCCAATGCCACATCTTCTTCCTGCTGCTTCTCCAGAAGATGCTGAAGTCTGGGAGAAAGCAGGTTTTGGCCTGCTTTTTATTTTCCCCAGAGCCTAATGCTCTCCAAATTGCCAGGCACAGTGCAGCCTGAGGCCAGACTGGCCTGGCTGGCAGCTTAGGTCATATGGGGCTACACTGCTCCACTCAAGAGTGCCACCAGCACCCATATAACAACCCTGTTCTGAGCACCAGTCAAAACTTGTGCCTGCAGAGAAAAGAAGCAGTACCTCCCCTGGTGGATTGGGAGTGATGAAGGTGTAGGTTTCCTCTCTGCTTTCTTCTCTCTCTGCTTCTCATCTTCCTCCCCCATCACCTCATCTCTTTTTCCTTGCTCCTTCCTTCCTCTGTAGCTGCTGCTAGCTAGGTAGCTGTGCTCACATCTATCTCAAAGGCTCATCAGTGTCACCTCCTGCCATGGCCATGTGTGGTACAGATAAGGCAGTCTGATGAGCTAAGCTTTGAGCTCAGAATTTCTAACCCTGGCTCCTTTGCTGGCCTTAAGCAGGTGCCTCAGAGCACATTTTGGCTTCCTCACTTGCAGGGTGAGACCGTTGCTAAACCAGCCCACCCCTGGAGCAGCACAAGGAGTGTTTGGTGGCTCACGTTCAAGAAAGAGCAGTTGGAAATGAATTATTCACACTTGCTGGCCAGCAACATGCTGCTGGAAGCACATATTGAGGCCGCATAAGGGGAGTGGAGAGCATCCCCTTTCTCTGCACAAGCTGAGCTGTGGAGCTGGCCAGCCAGCCCCAGCTCCCAGTAACCAGTGAGCATTAAAACCAATTTTAATTGGTTCACAGGACAGCTTTGGAGGTGCTGCTTGTTCCCTAGTCCTGGGAAGAGCTGGGCTTCTGCAACCTCTGTTGCAAGAGCAGCCAAGAGATCTCACCAGAGCAAAGTGGCACAATCACCTGGCTATCCTGGCCACTCTGCTCTTGATGCAGCCCAGGCATACCCTGGTAAATCCTGAGCAGCTGAAAGCACAGCTTGATGGTCAATATTGCCAGGAGAAGCTATATTTAGCAAGAATGATAATGGCCCTGAGTTTGACCCTGTGATGGTGCTGGGGATGCTAGGGACAAGGCTCCTCTACCTACACTTCCTTCTGCCCTTAGTGCTTAGCTTCTAAGGTGCTTGCATTTGCTGATGTTGGCAGACAAGGGCATTTTGGAGGCCAGACAAGGGCATTTTGGAGGCCAGACAAGGGCTGCAGCAGCTTCCCATTGCATTGATGAACCTCTGCCAGCCCACTGTGAAGGAAAGAGTAGATCTGCTTGAAAGCCCTGGGGAGGAAAGATGCTGAGTGCCTTCAAACAGGGTTTAAGCCTGTGCCTGTGTGAGAGATGAAGAGTGTTGTGTAGAAGTAGCTTTTCCTGGCCTTGCAGCTCATCTGGTTAGTAAATCTGTTGTAACATCTCCCCACAGAGAGCCCCTCAAGAAATTGGCTAACCAGGAGAAAGTCAAGATCAAAGATAAGCCTCCTAATCTATTATCAGCAGAGGCAATCAGACTTTCCATCTGCTACCAAAGGCTCCTGCGACAGACAACCGGGAGCCAGCCACCCGCTGCCTGCCTGCACAGCTGCTCGGTGACCGCTGCGCCTCCGCTGCCCCTCTCCGGATTCAGCCTGGTGTCACCTTAGATTAGTTGGGCTCACGTTCAAAGCCTGAGCCTCCTCTTGCAAGGAGCCAGGCAGAGCTGCTGGGCTGCAGCAGAGGCGCACACCTTGGCTGCAGAACAAGCACCAAGTGGTTTGCAGAGCCAGGTTCCGTCGAGTGCTGTGAGCTCTGCTGTGGAGATAAGAGCCCTTGCTCAGCCAGCCTGCAGGAGGAGAGCAGCTCTGATGGTGAGGTTTCAGTGGTATGGCTGGGAGCCTTCACTTGCCTTTCCCCCTCCCTCTGTGTTCAAGCCAAGACCCATTTTGGTGAGGGGTGGGCCCCAGCAGCCTGGCAGCGCCTGGGCAGTCCTGGGGTGTGTGGCTCCAGCGTGTCACATCTGGGTGGAAGCTCACCTGCCTTGGAGGAATTGTTGGTCTAACCTGAGGAGCCTGTTTTGCAGGTAGGGATCAAAGCTGTTATCCAACTGCTTGAAGTGGCCACAAGTTGTGCCAGGGGAGGTTCAGGTTGGATGTTAGGAAAAATTTCTTCATAGAGAGGACTGTCGAGTGCTGGAACAGGCTGCCCAAAGTGGTGGTGGAGTCACCATCCCTGGAGGGATTGGAAAGGTGTGTGGATGTGGTGCTGAGGGATGTGGTTTAGTGGTAGTGGCTTAGCAGTAGTAGTAGGATGGAGCTCTAGGCAAGCTGTTGGACTTGATGTCTTTTCCAGCCTCAGCAGTTCTATGATGCTGTGATGGTGTCTGAGCACAGAGCTGAGACTTGCAGGCAGGGTTGTGGTGTGCAGTGTCACCTTTCCTTCAAGAGCATCTTTCCTGCTCTTTGGGTTGGTCATCACAGAATCCCAGAGTGCCTGAGGTTGGAAGGGACCTCTGGAGGTAATCTGGTCCAACCCCCTACTTAAGCAGGGCCACCCACAGCAGGTTGCCTAGGATTATGTCCAGTTGGCTTTTGGATATCTTCAAAGTTGCTCCACCACCTCTCTGGTCCTCAGATGATCAGCATAGTTTGTGGCTGACTCCAAGAACAGCAGGACAATCTCTCCTGGGGGGGCTGATCCAGCTGAAGGTGTCCCTGCTCAGTGCAGGGGGGAGTTGGCCCAGATGACCTTTAAAGGTTCCTTTCATAGAATCAGTCAGGGTTGGAAGGGACCACAAGGATCATCTAGTTCCAACCCTCCTGCCATGGGCAGGGACACCTCACACTAGATCAGGCTGTCTAAAGCCTCGTCCAGCCTGGCCTTAAACACCTCCAGGGATGAGGCTTCCACCACCTCCCTGGGCAACCCATTCCAGGCTCTCACCACCTTCATGGTGAAGAACTTCTTCCTAACATGCATTCTGAATCTACTCATTTCTAGATTTGCTCCATTCCCCCTAGTCCTATCACTACCTGAAAGACTAAAAAGTCCCTCCCCAGCTTTCTTGTAGCCCCCTTCAGATACTGAAAGGCCACAATAAGGTCACCTGGGAGCCTTCTCCTCTCCAGACTGAACAGCCCCAGCTCCCTCTGTCTCTTCTCACAGCAGAGGTGCTCCATCCCTCTGATCATCCTCGTGGCCCTTCTCTGGACACCTTCCAGCACTTCCATGTCTCTCTTGTAACAGTATCTGTTTGGTATAGTAATATTATCTCCAGAACTACAGGTGGAGTCTCACCAATGCAGAGTAGAAGGGGAGGATCACTTCCCTTGCCCTGCTGCCCACAGTTCTCCTGATGCAACCCAGGCTCTGGTTGGCTCTCTGGGCTGCAAGAGCACACTGCTGGCTCATATTGAGCTTCTGCCACCAGCACCCCTAAGTCCTTCTCCTAAGGGCTGCTCTCAAGCCAGTCACTGCCCAGCCTGTATTGGTGCTTGGGATTGCATATCTGTGCTTGGGATTCAACTCAAACCATTCTGTGCTTCTATCAACCCTGGTCCTTAGTCTCCCTTGGTGGTCCTTATTTGTCTGGGTGGTAGTGATGGAGATCTGGAGTGGTGGAGTTGCTGGAGGTCTGTCAGCAGTGCAGGAGGTACCCAGCCACGTAGGCACATTTTGCTCTGTTCTGACCTCATCGCCCTTTTCCCACCAGCTGTACACAAAGGTCTGGGGCACTCCACACCATTTCCAACTTCTCTTCTTTCCCTATTCCTTTTCCCTTGGAAATATTCCTTATTCTGAGTGACAAAAGAAAACAGAAAAAGCCTGTCCCAGGTGATTTCAGGATTCCACTTGCTGCACAAATTGAGCTAAAGAGGGAAAATAACAGCAGGGGAAGAAAGCTTTAATTTAGTAACTGCTTTCCCATAAAGTAATTATTCCTTTAAAAACCTGGGATTTGCTACAAACTCTCACAATTGCTGCTCTTTTGTGGTCATTATGGCTACAGGATGGAGCTCTCCTTTAATTAGGAAACATTTAGCATGCCTTTAAATAGGTTTTTAATTACATTAAAAGGACACTCTCAAGGTGTCTTGCATCATTTTTTAATAGACCTGGATGGGTTTTTTACCCCTCGCAGTCAAATGCAACTCCTTGGGTTTGATTGGCTGCTCCAGGCAAGAACTGCAGAAGCTGTTTCCAATGGCATCCTGGCCTAGATCAGGAGCAGTGTGGCCAGCAGGACAAGGGAGGTTATTCTGCTCCTGTACTCAACACTGGTCAGGCCACACCTTGAGTGCTGTGTCCAGTTCTGGGCTCCTCAATTCAAGAGAGATGTTGAGGTACTGGAATGTGTCCAGAGAAGGGCAACAAAGCTGGTGAGGGGCCTGGAGCACAGCCCTGTGAGGAGAGGCTGAGGGAGCTGGGGGTGTGCAGCCTGGAGAAGAGGAGGCTCAGGGCAGACCTCATTGCTATCTGCAGCTACCTGAAGGGAGGCTGTAGCCAGGTGGGGTTGGTCTCTTCTGCCAGGCAAGCAGCAACAGAAGAAGGGGACACAGCCTCAAGTTGTGTTGGGGGAGGTCTAGGCTGGATGTGAGGAGGAAGTTGTTGTCAGAGAGAGTGATTGGCATTGGAATGGGCTGCCCAGGGAGGTGGTGGAGTCACCGTCCCTGGAGGTGTTGAAGCAAAGCCTGGATGAGGCACTTAGTGCCATGGTCTAGTTCATTGGCCAGGGCTGGGTGCTAGCTTGGCCTGGATGATCTTGGAGGTCTCTTCCAACATGCTTGATTCTGTAAGTCTAAGAAAATAGGCTGGTTTGGAGCTCAGCTGTGGCCTCCAAGCAGCCTCTGCTCCCCAGCTTGTTGACAGTGGTGCCTGTAGCTTCTTTGCCTCCTGCTGCTGGGCTGTGGGGTGGTGGAGGTGTCCCTCTCCCTGAGTATTGCTGCCCCCAGCTCATCACCTGGGGATGCTTTGGGCTTGGTAGCAGTTGGTCCTGACCCAGCCAGCCCTAAGGGTCACTGCATGCTGGACACCCTGTGCTAAACCAGCCTCTTTTTGCCCCATAAATCACCCCATGGTGTTCCAGAACCTCCCTGGTGCAGCAGATGCCTGTACTACAGCTTTGCAGCTCACAGCTGCTTCAAGGAGTAGCTCTCCTAATAAATCACTGGAGCTCTAACTAAGCTTGATGTGAGCTCCAGGAGGAGATCCAGCTCTGGGCAAGTCCCCAGGCTGCTGTCTGCCTTCGGCCACGCTGCATGCTCCTGCCCCAGGCTGCCAGCTGCTGTTGGCAAAGGCCAGATTCGATTAACCCTGGGCAGCGCTGGGGTGCTGCTGGTCCCCCCCAGCCCCCGCCTGGTGTGGGGGATGTTGGGCATTGGAAGGGCACTGGGAGATGATAAATGAGGCTCTGAGCAGCAGTCCCAAGTGCGGCAGAGGCTGTTTTGCCTGCTTTCCCCCTGCTCTGCCTCCCAAGAGCTGAGCTCTCTGCCACCCTTTCAGGGGAAGTTTCTCTAATTGAAATAGATGGAAGCTGCTGCAGGCAGAGGCAGCCTGGCTTGAGCAGAGGCTTCCTGGGATGTCCCCGAAGGGAAACAAATGATAGGAAAAGCCCAGAGCGTGGTGGTGGTGCAGCAGTGCTAGTGGCACCTCCCAGGGCTGTGTGACACAGGGTTGGCACAGGGATTCACAGAGGACGTGTGTTGGTCCTTTCTGCCCTCGTCTGAGGCTCTGGTCCTCAGGCCCTTTACAGGCTGAACAAGCTGACTGACATGCCTCTTGTTTAATTTCTGTTTGTGTTTCAGACATCATCACTGCTCTCTGGGGAGCAGGAGCTGCAAGGGATTGGACTATTCAGTGCCTTTGCATTGTTGACTTTAGAATCATAGAATCAGTCAGGGTTGGAAGGGACCAGGAGGATCATCTAGTTCCAACCTCCCTGCCATGGGCAGGGACACTCTACTCCAGAGCAGGCTGTCTAGAGCCTCGTCCACTCTGACCTTAAACACTTCCAGGGATGGGGCTTCCACCACCTCCCTGGGCAACCCATTCCAGGCTCTCACCACCCTCATGGTGAAGAATTTCTTCCTAACATCCATTCTGAGTCTACCCATTTTTAGCTTCAGTCCATTTCCCCCAGTCCTATCACTACCTGACATCCTAGAAAGTCCCTCCCCAGCTTTCTTGTAGGCCCCCTTAAGATACTGACAGGTCACAATGATGTCACCTGGGAGCCTGTTCCTCTCCAGACTGAACAGACTTTCTGCTCTGTTGGGTGTGAGCAGGCTCCCCTCTGCCAGTGTTCTCTGAGTACCTCTTCTTGGCTTCCTCAAATTTTCTCCTCACTCTCATTTCTTTCTCCTCTGCCTGTGCCTTCCTCCTCCTGTTCCTCTCAGCTCCCCACAAAGTCCTTTGCTTCTCCTGCAGTGAGTGTCCCTTGCTATGTGGCCCTGAGTTTTGCTGACCCCGGAGCAGAGGGAGCTGCAGGGTGCTGGGGAGCTGTGGGGCTGGCTCATGCCTGCTCATGCTCAGCCTCAGCGAGCCAAGCAGCAGAGGAGCTGTGGCCTTCCATCCATCCACCTCTCCTGAAGGGAAGTGATGCCCTGTCCTGCCTCCCACCTCGGCACTGGCTCCAGTTTCCAGGGAGACAGCAGCTGGGAAAGCAGTGGAAGCTCTGGAGCTGCCAGGATTGCACAGCTCAGCATCAGGCAGTGGCTGCCCAGGGGTCTCCTCTTCCCCGTTCAGTACACCACCTGTTGGGGGACTGAGGGACCCACTCCCCGGGGAGCACCTCCTGCCTGTTTGTCCTGCTCAGCAAGGCTGTGTGACAGCTTCCTGGGCAGAGGGGACAGAAGATGACCTTTTCCTGGGTCCCTCCTTGGGGCCATGGAGCCTCTTTGCTTTGCAGGACCAGGGTTGGGGAGGGCTGTGATGGGACCAGAGCAGTTGTGCTATGTCCATGACTGCGTCCCCTGTCCCTTCTGCCCTGGAGTGCCTGTGCCCTGGAGGTACTGGAGGAATGGAAGGAAAGGTAAAGCCCTTGGAATGAGGCGGCCTTGACGCTGCTCCTTGCCCTGTCTGTAGTGCAAGGGGGAGCCAAAGTCCCCGAGATGTGACCTGCACACCGGGCTTTGTCCCCACGCTCACCACTGATGGAGATCCTTGGAAGGGAACAAATGGTGATGAAACACCACGACGGTGGCTTGGCAAAACTTGCAGTTGAAGAGAGCATCTGCATTAGTTGAAGAGAGCATTAGTCAAACTCAGCAGCGTGGGGGGACATTGCCTCAGCAATTTCACCTCAGCTCCTGGAGCTTGATTGTCCCACCCGCTGGGGAGGTCCTGAGCATCTGGGGTCTCCCAACTCATCCCGTGGCTTTCCTTAGATTGCAAACTGTTCTCCCTCCTGCCTCGACGTGCTCCCCCCGCCAGCTCCCAGCACTATTAACACCTCTAATTAGAGCTGCTTATTGATCTGCTGCTGTTTGTCTAAGTGCAGATGATCAAGGCAGAGAAACCGTCCAGCCTCAAAGTGAATCACAGCTCTCTGCCTGGCAGCCTGCACACCAACATCCTGCACACCCAGCAGCAGCCTGCATGCCAACAGCCTGCACACCCAGCAACATCCTGCACACCAACAGCCTGCACACCCAGCAACATCCTGCACACCCAGCAACAGCCTGCATGCCAACAGCCTGCACACCAACATCCTGCACACCCAGCAACATCCTGCACACCAACAGCCTGCACACCAACAGCCTGCACACCCAGCAGCACCCTGCATGCCAACATCCTGAATACCAACACCCTGAGCACCAGCAGCCTGCAAACCAGCAGCCTGCACACTCAACAGCCTCCACACCCAGCAGCCTGCATGCCAACATCCTGCAGACCCAGCATGGTGCTTTCTGGGGCTGGGGGAATGAGGAGGCCAGAAGCCAGAGAGGGAAGAGCGAGCAGGACAAGGATGTGTTGCCCCCAGCATGGTCATGCCGTTCTGTGCAAGCATCTCCAGTTTGCACCAGTGGTTTCCCCTCTGACAGTTGTTGCATGAGTGTGGTGTGTGTGCAGGACCCCTCAGGAGCATGGTGTTCCTCCTGTTTGTGACTGTGATCATTGCTGCTCCACTGGAACTGCTTTCTGTCAGCAAAAAAAAACCCCAGTGGTACAGTGGGTGCTGCAGAGAGGAGGTGGTTTCCTCTGGGCACCTACCCCATGGGAGCTGAGCACTCAGAAAGCAGTATCAGCATCTAGGGGGTGAGTGGAGGGATGGATAGAGAGGTAGATGGATGGGAGTGAGTGGGTGGATGGATGGGTGGAGGTGTGGATGGATGGACGAATGCTTACTGCTGAAGAGCTGTGAACACAGGGACAGGCCCTGAACTCTCAAAAGCAGCTGGGCACGGGAGTTCCCCTCACACCTGGGGTGTCAAGAAGCAAGATCCTGCTCTCTCCTCCTGGTGCAGATAGTGGAGAGGACCTGAGTGTTTGCATCTGCGTAAAGCCACCGGCAGATGAGAGCGATTCCCGGCGCCGAGGCAGTGCTCTGTGGCTGGCACTGGTGTAAGGAGAGAGAAGGGAAGGATGAACGCAGCACCACGAGAACGTACGTTTGCTCTCTCTCCTGCCAGTGGCTTGGCAAGAGGCTGTGTGTGACCTGCACATGATGAGACAGATCTCCTGAGCTCCCCACCTCGCTGTGAACTCGGCAGCTCCTTCCAGGCTGTGCTCACTGAGGAGGAAAGTGGTGTCTGGCTGAGGGGTGAAGCGACTGGGTGCTGCAGGAGGCAAGGTGCTGCCTGTCCCTAAAGCATGGCAACCTCCTGGCACCTCTGACCACTGGACGTCCTGGGCACAGGGTGAAGAGGACACTGCACCCCAGAAGGAGCATTTCCCTTCCCCCTTGCCATCAGGCTTTATTAATTCTTGGCTTGGTGAAGTCTCTATTAATAATGGCTCCAGGATCTGGCTGGTAAGCTGGGTAATGAGATTCTCTACCTGCTGTTCCTCTGCTGCTGTGATTGTGTTTGGAGGACAAAATTCTATGTGGATTAATTAAAATGAAAAACAAAAGNGGGGGAGAAGAGCTGGGGGGCAGGGAGGGGAGAGGAAGATTGCTTGAATTATTTACTAGTTTCCAGGAGACAAAGCAGTAATTGCAAGTGTCTTATTGCAGGTGTTTGGAGAGGGGATGCTCCCTCCTCCAGGCGAGGAGCAAAGTCTGGTTATTTACTGGTGTTGGAGGAGATTTATCAATCCTCAGGAATGCCAAGTGCAGCTCCAATTGCTCCTCGATTTGCTGGTTCTCATTTTCTCCTCTTGGTTTTGGAAATTCAGAAGAGCCTGGCTGCCAGACAGCTTTGGCATGGGAAGGTGTGGGAACAGGCTGTGCCTGCAGTCTGCTCTACCCTTGTCTGGGAGTAAATCTAAGGGGGAAAGACCTCAAAGCTTTGTGCCATGAGGAGCTGCCTGGTTTTGGTCAGATTCTCACCCCTGCCAGGGCCCCTTTGGGTCACACAGATGCCACTGCCACTCCTGGTCCTCTTTTCAGGATGCCCATCATACTGGGGATCCTGAGCCTGAAGCAAGGGGAATGCCCCTGGCATGGGGAGAAGTTCTCTCAGATCTTGTCCCTGATGGACACATCTGGGTTTCTAACCCATGGCTGGATCCAACCCCAGGGAAAAGTCACAGGCTCACAGGATGCCACGGGTTGGAAGGGACCCAAAGAGATCATCAAGTCCAACCCCCCCTGCCAGAGCAGGACCATACAATCTAGCTCAGATCACACAGCAACACATCCAGACAGGCCTTGAAAGTCTCCAGAGAAGGAGACTCCCCAACCTCTCTGGGCAGCCTGTTCCAATGCTCTGTGACCCTTACAGTAAAGAAGTTCCCCCTTGTGTTGAGCTGGAACCTCCTGTGCTGCAGCTTCTATCCATTGCTCCTTGTCCTGTCCCAGGGAGCAAGTGAGCAGAGCCTGTCCCCTGCTCCTGACCCCCAGCCCTCAGATGTTTATAAAGCTTTATTAAATCCCCTTTGAGTCTTGTCTTCTCCAGACTAAACACCCCCAGGTCCCTCAGCCTCTGCTCACCAGGCATGTGCTATATCCCAGCCTTCCCACTCTGCTGGGGTTTGGTGGCCAGGCTGGCTTGGGCAGTGTGACCCAGCCATGCTCTTTCAGTGTGGGAATGAAGGATTGGTCTAAAAGCAGGTGTTGAGATCCTGTCTTCATCCACAGCCTCTCTTAGCTGATGGATCAGCAGCATTTTAGGGAATTGCTCTGTGCTTTTACTGCCCTTTTAACTCAACTGCTTCTCCCCCTGATTGCCTCCGTCCACCTGCTTTCAACCAAGCTCCTCCAGAGTTGCCTAATTGACTTCAAAGGGAACACAGCCCGCTTGAAATTGAGTTTTGCATTCCTCTCAGCCTCTGTTGACTGAGTGCTTGGTGACCTCAGCTCCAGCTCCTGCAGCAGTTTGCCTTCCCTGGTTTGTCCACAGGATAAGAAAGAAAGGAGAAGGAAGAAAGGGGATAAAAAAGGACCGAAAAGAAAGAACATAAAAGAAAGAAAAGGGAGGGGAGAGAGGGGAAGAGGGGAGGAAAGAAAGGGGGAAATAACTGAAAAGAAAGAATAGAAAAGAAAGAAAGGAGAGGGGAGAGAGGGAGAGGGGGGAGGGGAGGAAAGGGGGGAGAAAATAACTGAAAAGAGAGAACAGAGAAGAAAGAAAGGAGAGGGGAGAGAGGTGGAGAATGTGGAGAATGGAGGAAAGAACGGGGGAAAAAGGACTGAAAAGAAAACAGAAAAGAAAGAAAGGAGAGAGGAGAGAAGGGAAGGGGAGGAAAGAAAGGGGGAAAAGAGCTGAAAAGAAAGAACAGAGAAGAGAGAAAGGAGAGAGGAGAGAAGGGAAGGAGAGGAAAGAAAGGGAGGAAAGAGATGAAAAGAAAACAGAAAAGAGTGGGGGGAGAGGGGAGGGGAGGAAAGAAAGAGGAAAAAGGAACTGAGA
>WAAF01008175.1:1282803-1324495 GCA_013400475.1 Tricholaema leucomelas
GGGGGAGGGGAGGAAAGAAAGAGGAAAAAGGACTGAGAGGAAAGAACAGAAAAGAAAGAAAGGAGAGGGGTGGGGGGAGGGGAAGAAAGAAAGGGGGAAAAAGGATTGACAAGAAAGACAGGAGAGGGGAGAGAGGGGAAGGGGAGGAAAGACAGGGGGGAAAAGGGCTAGAACAAAAGAACAGAAAAGAAAGACAGGAGAGGGGAGGAGAGAGGGGAAGGGGGGAGGGGAGGGGAGGAAAGGGAAAAGAAGAAAAGGAAATGGTGCAGAAAAGTCCATTCAGTGATATATGCTGTGATCAATGTTCCTTTGCCTTCATATTGAAAGAGTGAATCCTTCCGAGGAGACACAAGTGGAGGTGCCTCGTTGGAGAGAAGTTAATCTTTAAAGCTAATAAAGATTTAGGGCAGAGTAATTGCTTTAAGATTTGATACTTCAGACTAGGCAGACTTTTAATTTTTAACCCAACAACCTAGATCCTTGGCAAGGGAGGTGAATGAAGATGAGGAGCGATGGCATCTCGGCATCCTAAAGAGAACTTCCAGTGATGCTCTGTGCCCTGGGTTGTTCTTCATGGCAGTGGTGCTGCTCTTGGCTCAGTGGTGGTGGAGGACACATGGAAGGACGTCATGGAGTAAGTCAAGGTTGGAAGGGACCACAAGGATCATCTAGTTCCAGCCCCTCTGCCACGGGCAGAGACACCCCACCCTAAAACAGGTTGGTCACACTCTCATCCAGCCTGGCCTTAAACACCTCCAGGGATAGGGCCTCAACCACCTCCCTGGGCAACCCATTCCAGGCTCTCATCACTCTCATAGAGTCATAGAGTTGTTTTGGTTGGAAGAGACCATTAAGATCATGGAGTCCAACCATTACCCCAGCACTGCCAGCTCACCACCAAACCATGTCCTACAGAACCACATCTACACATCTCCAGGGATGGGAACTCCACCACTGTTCTGAGCAGCCAAGGGCAGGGCTTTGACAGCCGTCTGGGGAAGAAATTGTTCCTCATGTCCAACCTAAACCTCCTCTGGGGCAACTTGCCCTGTTGCTTGTTCCCTGGGAGAAGAGAATGAACCCCTCACCTTTCAGGGAGCTGTGGAGAACCAGGTGCTGAACAACTTCCTCCTCACATCCAATCTGAATCTCCCCACCTCCAGCTTTGCTCCATGTTAGAGCTGGATTTTGTCTGTCCCCAAAAGCGTGAGCGGTGAGTAAGGGAAGTGATGAAGAGTGGGGTGTAGGGTGCCAGACCTATCAGCCTGGGCTTTTTGTGGGTTTGGCTGCTCTAACTGCCAGCTCCATCTATAAACAGTAACAGGAGAAGCAGTTGGGCAATCAGGGATTTGGTGTCACCATTTGTTTGTTGGAAACCATGGCGTAGCTGTCCCTGAGCAAACAGCTCTGGACAGAGTCTGCCAGCACCCCCTTTACTTTGTGTCCTGCAGAGATGCTTTCCTGCCCTCCAGTTGCTAAGCTCCAACCAGATGAAATAGGTTTTCTGGGGGCTGGAAAATGGGTGTGCTAGTTTGAGGCTAGCTGGGATATTTCAGTGAGAGGAATTAGATGATGGGCTGTGAAAAGGAAACAGTGGTGATGTCTACTTCACTCATAGGCTTGCTGAGATGTATAAGAGCAAGAACATGAACACAGATAAGAGAGTTGCTGTCTAGGCTTTGGGCTGAACTTCTTACTCTAACCTGACCTGCTGTCTGTGTCACTAATCCACCTGCTTCCTAACCCCCTTGGCTGACCCTCCAAACTACCTTAAACATAAGGCAAGATCTGGGGTAAGGGAGAAGAGTGGGAGAAGGTGGAAGAGTGGTTGGGAGCCCCTCCTGGGGACTCTGGTTTCTGGAAGGGCTGCTGTGTTTCTGTCTTACCTTTCACCTTGCCTATTTCTGTCTAGAGCTGTATATAGATTGTAATTATCTGCTTGTGTGTTGTGCTAAGCTGTAAGTATAAAGCTTCATTCTGCAATTTCCAGCTTGGCTGACCCTAGCCTGGGTGATTTTCCAAAGTGGGGGGGGGGGGAGCAGGTAACACCCAAACCATCACAATGGGGCAAGGAAAATCAATGGGGCAAGGAGAATCAAGGCAGCCCTTCTGAAAACGCTTTGGTATGTGATTGGGGTGGGGTTTTTGGTGTATTTGAGGGGTTTGGGCATGTTTAGGGTGGGAAGGGGGTTGTGTTTGAGAGTTTTGACCTGCTGTGTGCTCCTTCAGCACTACAGATTGCTGGGTTGCAACAGGGGCTTGGGACAATAGGATGAGAGGCAATGGTTTTGAGATGGAAGAGAGGATATTGAGGCTGGAGATTTTCCTGTGTGATCTGGTGTAGGTGATCCTGCTCTGGCAGGGGAGTTGGACTGGATGATCTTTCGAGGTCCCTTCCAGCCCCTGACATTCTGTGGGAAAGAAGATATGAGGAGGTGAAGCAAAATGCAGAGCTTGCAGGATTTAGCCAGTTGGTGATCTCGAGGGTGTGTTGTGGCAGGCCCAGGTTGTGATGCAGGTCTGCCTGGCTTTAGGAGCTTCTCATTGCCTCTCTCCCAAGCTGGGATGCTGCCCACCCACTGCCCCTGCTGAGCACCCCCTAGTTTGGGCCCTGGCCGGTGGGGCATGGGTGGTCCTCTCACAGCTTGCATTGGCTTGGCCAGATCCATCATGGGGCGTGAGGCTGGAGGAGAAACACCTTTCTCTGTTGTCCATTTTCTCCTTTCTCTGCTGTCCTTGCTGGGGTGAAGGGGCAGGAGCCATCCAGAGCAAAGCCAACAAAGCAGCTAATTGCTGGCTATGATTCACCAGGTTGGTTACTGGAGTGGGAGCCAGAGGAGAGGGCTGCAGTCCTCCATGTGCCTCACATATATGCAAGGAGTGTTCCCCTCAGTGTCAGGAGCTGGGAAACATTCCAGGGGATTAGATATCTCTTCCTAACAACAGCTGTCTCTGGTGGTCCAGGCAGCTGGAGGGTGGGCAGGAGCAGCCCAGTGTGGGGTGACAGTCCCCCTGCTATCAGCCCAGAGTAAAGCACCCTGCTGTGGGGGGGAATCACAGAGAATGGTCTGGATTGGAAGAAATCTCCAAAGATCACCCAATCCAAACCCCTCTGCAGTCAGCAAGGGCATCCTCAACTAGATTATGTTCCCTAGAGCCCTGTCAAGCCTCACCTTGAATATCTCCAGGGATGGGACCTCAACCGCCTCCCTGAGCAGCCTGCCCCAGTGTTCCACCACCCTCGTGGTAATGCCCTTGTTGAAGGTGGGATCTTGCTCCAGGCAGTCTCAAGGAGAAGGTAGCCCAGCCTGAGTGAGGGTCAGCAAAGCACAGCTTCCCCTTCCCCTTCCCTGCTGGGAGGGGCAGGATTCAGAATCACAGGATGGCTCCAGTTGCAGGGCACCTTAAAGGTCGTTTAGTTCCAACTCCCTTGCCACAGGTAGGGACACCTCCTACTAGCTCAGGTTGCTCAAAGCCTCACCCAGCCTGGTCTTAAACACTTCCAGGGATGAGGAATTAAATCCCAATCTTTTCTGCTGCTGTGATTTTACAGTGTTTATATGGGAAGGGAGCACATTAGTGATGAGGTAGATCATTATGTGCTTATATTATCAGCAGTAAAGCAAAGCTGCTTTTAATTCCACCATTGTCTGATGCATTTCTCCACGATCTTCCTTTTCACCCAGGTTTCCCCCCCCACACCCCCCACCCCTTAGGTCTCCTCTAATAGGAATTGCTTTGTTGTTCAACTCAATTTCACTCTTGACTGGATTGAAATATGATCATTTCCCTTCTCAAATAATAATAACAACAATAATGAAAACCTAAAGTGATTTGCACTGCTTGTGTGTGAAAAGTGAAGGGTTTTGTCTGCACGTGGCCCTATCAGGTTGAAATGCCTGAAGGTTTCAGGGGTTTGTTTTGTGATGCTCTAATTGCAGGATCTCAGCCCATAGCTGGGGGCTTTCCAGTGACTGCTTCGATCTGTTTGGAGATATCAGGGCAAGATCTGATTTCTTGGGTGGTTTTGGAGTTCTCTTGTGCATGGTGATGCCATCAAGACAGTCAGCTTGTTTGGCTGAGCCATGGAGGGGGGGGGATACTGACCTTCCAGTATCTGAAGGGGGGCTACAGGAGGGCTGGGGAGGGACTATTGACAAGGTCTGGTAATGTCAGGATGAGGGGGAATGGGTTTAAACTGGAAGAGGAGAGATTTAGAATGGATGTTAGGAGGAAGTTCTTTACAGTGAGGGTGGTAAGGCACTGGAACAGGTTGCCCAGGGAGGTTGTGGATGCTTCCTCCCTGGAGGCGTTTAAGGCCAGGCTGGATGAGGCCTTGAGCAACCTGCTCTAGTGGGAGGTGTCCCTGCCTATGGCAGGGGGTTGGAGCTGGATGATCCTTGAGGTCCCTTCCAACCTAAACCATTCTATGATTCTATGATATAAAATCCTCAGTGGGATTGCTGGGGTGGGGAGGGCACTGAACACTGCCAAAGACAGAGCTGGTGAGAGGTCTGCAACACAAACCCTATGAGGAGAGGCTGAGGGAGCTGGGGGTGTGCAGCCTGCAGAAGAGGAGGCTCAGGGCAGACCTCATTGCTGTCTACAACTACCTGAAGGGAGGCTGTAGCCAGATGGGGTTGGTCTCTTCTGCCAGGCAACCAGCAACAGAAGAAGGGGACACAGTCTCAAGCTGTGCCAGGGGAGGTCTAGGCTGGATGTGAGGAGGAAGTTGTTGGCAGAGAGAGTGATTGGCATTGGAATGGGCTGCCCAGGGAGGCAGATTCAAGAGCTGGACCTGTCCATTTGCTGGGTGGACTTTTCTAAGCTGCCACAGAATCATAGAATCAACCAGGTTGGAAGAGACCTCTAAGATCATCCAGGCCAACCTAGCACCCAGCCTTGTCCAATCAACCAGACCATGGCACTAAGTGCCTCATCCAGGCTTTGCTTCAACACCTCCAGGGACGGTGACTCCACCACCTCCCTGGGCAGCCCATTCCAATGCCAATCACTCTCTCTGGCAACAACTTCCTCCTAACATCCAGCCTAGACCTGCCCTGGCACAGCTTGAGACTGTGTCCCCTTGTCCTATTGCTGGTTACTCTGGGCTTGGTTCCTTCTTTGTTTCCTTTTCCCTGCCTGGGCTGGAGCTGGGCAGGGCTGCCCAATGTATTCCCTGCAGAATCAGGAGTCCTGCCCAGGGGAACTGCAGCCCTGTTAGTGCACTACAGCAATTCAAACACACCTCCCCAGCCCTCTGCACAGCTCTCCCTCTCTCTTTAATTTTTAATTGCTGCTCTTGTTTCCTCTGACATCTCCCTTTGCAGCAGGGCAGTCAGGAGACCTTTCTGACTGATAAAGCTGGTTCAGGCTTTCCTTGTACCTCCTGTGTTTTCCTCTTGGTGAAGGCAGGAACATTGCTGGTTTTAATTAACACAGTAAGAAAAATAATCTAATTTCTCTTTTTTTTTTTTTGTCCAGGAGGGGAAAGGGAAATTCACCTCCTGCTCTCAAAACACACAATCCTGTTGGGAGCTGTGGAGTGATTCTTACCTCTCTTGTTTTCCTTCGCTGTAAATCAATTAGCAGCTAATGGAAGTGGAAAATCCACGGTGCTGACAAGCTTCCAAGGACAGGAGCTTCCCAGATTCCCTGTGCAAGGCTGTGCTGACACTGATCTGTGCTAACAGGAGCTGTAGAATCCCATGTTCTACATCTGACCTGGCTGTGCCTCTCCAGCAGGTACCCAGGAGCTCTGTGTCCTGTGCTGTGCTACCAGCAGTGCTGGGCTCCCAGCTGCCATCCCAGGGAAGGACTGGGCAGAGATCAGCATCTGTCTGGGCCTATGTTGCACCCCACTGAGCCTTCAGATGTGCAGACAACCCCAAGGACCAGAGAGTAGCCCAAGGGACTATTATGGCAGGTCAAACAACCACTGATGTAGTGTCAGGTGCCCTCTTGGAGCTGTCTTCTAGCTGGACAGCACCTGTGGGTTCCCAGCTCTGAAGGTAAATGTTGCATCCTCTGGAGGCTGTAATCATAAGCCACTGGATGAATCTTCAACACCTGCAGCCTCAGTGCTCTGGCAGCATCAAGACCACCTATGCCACTTGCTGCTGGAGGTGTTCCATCAGCCACAGTGTTTCCCAGTTCCTCTTGGTCCTTTTCTTCAGTCTTGGAGATGCGTGTGGCTCCTGGGCTCCCTCTGCATGGGGCTGCAAAGGCAGCTTTAGGACACTGCTATCCCCTCCCTGCTCTTTACCTGGTGCTCTCTCCAGACACAACATATGAGCAAATTCAGGGCTGGTTTTGCTGCCCCTGGGCAGCAGGGCTGCCTGTGTGGGCATGGCAGCCTCAGCACAATGGTGCAGGCAGCTCTGTGCCAGTGGGCCAGCTGCTGATACTCGCTGGCACAAGAGGCTGGTACCAGGCTGAAAGCTTCCCTGCCTTGTTACTACAGAGATGGACAGAGGCAGGAATACAGTAACTGAGGCTGAGCCAGGGATGGAGGTAAGTTGTTTTGTATCAATGAAGAGCAGCCTGTACCCAGCAATGCTGCTGGAGGGGGATGGAGAAGCCGCTGTGGCTAAGTGATCTTCTGCCCACAGCTTTTGGCCATTGCAGCTCTTGCAATCAAATTATATTTCTTATCTCAAGGGCAAAACTGTGTGTGAGGAGAACTCGAGAAAGTAGCTTGTCATAACACATTACAACTCGGTGGTTTGCTGTGATTCTCCTCCTCTGTGATCATTATTTTCCAGGAAGACTCAGAAGCTTGAGGCTTGAGAGGAGCTGCCAAGGTAAACACATGGGCAGAGTCTGAGCCTCAGGCTTTGGGAAGCACTGAGGAGGGGTCCTGGTGTGAGGGCTCTCGGGTGGTCCTGGGGTGCCTTTGAAGCCCCAGAAGCACCAAATCATCGCTCACCAAAAGCTGACGTAAAGGCTGTCACCGTGACTTGTCTGAAGGTATCCATGGGTGTGCTGCCTGCAACCTACAGGTCAGTGCTGACAGTCAGGCTGTGCTCTTTACAGGGGTATGATCTTCTGAGCTTCATCATGGTGCTTTACAGCCCACTTTGCGCTTCTACCCCTTTTCTCCAGTTGTGGTGGTTTAAACCATCACGTTCTGCCCAGCAGTGGCTGGGTCAGGGAGCACTGGGTCTCAGGGAGGTCTAGGCTGGATGTTAGGAGGAAGTTGTTGGCAGAGAGAGTGAATGGCATTGGAATGGGCTGCCCAGGGAGGTGGTGGAGTTGCCATTCCTGGAGAGGTTCAAGCAAAGCCTGGCTGAGGCACTTAGTGCCATGGTCTAGTTGATTGGATAGGGCTGGGTGCTAGGTTGGCCTGGATGATCTTGGAGGTCTCTTCCAACCTGGCTGATTCTATGATGATTCTATGAAAGAACAATTCCTCCAGATCAGCTGAAAATTCCTGAGGTCTTGTACTGAGCCAGTGGTGCAGGGTGAGGATGCTGCTCTGGTGTCCAAGCTGGAACCATGGTTCTGCCTCAACACAGGCAGGACTGTGCGGTGGCTGTCTGAAGCCTGTGCCAGAGATGCTCCATGCCTGCCTCTGGGTGGGCAGGGGATCTAACTGGTAGAAGACTCATTTCTTTCATACCAGTGGACTGCTGAGTTGGTTCTCTCCATTCCTTTCTGCTGCTCTATTTACAGTAGTAGAATCATAGAACTCTTTTGGTTGGACAAGACCTTTAAGCTCATTGAGTCCAACCATTAACTCAGGTCACCATCAAACCTTGTTGCTCAACACCGTAGCTACATTGCTTTTAAAGCTCTCCAGAAATGGGGACTCCAGCAGCACCCTGGGCAGCCTGTTCTAGGGACTTGACAACCCTTTTGTGGAAGAAATTGCTTCTCATGGTCAACCTAAACCTCCCCTGGTACAACTTGAGGATGTTTTGTCCTGTTACTTGTCACCTGACCCTCTCCTCACTCCAACCTCCTTTCAGGGAGCTGCAGAGAGCAAGAGAGCACACACGGGTGTATGACTTCAGCATATTGATTTCTGGAGCCATTGTTTCTCTGCTGCTGAAGAAGATAATTCCCCACTTTATTACCATCCCTGGATTTTAGATTTATCCCTCTAACCAGACAGCAAACTGGGAGTTAATCAAGCTTTTTGTTTGCAGCAGCACAGGGAAGGGACTGCCAGCCACAGTGCTTCTCCTTGGAGATGACAGCCCCAGGAGCCCAGCCAACCTCACCTTACCATCCATGAGGTGGCAGATCCTGCATGGGATGGTGCTGGCAGGAGCTGAGAGTGGCAGAGGCGACTCTGCCTGGCTCCTTGCCTAGCACTGTGGGTGCAGTTGCTCCTTGCTAACTCCAGCACCCTCCCAGGCTGTGTGTATGGGACGTGTCATTCCCTATCTCCAGACAACCCCTGATGTGGACAAGAGGAAATGGTTGCTTTAGGGAAGGTTTGGGTTGGATATTAGGCATTGTGGACAAGAGGAAAAAGTTGCTTTAGGGAAGGTTTGGGTTGGATATTAGGCATTGGAACAGGCTGCCCAGGGAGGTGGTGGAGTCACCATCCCTGGAGGTGTTTAAAAACATGTAGATGTGGTAGTTTGGGGCATGGTTTAGTGGGCATGGTGGCATTGGACCTTTGGACTTGATGATCCTAGAGGTTTTTTCTGACCTTAGTGACTCTGTGTGTTGGCTGGAGCCATAAGAAAACTTGTCCAAGGTGGATTGCCAGGAGCAGGTTTCTCCATTTTCTTCTCTGTTTCTTGCTCCCTAGTGCTGCAGCAGGTGCTTGGAGCAAGCCAAGGTGCCTGAGCTGTCTTCTGCCCACCCAAGGAACAGCCAGGCCCTCAGGGGCTGTTTCCATCCCTGAGCCAGTCCTGGGGGGAGACATGAGGTGACCATCATCTCCTCCCTGGTCCCTTCTTCCCCTTAATGAACCTCACCCCTAAGCTTTACCAAATTAACATGCTGTGCCTTGCCATATCCCAGTCTTTTCCTGCTGGGAAGCTGCTGCCACTGACTTCAGGCAAGAGGTGCCACTTGGTACAACCCAGAGCTTGTGGGATGTGCAGAGGGACCTTGGCACTATCCTTACAAAAGGGACAGGAGGTCCCATCCCACTGCAAAACTCACCCCATGCTGGAAATCTTGTTCCTCTGCTCTCCTAGTATAGGATGCTCTGTTTTCCTCTCAGCCTCTTGGGAAGACACAGCCAGCTCCTGGCATGTGGGAAGCAGAGATTTGGCTGCTCCATTGACCACTTCATGTTGTGTGTTTATGTGCATTAGGAAGGTTTCCAGCCCCATCACGCTGAGCTGGTCTCAGAACAAAAGGTTCTGCCTCTGGCTGCTATAGAGAGCAGCAAGTGGGGAAATGCCAGGTTTTAAGGTGGTTTCACAGCTCAGCTGGGAACTAAGGAGCTGGGAATGGAGGGAGCAGGCAGGAGCAAGGAGATCAGAGGTGGCAGGATTCCCACAGCACCGTCATTAGACTGCTGCTTCCCTCCCTGCCCGTGGGCCAAGTTAAGATCAGCAGGGTGTCTGTCCAGCCCTGGGGTCATGTCCACGAGGTCCCCATGGGATGGGCTTTGGGGAGTGGTGTTAGGCTGCCTGTGTTGAAGATCAGGGAGAGATGACCTGAGGGTTTGAATGTGGCTTGATGGCTGCTTCTGAGCCACGCTTCTGAGCCGCTGCACATCCTCAGCCTGTGTGTCCATCTGCCTCAGCCTTGTGGTATCCTGGTGCAGCGATAACTCCTTCCCAGTCTCCTGCCCAAGAGGAATGTGGATGAACACAAAAATCCTTTTGTGTTTGTGAAGACCTTCAGCACATGAGCTTTCTTCTTACTTCTCCTTGGCAGAAAGTGCTGTCTCATGGGCAGAAAGTGCTGTTTTGTGGAAAATTTCCAGCTGTCTTTGGTCTCTGAGCTCTCCTGTGGCTGCTGCTGTTGCAGCATATGCTACCTGGAGCTCTGCTGACCGAAGCTACACCTGGTTTACACCAGGGAGAAGGAAGAAGAGTGAGTCGCATGAGATCCCTATGGAAATAGGAGTTATGCTATCATGACAGGTACAATCTGGCATTTCCTCTTCATCAGCCTCGTGGGACAGCTCTGGGGTTCTGCACAAGCAAAGGAGCCCACCATTAGTTTACACTGGGGGGTGGCTGGCTGCTTGGTGCTGGGAGGGTGATGTCACTGAGCAGCGCTTGTGGAGCAGGTGGTTGAGCCATGCCAGGTTGGAGTATTTCCTCACCTGGGAAACAAGGTGAGAAAATACTACCTTCTGTTGGAAGGTAGGAGAGCCCTGCAGAGGGACCCAGACAGGCTGGATGGGTGGGCAGAGGCCAATGGGATGAGATTTAACAAGGCCAAGTGCAGGGTTCTGCACTTTGGCCATGACAACCCCAAGCAACACTACGGGCTGGGGACAGAGTGGCTGGAGAGCAGCCAGGAGGAAAGGGACCTGGGGGTACTGGTGGATAGTAGGCTGAAGATGAGCCAGCAGTGAGCCCAGGTGGCCAAGAGAGCCAATGGCATCCTGGCCTGTATCAGGAACAGTGTGGCCAGTAGGACAAAGGAGGTTATTCTGCCCCTGTACTCAGCACTGGTCAGGCCACACCTTGAGTACTGAGTCCAGTTCTGGGCTCCTCAATTCAAGAGAGATGTTGAGGTGCTGGAAGGTGTCCAGAGAAGGGCAATGAAGCTGGTGAGGGGCCTGGAACACAAACCCTATGAGGAGAGGCTGAGGGAGCTGGGGTTGTTTAGCCTGGAGAAGAGGAGGCTCAGGGGTGACCTCATTGCTGTCTACAACTACCTGAAGGGAGGCTGTAGCCAGGTGGGGTTGGTCTCTTCTGCCAGACAACCAGCAACAGAAGAAGGGGACACAGCCTCAAGTTGTGTTGGGGGAGGTCTAGGCTGGATGTGAAGAGGAAGTTGTTGTCAGAGAGAGTGATTGGCATTGGAATGGGCTGCCCAGGGAGGTGGTGGAGTTGCCATCCCTGGGGGTGTTCAAGCAAAGCCTGGATGAGGCACTTAGTGCCATGGTCTGGTTGACTGGATAGGGCTGGGTGCTAGGTTAGCCTGGATGATCTTGGAGGTCTCTTCCAACCTGGTTGATTCTATTCTATTCTATTCTAACAAGGACTGGGAAGGATCATGGGAGGAGAGTGAGTGTCCCACCATGGAGAAGGCAAAGGGGCAGCTGCCCCTCAGTGTCACCCTTGGTTTTATGGTGACCATGGTGGTATCAAGTGCAATAAGGGATGGCCAGCCACGGGGCCAGCATGGCGTGAAGGGGCCTTGTTTGCACCACAGCCCCCCCACACCAGAGCCCAAGGACGACAGGCTCCTTCCAGCTCTGCAAGTTGGGGCTCGCCCCATGGGCATCACTTCCCCTTCCTCACTGGCAATGGGGTGTACCCATGCCAGCTGGGCACCCCCGAGCTGGGAACTGGAGATGGGGTGTCTCTGGGCTCTGTGCACATTCAGTGCCAAGCTTTGAGAAGCTTTTTCTGTCTGTCACCTTTCACACTGAGCTAGAAACACCTCTGCTGGGCTCAGCAGCTGCTCCTTCTGCCTCAGCTCTCATGGCCCCTTCTTTGTCTTCCCAAGGACACTTCCCTGCCTCCCTGCCCCGGCCCCGGCACGCCACCCTGGTCCTCTCGGCAGCAGCCAGGGTGCCTGAAGACGTGATGGGCTGTGACTATGCCCTTCTCCCCCCGGAGAGACAGCTGTGTGGTGGGGAAGGAATGCAGGCTGGTGCCGCCAGAGCCAGCCTCCAGACCCCACCTTTTCCCTCGAAGCCGACTCTGCCCTGCTCTTCGCACCCCGCCACAGCACACAGCACCCTCGGGGCTTACTCGCTGATTTGATCCCCTCTCTTTTCACAACCAAGGACTGGCTCCGCAAGTCCCCACGCCAGGAGCTGTCCCTCACTTCGAGATGCAGCCACTCTCCCAGCTGCAAAACATCCATCCCACCCCCAAAATACCGCCACCCCCCCGGGGATCAGCCAGCACCACCTCGCCCAGGGGAATGCCCCCCCCCCCCCCCCCCCCCCCCCCCCCCCNCTCCCCTCCCCATTTCCGAGCCGTGCTGCCGCTAGATGGCATGAAGCGCCCGGCGCAGGCTCCGCGGGGCGGTGCGGGGCAGTGCGGGGCGGAGCTGCCATCCGCGGGGCTGCGCGGAGCGGAACGGAGCGGGGAGCCCCGCACCGGGCTGCGCGGGAGCGGAGCTGACCCGGCAATGGGCTGGGCAGGCAGCGGGTAGGGCCAGGGCGGGAGGGGAGGTGCGGAGCAATCCGCACCCCGCTCCGCACCCCACCATGAGCCCCCGCTGAGCCCCGCTCGCTGCCTCGCTCGCTGGGTCGGTGGGTGGGTGGGGGGGGGGCTGTGTGTGGGGCTCGCCCTCTCCCCGCTCCGCCCCGGGCAACTTTGAACGATGCTCACAGTCAACGCGGATGGGAAGATAATGGTCAGAAGATGCCTCGTCACCTTGAGACCCTTTAGGTAAAGTTGAAGGGGTCTCGGCCCTGCTCCCACCTCCCCTCTGCCCTGTGCTGGTCCTGACGGGTGGGAAGCCGCCGTCAGAGCATGTTTTGCGTGGGGGTCTGAGTGGTCGCTGTGAGGAGGGGGATTGAGTCCAGCGGCGGATGGTAGGGAGCCGGGCAAGTTTCGCCCGCAGGTCAGCTCCGGTCCTGCAGCACTGGCTGCTGCCTCCCGGTTCGCTCGCCACGCCGCTACCTTCCGGCGGTTCGTTCGCTGCTCTCTATTTAATACCCTTCTCCCAGGTGTTGGTGCTCGGGGAGAATCGGTTCCTCTGGTTTAAATTTACTGGTCCTGGTGGGCGTTTAAAATCCTCCCTGAGCTGGCAGTAGGGCTGGGGTTGATACCTGAGCCTGAAAGCCCACGGTTCCAGCACCTCCTGCCCACCTTCTGCCCACCTCCCGCTTCTTTCTTTCTTTCTTTCATTTTTTTTTTAAACTCTCCCCATTTTCATCCCTGTGCATTCGCTTCCCTTCTCCAGCCCTTGCTCTCCAGCTTCCTCATCTCACCGGAGATGCGCTTTGGTTGCTCCCGGGCTGGAGACACATGGGAGATGCTGGCAATTGCTTGGTTTGTCTATGGGGAGAGGGATCAAAAAGCCGCGGAAGGGGAAGGTGCCGGATGGTGAAGCAAAGGGTGAGGTGAGCCCAGCCTGGTGGTTGCCAGAGCTCCTTGCTGTGTTTGGGAGCTAAGGATCACCGCAGGGATCTATCCGTTGCCTTTTTGCTTAACCCAGGCTGCCGCCCAGGGCTGAGGGGAAGGATTTGGCTGTGAATCCCTCGGCTTTGGGGATGTTGTCTGCTTCTGCCCGGGTGCTGCCTGGCTCTGCACTGCTGCCCTGGGGGGACTCCGCTGCTGGATCCCGCGGCGGTGCCCATGGGCTGAAGAATATGGTCAAGGGGATGTCGGTGGAGCAGAAGTGTAAGGATCCCCACGGCTCGGGCTTGCTCTGAGCAGAGTGGAAATGGCTGTGAGAGAAGGACACATGCACCCCGGGGTCCGCTCCTTGCTTGGCTCTTTGCTTTCTGAAGTGGCTTTGAAGTCGGTAGTGAGGAGGTATAGGCTGGATGTTAGGAGGATGAGGCACTTAGTGCCATGGTCTAGTTGACTGAATAGGGCTGGGTGACAGGTTGGACTGGATGATCTTGGAGGTCTCTTCCAACCTGGTTGATTCTATGATTCTAAGTGACTGATCTGAGCATCCCTGTGCCCTGGGCATCACCCCTGGAGCAGGGGAAGCCCATTTTTAACAGTGACATGGGATCGGGCTGGAGGAGCACAGAGAGTGAACCACAAGGTGACCGCAGAGTCCCACTGGAGATGAGGATGTGTGGTGATGAAGGGTCTGTGATGGCAGAAGAACACCAGGCTGGAGAATCCCAGATGCTGGGAGCAGAGCTTGTCTGCATGCCCTGGGCTGGCTTCTGCTCCCAAACCTGGACAGACCAGTATGGGTGTTGCTGGAACCACTGGGGTTACTCTGTTGTTAACCTGTCAGGCTTTCCCTGTCTAAGAGAAATCCTTGAGGTGCTCTCTGTTGTTCCATGGTGTTCAGCTCTGCACCGTCTCCATTATTTGGTGCCATGCTGAGTGTGACCCTTCCAATCATAGTCCTGTGTCACCTTGCTCCTAGCCTATAGTCCCTGCTGCCCACTGCCCTGCTCCAGTCATAACCTGGCACTGCTCCCCTAGAATTAGCACCTCACACTCCTAGCTGGTGTGAATCAGGGGTGACCTACGGGAGAGGGAGAGGATCCTGGCATCCAGGATGGGTTCTCTGAAACAGGTACTGGTTGCTGGCTGGGCAAAGCCCCTCTGCTCTCGGGAAGGCTGTGGTGTGATTCCCTGCCTGATGCAGGCTCCTGGCAGTGGTGCCATCAGAAAACAGGCAACAGGAAACCTGGCCCTTTGCACCAAAACATTTCATTAGCCACACTCCAGGCGTGCTGAGCAAAGCAATGCAAAGCCCTCAGCTGGGAAAGTGCCTGCAGCAACTGGGGAGGGGAGAGAGAGAAAATCAGTGGAGCAACCATTGGTAGGTTTGTCCAAGGACGGCTCTGACTTCGTCTCAGCAGAAGAGGGTGTTTGTGACAGTGCTGGATCTGGACAAGGATTCACTGTGGAGTCCTGGCCCAGCTCCCCCAGCTCTTGGCTTTGGAGAACATGGGAGTTCAGGCAGGTTTGCCAGCTGGAAACCAGAGCCAGGCTTTTTGTGTGTCTGTAACATTGGCCAGTTAGAGAATTCCCTCTGGTCCCCTCTGTGGAGGATGATCCCCGTGGCTGAGCATCGCTTCGACAGCGCCGCGATGGTGTCGGGCTCTGAGCAGAACAAGGTCTGCAGGAGAGGGAGCAGATTTTATTAGCCTGACTCTTAGAAACCATGGCTCAGCTTTTGGGCTCAGGAGATTTGGGTGCTGGAAACGTGCTCAATGGAAGGTATTACCTCTCTCTGTAGCCCTTGGTTTGTTTCCCTGTGCACCTGTGTAATGTTCTCCCTCTGGATCCCAGCTGGGTGGTACAGCACCGTGGGCAGTCAGTCCCAGTGTCACAGCCCTGTCCCATGGGTGCTGCTGGACTTCCTCCCTCTGTTGCCTCCAAACGCAGACCCTCCTGGCAGCATCCAGCTTCCAGCCCCATGCACCAAAATCTGCAATACTGGGATGTCACTTTCAATTTTCACTGAAGACTTGGAAAAAAAATTGGCTTCCCTCTCTTTTGGGCAGCAAGCCAGAACCCAGAACTGTGAACATTTTAGTTTGAGGAGGGTGTGGAGGGAGACTTGGCACCAGAGCAGTGCCTGGGTGATGAGTTAAACGTGATGTGGGGTGACAGGCAAAGCCAGCATGCAGAGTGGATGTTACTTGGTCTTTAAAGCTCCATGGTCTTGCTAGACTTAATTTTAGGGGTGGAGGACCTAGCACATCTGGTGGGCAGCTCTGAAAATCTGGGATCTGGTATGTTTTACCTGCTCCATGGTATTTATTTTCTGCTTAAGGAGTTTCTGCTCAGTTAAGGCTGGGCCAAGCATTTTTGTTCACCTGGACAAGATCAGCACAACAGCAAGGAGATGAAAGTGCTTGGACTGAGAGTCCATCCCTGCAACCTCCCTGCACCCTGGGGCACTGCTGCTGGGCTGGATTCACTTCTCTCCTAAGCACAGGAATTAGGCTCTCATCCCTATGTTTATATTTTTTTCAGGGAGAAAGTATTCTGCATCTCCCTACTCTCTCTGTAACCCAGTCAAAATGAAAAAGATCTTATCTCCTAATGAGATATTTCCTTAGTCATTTTTTCCTTTTTCCTTCCTCCTTTTTTTCTTTTCTTCCTCCATTTTTTTGCTTTCCTTCCTCTTTTTTCCCTTTGCTCCCTCAATTTTTCCTTTTTGTCTCCTCCTTTTTTTCTCTTTTTGCCTCCTCCTTTTTGTTTTCATTTTTGCCTCCTTATTTTTTCCCCTTTTTGTCTCTTTTTTTCTCTTTGCTTCCTCCTTTTTTTTATCTTTACACCTTTCCTCTCTCTTTCCCTCTTTTTTCCTCCTTCCCTTCCCTCCCTCCCTCCTTCCTTCTCTCCCTTCCTCATTTCCTTCCTTCCTTTTCTCTCTCCTTCCTTCCTCGTGTTTGTCTTTGTACTGGGTCTTTATCCATCCCTCTTTGCCAGAGTATGATTATGAGGATAAAATTGGGTAAACAAGGTCTTGCATAATGATGAAGATGCTGTCAATAGGAGGGGTGAGAATGAAGAGCAGGATCAGATCTGATTATTTCATTAGGTGATGCTTTGTTAAGGTGCCCCTTGGGGAATTGGGCAGCTGGCAGCAGGGTGGGAACTTCATATGGGTTTTGTACCCTGACATGCTCCCAAGGGGGACCCCATGGCACAGGACTTGGCTTGGCTTTGACCTCCTCCTCCTCCTTTGGCTTGTGTTTTCTCCACTCTGCTGTTCTCCCCTCCTGCCAGGGAGATGCCAGAGCAGACAGTGCCCCTCCTCCTGCTCTAAGGATAAATTCACCCCTCTAAGGCCAAGCTGGGTGCTACAGTCCCCTCTCTCGTGTTCCTGAGAGCCTCTTCCAGATCCAGTGCTGTGTGGCTGGGCACAGGCTGTGATAACAGGAATGGTCCAATGTCCCCAGGTCACCCCCTCTCCAAGCCCCTTATGGGACACCACATTGCTTCACAGCATCAGGAATGCTCTGATGCCTCTGCAATCACCTCCCTGCTGGAGCAGGACCACAGCTCTCTGGAAACCCTTCTCCAAGGTCTGCTTTAGGAGGGGGGCTGAGATCTGTAGTCATCTCTGTGTGCCAGTGCTGCAGCTCGATGATCGTCAGCATCTGCTGGGGGGGGGGGAGGGCGGCTGTGGCTGCTTGTAGGATACAGCAGCCTATGGGCAGGCCTTCAGGGATGGGAGTCTGGAGTGTCTGAGTGCACGATGCTTTTTATAGCCTGTATGGCTGCTTTGCATCCCCCAGGGCAGGCTCATTCAAAAAGAAAAGGGTCTTGGGCTGCTTCAGTCCCCTGAGTGCCTGCGTAGGGATGTTGGGCAGCTTGATGATGCAGCTGAGCATCCCCTCTCGTGGGTGGGCCAGCTCTCCCAGTGCCTAGCTGCCCTCCCAGTGCCTAGCTGAAGGGTTAGTGCTGATGCTGACTGTGCTGCTGCCAGAGTTAGTTAATGCTAATGACCCCAAGAGATTTTTTTTTCCTCTTGATTTGGTGAGAGGTGAGAATGGGATGGGAAGCTCATGAGCCCAGAGCCCATGGCCAGGTGAACCTGATCTGCTGAGACCCAGCTGGGGATGGGGCAGGGCTCATCAGTAGTAGTGGGGGTGGATGTGAGTAAATGTCCCTTAAAGCAGGTGGAGGAAACCTTGTACTCTTGAGCTTTCCAGTGCTGAGAACAAAGCTCCCCTGGGTCTGAAGCTCAGAAGTGTGGTGGCTGTGTGAGAGCAGTGTTGGAGCTGGTGGGATGGAGGTAAGGAGCTTGTGGGGTCCCATGAAGGTGGTGTGCCTTGCCTAGGAGCCCCTCTTGCATGGCAAGCCTAGCCATGCTGGGAGATGGAGAACCTGCCCTGAGAGCACCTCCAGTAGATCTCCCTGGGAAGACCCAGTCCTTCTTGAGCTGCTTGACACTGTACTTCAGCTCTCCACAACATCTCCTGGGCTTAATGAGTGCTTGGAAGTGAGTTTCTTTATTTGCCAGCCCTTTCCAGCAACAGATAATTGCAATGCTGGCGCTGTGTAGCCCAGACTTAATGTCTGGCTCCTCATCTTTTGCCTTTTAACTACACAGTAATGATTAGATGGAAGGCTGTGGTGTTCCTTCTCTAGAGAAGCCTGATCTGGATGTTGGGTGGCTGGGCTGTGTTTCTGTGTGCAGCTCCTGAGCCCTGCAGGTAATGCTGTGTACTTGTAAAGGGAAGTTACTGTTCCTGCCCTTGGTGGTTTGCTCCCCTTTGGCTCAGAGATGCTGAGAAGCAACAGTGCCTGTGGGCATAGAATCACAGAACTGTTTTGGCTGGAGAAGTCCTCTAAGATCATTGAGTCCAACCATTGACTTAACACCACCGGGGCTATTAAGCCATGTCCCCAGGTGCTTTGTCTAGATGCTTTTTGAACACCTTCAGGGATGGAGGCTCCACCACCTCCCCGGGCAGCCTGTTCCAATGCCTGACCACTCTTGCAGCAAAGAAACCTTTCCTAATGCCCAACCTAAACCTGCCCTGTGCAACTTGAGCCCATTTTCTCTTGTCCTGTCTCTTGTTCCTTGGGAGAAGAGACTAGCTCCCACCTTGCTTCAACCTCCTTTCAGGGAGTTGTAGGGAGCAATGAGGTCTCCCCTCAGCCTCCTCTTCTCCAGACTAATCAACCCCAGTTCTCTCCGTGGCTCCTCATAAGACCTGTCTCTAGACCCTTCAGCAGCATCCCAAGGGTTTGCTCAGCTCCCTGACCCACAGTTTGTCTGTTTGAAAACACAGCTGTGGTTTTACCAGGCTGGCTGGCAGCTGACTTTTCTCCTCCTTCTCCTTGAAGCATTCCCTGGGTTTGGCTGGCTGACCTGTCCAGTACAGCCACCATTCAAGAGTTGGGGCTCTTCAGCCTGGAGAAGAGAAGGCTTCCAGGAGACCTTACAGTGGCTTTCCAGTATCTGAAGGGAGCCTACAGGAAGGCTGGGGAGGGACTATTGACAAGGTCTGGTAATGTCAGGATGAGGGGGAATGGGTTTAAACTGGAAGAGGGGAGATTTAGAATGGATGTTAGGAGGAAGTTCTTTACAGTGAGGGTGGTGACACGCTGGAACAGGTTCCCCAGGGAGGTTGTGGATGCTCCCTCCCTGGAGGGGTTCAAGGCCAGGCTGCATGAGGCCTTGAGCAACCTGTTCTAGTGGGAGGTGTCCCTGCCTATGGCAGGGGGTTGGAGCTGGATGATCCTTGAGGTCCCTTCCAACCTAAACCATTCTATGATTCTCTGAGTGCCTGGCAGTGCCTTGCCTCCTGTTGGAGGATGCTGCACCTCCACCTCTGAGCAGTGGAAGGATGCCAGATGCCCACCCCTCAGTGCAGTGTGCTCTGCTTGCACACCAGGGAGAAGGGAAGGCCTGGCTTCATAGTCCTTGGTGCAACACAACCCTCCTGCTTGCACAGAGCTCCTGCCTTCAGTCTTCACCACCCCACAATGTTGCTGGTCTGAATAAGAGCAGTGCTAAGAAATGCGTCTCTCACAGCTAGGGGTGCCCAAGAGCTCAGCCAGGAGCTGTCTGGGTCGGCATCCTGCCTGGTATATCCTAACAGCCCAGATGAACAGAGTGGTGATAAGGTGGTCCCAGGCTACCACGTGTGCCACCAGCAGTGGTCTGTCCTCATCCTGCCATACACAAGGCTGCCTGCACTGTGCAGGAGATGATGGTGGCCTAGTTACAGGGGGAACAAAACACCTTTTAAACAAAACAAAAAGGCTTTTTCTAAGATCCTTTGGGAGGAAGGGAAGGTACAAGGTCTTTCTTTTCTCTGGGCTCTCCCAGGAGGAAAATGAGCATTGTTTATTGTAGTGGTTCCTGTGGTCTGAGTGATTGGGCTGGATCTTGTGGAGCATTGTAAGAGTGATGTGGTCTGGCTCAGCTTTCCCTCTCCAGGTGCAAGTCCTCTGCTCCCTCTCAAGGTCTGCCCATCAGATTTTGGAGGGTGTTCTTAAGCCGACCCTGCCTGTTCAGTGCTAGGCTTCGGGCAGAAGCATCCCGAGGCTCTCCTTGAAGTGCATGTGGGTCTGGCTTGTGGTTGGGGTGAGGTGCTTGGTGTGCTCTTGAGCTGAGGCTGCAGAGATGCTCCTTGTCCAGGCTGCTTGAGGTGAGCCACGGGGATAGAGGAGAGTTGGGAAGGAGGCAAAAATTGTCCCAGCTGCCTCTTCTAGACAGCCCCAAACAAAGGGTGCAGAGAGGCTACCCCAGGAGCGAGCTGGTTCTTCCTCACGCCTTGCTACAGCTCTGCTTTCCCTCCCACAGGATATTCGTGCTGGGCATCGGATTTTTCACCCTGTGCTTCCTGATGACATCGCTGGGGGGACAGTTCTCAGCCAAGCGCCTGGGGGACTCGCCCTTCACCATCAGGACCGAAGGTAGGGCAGCTCCAGGAGCCTCAGCCCGGCTGCCGAGCAGCTGTGCGGGGGCTGCGCTGCCAGCGCCTGCCTCGCTGGCCCGGCTGTACGACCAGTGCTGCTCTGAGGAGCTGAGTGCTGCCTCCGGTACTTAGGTGCTTGCTTTCACCTACACAGCAAAGGGAAAGGAAAAAAAAAAGCTAGGTCCTGTGATGTGTTTTTTCCCAAGCTTTTGGTCTCTTAGGTCTGTAAGTGGCTGAGGCAGGTCCTGCTTTGTTAGAGAGCTCAGACATTCGGTGCGAAAGCATTTGTTTGTCCACTGTTGGATGGGTTTGCCAAGCAAGGGATTGCTTCCAGATGAATTGCTACTGTTGTGGCTCCTGCTGGGGAGGAATTGGTTCATTCATGGCTTCACACATGGCTCTGAAACATCCTCTTTCCTCTCTCGGGAGGAAAGGTGCCAGTTTGGAAGAAGGTTCTCCCCTCCTGCCAGGGAGATGCCAGAGCAGACAGCTCTTATTTGTCCCTAGGACTTGGCAGGTGCAACCTGAGAGACTTTTTCTAGCTCCTGAACGTCAGGTTCAGGTGGTTTGGGTTCAGCCTTTCCTGGGATACTGATGTGTAGGGACTGGTTGTCCCATGTGGGGTTGTAGCTGGCTCTCAGCAGGGCATCCTGCACACAGCTGCATGGGGTGAGAAACCCTGAGATCAGAGCAGGACCAAGACTTCGGGGCAAGGTACAAGGCTGGGCCTGGACCAGCCAGCCAATGTCACCTCAGAGCCCTCTCAGTCATCTCTGAGAGATTTTGGCTGTTGAAAGAGTCTCCTAATGCTGGAAAAACTTTTTCCAGGAGTGTGACAAAGGCAAGAGGAACCATGCATACTGTGCACCCTCGGTGATGCCACTGAGAAATGGAGAGCCAAAGCTTCTGGGAAGCTGGTCAGGTGGGAAAACTCCATCCTTGGAGGGTTTTAGAACACATCTGGCTGACAGGAGGCTGTGGGCAGCTCTGTCTTGCCTCCAAGACTGCTATTCTTGGAGCAGGAGGTCGAGGAAGGGAGTCCGAGCTCACACGGAGAGACACTGAACTCAGGTTGGAGTCAGTGCAGGTTGGTGGGAGGAGGAATGGAAACACTGCTGATGTGTGCTGCAGAGTCTCAATAGGTCTGTTTGAATAACAAACTGACATTTAATTAACATGCCTCACCAATCCCAGGGAAACTCAAGAAATATTGCTGGCTGTTGTCGTTGCCGTTACAGGCACAATGCTGGGCTGAAGATGAGCTCAAAGGAGCAGGTTAATTTTGCTGGGCTAATTATTAGCTCTTGGTGTGAGTAATGGTGGGAAGTGGGCCAGGATTTCCATAATCCTGGGCAGGTTCAGGGTTGTTTGCTTTCACAGAAATCACAGCGTGTCAAGGGCTGGAAGGGACCTTGAAAGCTCATCCAGTCCTACCCCCCTGCAGAGCAGGATCACCCAGAGCAGATCGCACAGGAACACATCCAGGCAGGTTTTGAATATCTCCAGAGAAGGAGACTCCACAACTCCCCTGGGCAGCTTGTTCCAGTCCTCTGTCACCCTCACAGGGAAAAAAATTCCTTCTCATGTTTATGTGAAACTTCCTATGCCTCAGCTTCCACCATTGCCCCTTGTCCTGTCATTGGGCATCACTCAGGGGAGCCTGGCTTTGAAGGAGCTGTGTTGTGTGTGTGGCTTCTGGTTGAAGTTCAGGTTTGAATGTCTCCCAGGAAGAGGTTCCTACTTGAAACTCTCTGAGGGGCCTTACTGCCTTCAGTTTTGGGTTTACTGCCTTCAGTTTTGGGTTTACTGCCTTCAGTTTTGGGCTCTCCAGTTTAAGAGGGAAAGGGATCTGCTGGAGAGAGTCCATCATAAGGCTACAAGAATGATTAGGGGACTGCAGCACTGCCTGATGAGGAGAGGCTGAGGGACCTGGGAGTGTTTAGTCTGCAGAAGAGAAGACTCAGAGGGGATCTAATAAATGTTTATAACTATCTGAGGGCTGGGGGTCAGGACAGGGGTGGGACAGGCTCTGCTCACTTGCTCCCTGGGATAGGACAAGGAGCAATGAGTGTAAGTTGCAGCACAGGAGGTTCCAGCTCAGCACAAGGGGGAACTTCTTTTCTGGACGGGTCCCAGAGCACTGGCACAGGCTGCCCAGAGAGGTTGGGGAGTCTCCTTCTCTGGAGACTTTCTTGGCCTGTCTGGATGTGTTGCTGTGTGATCTGAGCTAGATTGTATGGTTCTGCTCTGGCAGGGGGGTTGGACTTAATGACCTCCTTGGGTCCCTCCCAACCCCGAACATCCTGTGAGCCTGTGGTCCAGCCTGGGGAGGGAGCCTGGTCCCTGCTGCTGCTCTTCTCTCTGTCTGGGCTCAGCCAAGCTCTGGGTTTAATGGGCCCTTTTGAGCATTATTCATGAACTGATTAATTTTGCATGGCAAGCTGGCAGCATCCTCCCTCGGCTCTGGGTGTGGGCTGCTGTACCAGAGTAGCTGGTGGGTTTAGCCAGGTATGGTTGTGGCTATCTCCTGAAGTCCTTCCTGGGCTGATCCTGGCTTTCTGCTCTTTGCTCTGGCTCTTCTTTCCAGTGGTTCTGTCAGGCTGAGCAGTGATGAGCTGCAGTTCAATCTGCCCTTGTGCACAAATGCTGCAGGGCAGAAGCTGCAAAGAGCTGAGAATCATAGAATCAACCAGGCTGGAAAAGACCTCCAAGATCATCCAGTCCAACCTATCACCCAGCCCTATCCAGTCAACTAGACCATGGCACTAAGTGCCTCATCCAGGCTTTGCTTCAACACCTCCAGAGACAACAACTCCACCACCTCCCTGGGCAGCCCAGGGAGGTTCAAGCCCAGCACCAACCACTTAAAAATCATTTGCAACAGAGAAATCCTGTTGGGTTATGGGAAAAACTCATAGTTCATGGTCCAGTCCAGGCTGGGTGTGTGCCTGTGTATCCATGGCTGTCCAGCCCAGCACTGAACCTCAGACACTGCAATCCAAAAGAAAGCTTATGGAAATGCCCCAGACTTGCCCAGGGCTTTCTTGGCTTCTGTGCAAGCAGCTGCTCAAAACCAAAATGAAGAGAGATGTGAGGCAGGAGCATGAAAAGAAGAAACTGATCATGTCACAGCCCAGGAGTTAATCCCATTTTTAATTTTAGTTTTTATATGTCAATCCCTTTCTCAGAGGCTTTCTCCAACAGCCACATTTCTTGGTGTGTGCCAGAAATCATTCCTTGGCTGGATGCTGTGCCTGGATGCAGCAGAGGCTTTGCATCTTAACAACAAATAAAAACACCTTCAGAAGTGCACCTTATTTTGCCCTAATCTGCTGCTGTCAAGCAAGCCCTGACAAAGGCTGCTTTGGTTTGAAATGGCCACTGAGAGAATTTGTTCTACAAACAAAGATCCAGTTAAAAAAAGAGAGTGAGAAAGAAAGAGAACAGGCAGGTCTATACATGAAAAATGGGGGAGATCACAGGCTCACAGGGTGTTAGGGGTTGGGAGGGACCCAAGGAGATCATCAAGTTCAAACCCCCTGCCAGAGCAGAACCACACAACCTAGCTCAGGTCACACAGCAACACATCCAGACAGGCCAAGAAAGTCTCCAGAGAAGGAGACTCCCCAACCTCTCTGGGCAGCCTGTGCCAGTGCTCTGGGACCCATCCAGGAAAGAAGTTCCCCCTTGTGCTGAGTTGGAATCTCCTGTGCTGCAGCTTCCATCCATTGCTCCTTGTCCTATCCCAGGGAGCAAGTGAGCAGAGCCTGTCCCACCCCTGTCCTGACCCCCAGCCCTCAGATAGTTATAAACATTTATTAGATCCCCTCTGTGTCTTTTCTTCTGCAGACTAAACACTCCCAGGTCCCTCAGCCTCTCCTCAGACAGTGCTCCAGTCCCCTAATCATCTTTGTAGCCCTTTGCTGGACCCTCTCCATCAGATCCCTGTCCCTCTCAAACTGGAGAGCCCAAAACTGAACACAGTGCTCAAGATGAGGTCTCACCAAGGCAGAGTAGAGGGGGAGGAGAACCTCCCTGGATCTGCTGGACACACTCCTCCTAATACACCCTGGGATCCCATTGGCTCTCTTGGCCACAAGGGCACATTGCTGTGCCATGGGTAACTTGTTACCCACCAGCGTTCCCAGATGCTTAGGGAAGGGCTCTAGGCTGAAGAGATTAACTTTTCTGTGCCCTCTTCTCCACTTCTGTGAAATATAAAAGGTTTGGGCTGTTGTTTTCTTTTCCCCAAGCAGTTTCCTTTCCATTTTTGTTTTACTGAGGCAAGCTGTCTTGGGACAGGAGCCTGACCCTGAAAAAGCACCACCAGCTGCCACTGTGGTGCTTGCGGTGTGGCTCCATGGGGGTGTTTTGGCTGTGGTGCCTCTGCCCTTGGCTGCTTTTGGTGGTGATGTACATCCCAGTGGTGGAGCTTGTGGCTGCAGGGGATTAGTGGAGGAAAATAGGTTATGAAGTGTTAAACCCTGATTAGATGTGACTGCAGCACTGCCTGCCACTGCAGCAGCTAGTTTCAAAAATGGAAAGACTTCTGATCTCTCCTGCTGTGGCAGGGCATGAAGTGCTGGAGGACCTGTTGGAGCAGGTCCAGTGGAGGCCACAAACAAAATGTGAGGGCTGAAAGTCCTCTGCTGTGGGGGCAGGCTGAGAGAATTGTAGAATCATAGAATCAATCAGGTTGGAAGAGACCTCCAACATCATCCAGGCCAACCTAGCACCCAGCCCTATCCAGTCAACCAGACCATGGCACTAAGTGCCTCAGCCAGGCTTTGCTTGAACACCTCCAGGGATGGTGACTCCACCACCTCCCTGGGCAGCCCATTCCAATGCCAATCACTCTCTCTGCCAACAACTTCCTCCTAACATCCAGTCTAGACCTCCCCTGGCACAACTTGAGAGTTGAGGGTATTCAGCCTGGAGAAAAGAGGGTATTCAGCCTGGAGAGCTTGTGATGGCCTTTCAGTACTTAAAGGAGCTGATCAGGAGGCTGGTGGCAGACTTTTCAGCAGGGCCTGTTAGGACAGGAGAAGGGGTGATGATTTGAATCTAAAATAAGGGAGATTCAGACTGGAGAGAAGGAAGAAAGTTTTTACACTGAGAGTGGTGAGAGCCTGGCCCAGGTTGCCCAGAGAGGTAACAGATGCCCCATCCCTGGAATCATTGCAGGTCAGGTTGTTTGGGGCTCTGAGCAGCCTGCTTTAGCTGCAGACATCCCTGCTGACTGCAGCAGGGTTGGACTGAATGACCTTGAACGTTTGCTTCCAACCCAAACCGTTCTGTGACTCTATGCATCCGTTGTAGGAGCAGAGAGTGTGCAGGGCAGGTCCTGATGGCCCAGAATGGCTCTGCCCTTTGCTGTGGACTGAGGATTCTTGAGAGAAGACTCTGAGTTTCAGCTGACCTTGATGGTGCTTTGATACAAGTGCTCTGAGTGGTTCCTACAGATGTCTTGGTGCTTGGGGTTTGTGTACTGCAACAGCAGTTCTCCTGCTGAGCTCCTTGAATCTTGATGCCTTTGGGAGGTGGTGGCTGCTGAGCACTGGAGCTGTGTGTTTGCTGTTTCCATAACTGTCTTCTCAGCCAATTTTTGAGTGTTTCCTGCCTGGGTTGGTGCTCAGCTTGAGAGCTCAACACCTGCCTTTTCCCACCCCAAAAGGATCTCTCAGAAGCATCTCCAGATGGTTTCCTGTTGGTGACCACAGTCAGACTCCTGTGTTGTTTCCTCAAGTGCTTTGGAAACAATGGGGATGGGGTGAAGGAAGGATAGGGGTGGGGGAGAGCTGATTTTACAACTCAGGCTGGAAGATGCTGGTAAGCAGGGGGGAAGCTCATCCTCTGCAAGGCTGTTGCATACTGTCCTAGGTTGCTGAGATGTGTGTTGGAGTCTGGTCTCGTCAGGGCTGCACAATATGGACTGTAACTGAGTATTACAGAGCTTGTAGATAGAGCAAGAGACTTATCAGTCCCATGTCACTGGGAACATGAAACCTGGCAGGAGGTGAGCAAGGTACTGGTGCCTGTGGGGACTTTCCTTGGCCTGTAACACAGAAGGACAGGTGGCCAGGGTACAGCTGCTGCTCCCAAAGCCTCTGAGATGTGGTCATAGGAGAGGTGGCCAGGGTACAGCTGCTGCTCCCAAAGCCTCTGAGATGTGGTCATAGGAGAGGTGGCCAGGGTACAGCTGCTGCTCCCAAAGCCTCTGAGATGTGGTCATAGGAGAGGTGGCCAGGGTACAGCTGCTGCTCCCAAAGCCTCTGAGATGTGGTCATAGGAGAGGTGGCCAGGGTACAGCTGCTGCTCCCAAAGCCTCTGAGATGTGGTCATAGGAGAGGTGGCCAGGGTACAGCTGCTGCTCCCAAAGCCTCTGAGATGTGGTCATAGGAGAGGTGGCCAGGGTACAGCTGCTGCTCCCAAAGCCTCTGAGATGTGGTCATAGGAGAGGTGGCCAGGGTACAGCTGCTGCTCCCAAAGCCTCTGAGATGTGGTCATAGGAGAGGTGGCCAGGGTACAGCTGCTGCTCCCAAAGCCTCTGAGATGTGGTCATAGGAGAGGTGGCCAGGGTACAGCTGCTGCTCCCAAAGCCTCTGAGATGTGGTCACTCACTTTAATTTTGCAGGGCAAAAAAGACAAATGTGGCAGTTATGGAGAATGCCTGCTGGGAAAGGCTGCCTTGCTGGCTTGGGACATCTCCTGGATGTAGGGTGAGCAATGCTGCTTCCTTGAGGCATCAGAATGGCTCTGGTTGCCATGCTGGGGTACAAGGGGTTCAGCAGAGAAGAGCCAAGGCATCCTGAACTAGAATGGCTTGAATTAGAAGGGACCTTAAATATCAGGTAGTTCCAGCCTCCCCTGCTATGGGCAGGACACCTTCCACTAGCTCAGGTGGCTCAAAGCCTCATCCAGCCCTGTCTTAAAACACTTTCAAGGTTAGGGCATCCCCAACTTCTCTGGGCAAACTGTTCCAGTGTTCCACCACTCTCACAGTGAAGGACTTCTTCCTAATGTCCAATCTGAATCTGCCTTACCCTGCTTTCAACTCATTGCCCCTTGTCCTGTCACCACAGGCCCTAGAAGCAGCCCTTCCTCAGGTTTTCTGTAGGCCCCCTTCAGGTGCTGGATGATGCTTAGCATCCCCTGGCAGGAATCCTGCCCTGCTCTCCTCAGGGCCAGCATCCCTCCTGTGTTCCAGCTACTGCAGGGCTCTCTGCCGTGGCTGTTGCTTGCTCCAGTTCATGGAGTCTCCCCTGCTTAAAGCCATTTCTTCCACCAACACACAGAGAAGGGGAGGGCTTGTCTGGGGCTCTGCAGCAGGGCTGGATGCTTCAGTGCCCGTGGCTTCTGTTTCTCTGCAGAGCAGAGGTGGCTGGGGTGGTGGGAGTTGTGCTGAAGTGAAGGATGCTCGAGGTTTTGGTAGGACACTTTCCCCGTTCCAGAGTCACGGCACTGTCAAGCAGCAGGATCTTGTGTCACCCAGTCCCTGGAATTGCTCCCTGAGGAGCAGCCCAGAGCCCAGATAGATATGTGAGAACCTACCTGATCTCCTTGGAAGGGTCCTTTGCTCCTGCTCCCATCTCTGCTGGCTTTCCTTCTGCTCCAGCAGCATCCCAGCCAGATTAGCATGGCCAGGTACCACCACCGTTCTCACAGGGGATGCAGAAAGGTCAAGCTGGGATTTGCTTACGATCAGAGTGAGCTTCAGTAACTTTGTCATCCTCCCTCACAGTCCACCGCTGCTGGGAGCCGAGGAGGTGGTTTGTGTGCATGACCCTGCCCCTCTGTGTGCATCTCCTTGTGAGGGAGGACAGCAGAAGGGCGATGGCTTGGCTCAGCTCTGCTTGTGAGGTCCTGGCTGCAGCGAGATGCTGCTCATCCCGAGGGAGCTGTGAAGCAAAGCACAGATGTGTTCACCCTCCCATCCCAGTTGCCTCTCTCTTGGAAAAGGTAATTTCTGGACCCATTTGCAGACTTGGGCTGATGCCACTTGTGACAGATCCCAATCTGCTTCTCAGTTATTTCCTCTCAGCAGAGCACATAGTTCTTCTGACAGAAATCTGAGCTGGGCAGAACACCCAGAAGTTGATTTGTGGCTTTGACAATCTCTTTTCCCACCTGACTGGAGATGGAGGCTTGGCCTTCCTTGTGACCTGATGCACAGGCATGAAGTTCCAGGAATCCTCAAGCTGTTTTGGTTGGAAGAGGTCTTCAAGCTGATCATCTCCAACCATTAACCTAGCACTGCCAGGTCACCACTAAACCATGTCCCTCAGCATCACATTTACAGAGCTTTCAATGCCTTCAGTGCTGGTGACTCCACCACTGCTCTGAGCAGCCTGTTCAGGGCTTCACAGCCCTTCTGGGGGGAGAAATTGTGCCTAATGTCCAACCTAAGCCTCCCCTGGTGCAACTTGAGGCTCTTTCCTCTTGTCCTGTCACTTGTTCTCAGAAGAGTGCTGGTGTTTCCCTTGCTTTCTAAAGCCACCCGAGTTCCATGTTTGCTGCTTTTAACGAATGCACTGTGCAGGTGCCAGCAGAGCCAGCTGCAGGAGTCATGCAACCAAACGATGGTGACAGCATGGGCAGGGCAAAGGAGGGAGCTGGGCAGGCTCTGCTATGCCAGCTCAGCACTAATTAATCCCGGTTTCTTCCCAAGTGAGTGATAATCCTCTCCCGGGCTGCTTGTGTCCCGTTTGGGTCCCTGTCTGCAGCAGCTTGCAAGCAGCTTGTCAGCATCTGCAGGCAGCAGCCAGGATGCTCGCCCAGGCTGAGGGCTGAGGCTGTCCTCAAGAGCTGAATCCAGAATTCCTGATGCAAAACCCTCTCAAAGACTGTGGGAGGCTCCCTTCGCTGATCCCCACTTCCTGCAGTGCCTCGGGGCTGTCAGCTGGAATGTTTCCCCAGGTCCCCATGGAGAGCGTGTGGGGGTGTTAAGTGCATGTCACCTCCCTGGCACCATCTGGGACATCCTGCATGTCCCTAAAGCTTAGGGTTCTTTCCCTGCTACATCCAGAGCTGGATTAGAGCCTCCTGGAGCCTGTGAAGCATTGGAAGTGTTCCAGCCAGGAAAGACCCATGGGGAGGAGTGTGTTGTGCAGCAACTCGGTGCCTGTAGCTCCTTGCCAGCCTTGCTGCATCCATCCCATCCAAAGATGCTCCAAGCAGCCTCCGGGGTTGGAGCAGGCAGCTGATGCTGTCAGAAGTGGCCTGGTTGATGCCAAGCACAACTGCTCGGTACTGGGAGCACCTCCTTGGCGAGAAGCTGTTCTGGGCAAGGTGGGCTTTGGATTTTTCCTCCTCTAGGAAAAGGCTGAGGTGGTGGGGCTGGTGCCCTGGCTCTGCAGTGGGTTCTGAGATGCTGTGCTCTGGCAGCTCTCACTGGTGAGGGTTGCTCTCTTGATTCCTTGTGGGAAGAAGAGGGTTAATGGAGATGCCAAAGCAAAGCAGAACCCAGATGCAGAGTGAGCACTTCCTCCCCCCAGCCCTGCTTCTTGCCACCAATGGCATCCTGGCCTGGATCAGGAACAGTGTGGCCAGTGGGACAGGGGAGGTTATTCTGCCCCTGTACTCAGCACTGGTCAGGCCACATCTTGAGTGCTGTGTCCAGTTCTGGGCTCCTCAACTCAAGAGAGATGTTGAGATACTGGAACGTGTCCAGAGAAGGGCAACAAAGCTGGTGAGGGGCCTGGAGCACAGCCCTGTGAGGAGAGGCTGAGGGAGCTGGGGGTGTGCAGCCTGCAGAAGAGGAGGCTGAGGGCAGACCTCATTGCTGTCTACAGCTACCTGAAGGGAGGCTGTAGCCAGGTGGGGTTGGTCTCTTCTGCCATGCACCCAGCAACAGAACAAGGGGACACAGTCCCAAGTTGTGCCAGGGGAGGTCTAGGCTGGATGTGAGGAGGAAGTTGTTGGCAGAGAGAGTGATTGGCATTGGAATGGGCTGCCCAGGGAGGTGGTGGAGTCGCCAAGCAAAGCCTGGATGAGGCACTTAGTGCCACGATCTGGTTGATTGGATAGGGCTGGGTGCTAGGTTGGCCTGGATGAGTCTCTTCTGACTATGATTCTTGCTGGGAAAAAATGTTTCCTAATGTCCCTTCTAAACCTCTGCAGTGAATGGAGAGACACCTTGAGGCCATTCACTCTTCTTCTATCATAGATGATCTGTGAGGGCTCCAAGTGACACTGCAGGGTTAGTGCACTCCTCTGCAGGGTTAGTGCACTCCTCTGCAGGGACATGCTGGATTTGGGGAGGAGGAAGGGATGCAGATTGGTGCTTTGCAGGGCACAAGTGGGATAAGCAGCAGTGTAAGGGCTGCTCCAGTAGCAGGTAAGGCTTAATCCATCCTGAGGACACATCCCCTGCTGAAGAAGTGCCCATTTGACACAATCACTGCTCAGAACTGGAACCTGCAGGCTTGAAAGAAAGAATAATGCTGCCACTAACCTTCCTGAAAGATGGAAGTGTGGATCCCTGAGCCTTAAGTAGAGGTGAAGCTGTCAGTGCAGGGCTGTGTGCTGGCCGCTTTCCTGCCACCACCACCAGGTGGGAGGCAGCAGTGGCATCCTGCTGGCAGCGGCACTCGGTTATCTCTGTGAGCAGTCACTCCCAGGGAATGGTCAAACCTATTAATTGATTTTTCTGTAGCTCACAAGGAAGTCAAATGGCTTTTTCCAACAACGTGTGCTAGAGCAAACACCCCACCATGGCTGGCAGGGCTGTTCCTGGCTCCTTATGCTTTTATTACCCCTTTTAACTCCTAAATCAAATTCATCCTGAGCCCCAGGGTGGGGAAGCAGATACTTGAGAAAAGAAAAGGAGCACAGTAGGAACCAAAGCAGCCTCTCTAAGAGCTGGGGGTTTTCCACTGATTTATTTCTTTCTCTGGCCCAAGTGAGAGACCAAGGCCCAGTTTGGCTCAGGCAGAGATTAGCCAAGGTTTGCCCTCTGGCTCTGCCAACGATCCTACTCCAGCAGGCTTTGCTTTGGGTTCCTGCTCTGCTGCTGCTGGAAGGATCTGATCACTGCTCTTGGAGGGTGCTGATGGGTTTGGAGGAGAGGAATGATTTACTCAGTCTGGAAACAGAGTGGCAGGATGCCCAGTAGTGTTTGGCCAATCTCTTTGGCTTGAAGGAGCAATGGTAATCATTCTGGAAATGTGAAATTAGTGTTCTGCTGTGTCTGAAAAACAATGTTTTGGGGCAGCTGTAAATAAGGCTGCAGGCTCAAGTGCTGGACCTGCAGAGCCAGAGGAGTGACGACGATGCTGAGCCTCCTGAAGCCTTCCTCTGGCTGCTTTGGGGGCAAGCAAATACTGCGTTGAACCATAGAATCATTTTGGTTGGAAGAGACTTTCAAGATCATCAAATCCAATGGAACCCTTTACTTGAAGCATTTGGGATGATTTTCCTCAATCCTCGAGGCATCAGGTCCTGATAAGACAATTTGCCTGAGGTCAGCATTAGGGAGCATTAGGGGAACTGGCTGAGATAAATACCAATGCCATTAGAGAGATGCTAACACCTCTCTCACAAAGACCAAGATCCCAAATGAGAGCTGATGATGGTGAGGGGCCCTGGCCCATGCTGGGTCTGTGGAGATGCTCTGCCCATGTACCATGGGACTGGTGTGTGCTGCTGATCACCTGGAGCTGAATGCCTCAGATGAAAAATCAAGGTCCAGTTTTGCTCTCAGTGCTGACAGCATCCAGATGGGTGCCCAGGCATGCCCCAAGTGTATCCTGGCCTTTGCTACCTTCAACTGCCTTTAAGCCAGCCCCTTGTTGGAGCTCTTGTGTTCTAGGAAACAATTTAAAATCAATGCTGATCTTGTGGTTTGCAAAGCCTAATGCACAGTGAGGGGCTTGGAGTGCTGCAGAGCAGCTTGAAATGCAACTTAAAATGGTGTGGCTGACAGCAGAGAGGCAACTCAGAGAAAGGGCAGTGGTTGGAAACTTGAGCAGGGTAGGTTTAAGTTGGACATTAGGAAGAAGCTCTCCACTGTGAGGGTGGTGGAACACTGCAAAAAGGTTGCCCAGGGAGGTGGTGGAGGTCATTCAAGGTCAGGCTTGATGGGGCTCTGAGCAATCTAGGTGGGCATGTCCCTACTCAAGGCAGGGGGTTTGGACTAAATGCTTTTAGAGGTCCCTTCTAGCTCAAACGTTTCTGTAATTCTGTACTTCTAAAAGCAAAGGGAAAGGGGAATGAGAAGGGGGGAAAAGATGAGGTTAACAAATAAAAGCAGAGCTGCAACTTGTGCTGGAGTTGCTCCTGTTCATCTGCTAGTCCCCAGCCACCTGCCCTCATCTCAGCCCATCTCCTGGCAGTGCTCTGCAAAGGAAAAGGGGGCCAAGCTCATTTAGCCTGGAAAAGTGATGGCTTATGGCAGGACTTGTGTGATTATCCCCATGTCCCACAGGAAACATCAGGTCCCTGGTGCGTGTTTGAAGGGTAAGGAGCAGTAGATGTTGCTGGTGCTGTTTGGGCAGCATGTGTGCCAGGGCACAGCCAGCTCCTGCTTTCAGCTGGAGAACTTGTCTGGCACATCAGTCCCTCTGCTACGGTATCCCACCCCCAGGCACTGCTGGGCTAGTGGAGAGCTGGGGAGGATCCTCTAGAGCCCACGGCAGGGTTGTGATTGCTGCTGTCACATGGCTGCATTAGCAGAGCCCTGGGCTAGCTCCTGCCTGCCTTGGTGGGCAGTACATGGCTGCTGGCCCCATGCCGGCTGTAGTAGAGATGATGGACTCAGCCTGCCTGTGGATGTGGTGAGAGGCAGTGAAAACATCCCTGAGGCTGCACTTTTGCTGCTGATTGCACAGCAGTGGGCAAGGGGATGGATAAATCCAGGGGGTAGATGACAGCAGGCAGGTGGGACGTGATCTACTTCACTAGCCAGTGACTTAAGGCTGCTTAATTTGGCTGATTACCAGGGAAGTGCTTCATTGCTGGCTGTTTCCAGTGGCTCAGCAGCAGATCAATGGTGCAGCTGGAGCTGTATTGAAGTGTCCACTTGGTTGGTAGTCCCCAGGCTGCTTTGTGGACTCCTCAAGGTGCAAATTGCTGCTGCTGGCATGGCAGCTCCCTGTGTGGCTCTCTGTTCTTTTTGTGTTCAGGACACTGGCTGAGCAGGTCCTTATTGTCTCTGGATTACTTAAAATAACAAACCCACATCAGTCTGATAGCAAATGTGGGTGCAGCTGCTGGAGGCAGCATCTGGTTTGGTGCCCATGTTAGTGAGCAGGTGCCTTTCAGGGATGCAGCCATCCAGATGGTCCATCCTTGGAGCAGCATCCCCCAAGGGTGGGTGCCAAAGGGATGGATAAGGGAGGTGGCCATCACTATCAGCCTGAGCCTGGGCTTAGACTTTCTTGTTGCCAGTTAGTACTGGGTCCTTGGGCTGTGACTGTAATGGATTATGTGTCAGGGTTAGCTGGAGCCCTTGGCTAGTTGGCTCTTTGGTCTTTTAATCTGCTTGAATCAAAATCAATAGTGGAAGTAAATAGAGGAGTGTGAGAGGCAGAGAGAAGTGAAGGGCTGGTGCTTTGCTCACTAAGACGTGGGGAGGTGCCAGAATGGGTGTCATTTTGAGACAATAGAGTTCCCAAGACAGCCCTGGGTACTATCTGGAGTCCCCAGGACAACCACGCAAGAAGCTGAGTGATGAGATACTGGAAGGTGCCCAGAGAAGGGCGATGAAGCTGGTGAGGGGCCTGGAGCACAGCCCTGTGAGGAGAGGCTGAGGGAGCTGGGGGTGTGCAGCCTGGAGAAGAGGAGGCTCAGGGGTGACCTCATTGCTGTCTAACCAGGTGGGGTTGGTCTCTTCTGCCAGACAACCAGCAACAGAAGAAGGGGACAGAGTCTCAAGTTGTGCCGGGAAGGTCTAGGCTGGATGTTAGGAGAGAGTGATTGGCATTGGAATGGGCTGCCCAGGGAGGTGGTGGAGTCGCCGTCCCTGGAGGTGTTGAAGCAAAGCCTGGATGGGGCACTTAGTGCCGTGGTCTGGTTGATTGGCCAGGGCTGGGGGCTAGGTTGGCCTGGATGATGTTGGAGGTCTCTTCCAACCTGGTTGATTCTATGAGTCTGGCTCTATGAGATCTACATCCAGCTGCGCCACAGGAAGAATCTTCCAGTCTCTTCTTCAAGAAATCCTTCAAGAGCACATTGTCCTTTTGAGGGGTTTAAGCAGCCTGGACTTGTCCTTTAAAGGAGAAAAACAAAGCAAAGCAAATGATGCTTTAGATTGAAATTAATTCAGCTGGTATTTTCAATGGACATAAGTAATATCTCACCATCTCTGAGCAAATTCCCTTCTCGTAGCGGAGCGTTCAGCTGTTGCGAGACAGCCGGGCAGGGATATGACTTATGGCTGAGAAGGGGGAGAGAAAAAAATCAACAACAAATCAGCCATGTTATGAGCAGCAGGGAGATAGATTCTGGGATTGCATTTTTAAATGTCAGGAGGATGTTTTGGTGGTGCTTGCACTGGTCTGTGGAGGTGTGGGTCGAGGCTTTGCCTTGGTCTCCCCTGGCATGGTCAGCAAGGAGCTCGTGGAGGCTGCTCTGCTCGGGAGACTTTAGCTGCCCCTGGAACTGGAATGGGATTTGGGTGGAAAAGCTGCATGTAAGTACCAAGGCAAGGTGCAACTTCTGCAGCCGTGGGGTGGCACAGGGGTCCTGCACCTGCTAGGCAGGAAAGGCAGGGGATGTATAGGGCTGAGTGCTGGTGTGTGGCTCAAAAGCCAACCCCCCTACATGTTTCTCTTTTCCTTGGCACCAAGCTGGCACTGAGCATTGTGAGACGCCCCCTCCTCCCTCCAAGATGGAGCTTCCATCTGGGTCCAGCAGTAACACAGGGCAAGGAGCTTTGAATCAGTTCAGGTAGCTAAAAGAAATGTGCCCCTAGAACTCTTTTTCTCTCCCAAAAGCTTTCCTCTCTCTTTGAAAACCTCAGTCCAAGTGTGCTAGAGCCACACACGAGCAGTGAGATGGGCTGGCATCCTGTGTGCTCTCCCTGTGCTTGTCAAGTGCTGGGCAAAGCTGGCTCCCAGTGTGAGCATCAGTGGGTTGGGGAGGATGCTCAGGATCCCAAAACATGAAGCCTGAGCACAGAAACCCCTTCCTGTGTGCTTCTCATGTGGTACAACCTGGGCTCTGCCAGTGCTGCTTCACAGCACCACTGCTGGTCCCAGCCCCGTGCTGGGTTGCCCAGCAGGGAGGCCTCTGTGTGGTGGCCTTGCTGGAGATGCTCACCAAACGCTGCTTTCTCAGCTGCTCTCTGTTCCTGCGTGGCTGCCCCAAGGCATCTAGAATCATAGAATCAGTCAGGGTTGGAAGGGACCACAAGCATCATCTAGCTCCAACCCTCCTGCCATGGGCAGAGACGTCCTACCCTAGATCAGGCTGGCCAGAGCCTCATCCAGCCTGGCACTGAACTTCACCCTCCCATCCAAAGGCAGTCTGCACATGCAGCTAAGCTCATCTGACCTGGCTCCTGCTCCTGGGCCACTTTGGTGGCAGGTGATGGCAGGGGATGAGACAAGTGCCCAGAGATGTGTTCACTCCAAGAAGGTATTTTGAAGACAAGTGAACTCCCCAGGGTTTTGACCCCATCCAGACATGAGCAGATTGGCTGCTGACTATTCCACTGGCTTCACAGAGAAGCTGTTTCTTCTGCCACTAGATATCACCCTTGGGGAGGGTGGGGATGCTTGGGTTGTTATTTTTTGGCCTTGATTTCATCCAATTACTTAGCTGCACGCTCTTCTGAAGCACCATAAATAATTCTCCTCCTTCTGCTGTGTTTACCAGCATGTCTGGTGAAATCCAGTAAGATATGATTGATTGCAATCATTATTTCCTAGTGCTGCTATGCAAACCTCTGTCAGGTTCAGTGATTGCCTTTAAAGAGTGGCTGCCACTCAGGAAAGCTGTCAAAAAAGCCTGTCATACTTTAGCAAACTTGGATTAATCTGTTGAGCAGTTTCACTTGTATGTTCTTCCCCATCATTGCTGATTATCAAGGGTAATTAGAATATTCCCCTGCCCTTCCCCTGCTGCTTTGTAATCAGCAGCTTACTTGCCTCTAAGCAGGGAGAGTGGCTTGCAGAGTTATTTTACCTTAAGTCCTGTGTCCAATTCTGGGCCCAGCAATTTAAGAAAGATATTGAGGTACTTCAGTGTGTCTAGAGAAGGGCATCAAGGCTGGGGAGGGACCTGGAGCCCAGCCCTGTGAGGAGAAGCTGGGGGTGTGCAGCCTGGAGAAGAGGAGGCTCAGGGCAGACCTCTTTGCTCTCTACGACTACCTGAAGTGAGGTTGTAGCCAGGTAGGGTTGGTCTCTTCTCCCAGGCAGCCAGCAACAGAGCAAGCTGCAGTCTCAAGCTGCACCAGGGCAGGTTTAGGCTGGATGTAAGGAGGAAATTCTTCACACAAAGAGTGATTGGCGTTGGGATAGGCTGCCCGGGGAGGTGGTGCAGCCATCATCCCTGGAGGTGTTTAAAAGGAGACTGGATGAGGCACTTATAGACCATAGAATGGTTTAGGTTGGAAGGGACCTCAAAGATCATCCAGTTCCAAACCCCCATCACATGCAGGGACACCTCCCACTAGAACAGGTCACTCAAGGCCTCATCCAGCCTGGTATCAAACACCTCCAGTGAGGGAGCATCCACAATTTCCATGGGCAGCCTGTGCCAGTGTCTCACCACCCTCACTGCAAAGAACTTCCTAACATCCAGTTTCAATCTCCCCTCTGCCAGTTTAAACCCATTACTCCTCATCCTATCATTACAAGACCTTGTCAATAGTCCCTCCCCAGCCCTCCTGCAGCCCCCTTCAGATACTGGAAGGCTGCTCCGAGGTCTCCTTGAAGCCTTCTCCAGGCTGCAGAGCCCCAACTCTTGTAGACTGTCCTCATAGCAGAGCTGCTGCAGCCCTCTGAGCATCTTTGTGTCCTCCTCTGGACTTGCTCCAAGAGTTCCATGTCCTTCTTGTGCTGGGGGCTCCAGAACTGTACAGAGAACTGTACACTTAGTGCCAGGGCTTAGTTAATTAGAAGGTATTGGGTGATAGATTGGACTTAATGATCTCAGAAGTCTTTTCCAACCTGGCTAATTCTGTGATTCTGTAATTTTTACTGGGGTTTCATGCTGTGGAGTCAGGTTTGGGTTTCTCCTGTCTTGCTCCAGCACTGTTTGCAAGTCCCTTGTGGATGTTGCTGGCTGGTGGAAGGGAGAAGCTGGAAGTGCTGGGTGCCAGGCTGTCCTCCATCCTCTGAGTCACTGGCACGCAGGGTTGGCAGCTGAGTAGACGTTCAGCAAGTGTCTGGGTCTCTGCTTCAGGTTAACAAATTAATCTTGGCTCTTGCATTTTGAAAAGAGTCACTTCAGCACTTTTTGCTCCTTTCCTTTGGTTTTAATGAGACACACTTTCCAAGAGATGGAATAATCATTGCCAAGAGTGTCAACTAGCTTTTGTTATCCTCCTTAAGCTTCTGGAACAACAACAACAAAAGGCTCAAGAACAGAAAAAAGAGAGGTGTTGAGGAACGGCTTCATCTTCATCTCCAAGAGCCAGGGGAGGACTGGGATGAGGGGAGAGATGTGCCCTGTGACAGCTCTGCTTTCTGGCAGGGTACCCAAAAAGGCAACCCAGTGAAGGCTAAGATGTATTCATTTTTTTTCTTACTCTATTTTCTCTTGGGTTTGGGCTGAGTTTTTATTTCTCTATTGGAGAAGGAATATCTCCTCTCACTGTTGACAGCACAGCTCAGAGCTTTGCTGTTGAAAATCACACTGGAATCACTTGAAACCAGCTGGGAGATTGGGTGGTGGCAGTGACACCAGGGGAAATATCCAATCTGAGGGGGCTGGGGCTTGTAGCTCTGCATGATGCTGGGTTCTGCAGGATCCAGGGGAAAATGGTTTAGTTCCCCAGTGGGAATATCCTCGCTCCTCCTCAGGGATTTGGGAACAAGGCTGTGCTTCTGCAGTGAGGACTTGGAAGAGGCTTCCTCAGCTGGGCTGCTCGGAGTGTGGATGCATCCTGATCAGCAGGACATCTCCATCTCTGCTCCTGCTAGAGCATGGGGTGATCCCCAGGAGCTCTGCCCAGGCAGTGGGGATGTGGATCTGAGCACCTCTGTGTGTCCAGCACGGACATCAGCTCACTGCTGCCTGCTAGAAAGGTCAGCCCTGTGTAGTTCTGTGCCTCAGTTTCTTTTGTGCCCCTGCCCAGGGCAGGATTAGGCTCCTTTTGCAGGGCTGGAGAGACTTCCAGGACCCATCTCAAACCCCTCAGAAAAGGGCTTTTTTTTCCAAGTCTCTTCTGCAGGGATGAGCTCTCTGAGTGTGTCTGGGTTTTAATCAGGGGCCAGAGCTGTTTCCCTGCCTGAGCTTTTTGAGCAGCCATTTAAATTTCAAATGAGCTGCACCACTAAGAAGGTTTTTTGTCATTAAATGAATGGATTCTGACTACAAACTGGGGTGACAGCCTAGCTCAGAGTGCCAAAGGCAGCAGTGGCTCTCAGTCACCTCCACTGCCTTCCCAGATATGACCCTTGAATTTTCCTAGTGAGCCAGCATGACCTGACCCCCTCTTCAAACAGACAAGCTGGGATCCAAATCCTTGGGCTAGGGGTACCACTGCAGCTGTGGAAATGTGGAGGTTGTGATTTAAGCTCTCCTGGCCAGCTAAAGGACTTGTACTGGGTTCTTTTTCTGACCTCCAGACTCACAGAGATGCCTAAGAAGGATGCTCCAAAAACCTGAGTTCAGAGTTTAAGCTCCAACCCAATGGCAGTGATGGAAAGTTGAAGCAGAAGAAAATCCTGAGTACAAATGCCTGTTATGGGGATGGTCTGTCCTGGAAGCTGCCTAGGACAGGTGGGCAGAGGCTGCTGGGGTCTGTGAGCCACGAGCACATCTCAGCAGTGGGAGGGATGTCACTAGCGTGGGCTCAGTCAGATGGGGAAATAACTAAGGTGGATATTCTGACTTCAGCCTAGCTCAGAGCTTTGCTGTTTTTCTTGGCCATGTCTTTGCCCAGTTTGCTCAGCTGTGTTTGGGGAGGCTCTTGTACAAACTGAGCTCCAGGGTTCAAGTTTCCAATTTTTGTCCCCCATAGCATCTTTTAACTTCAAGTTCCTTTGCACTTCTACCCTGTTAATGGGCCAGGTTGTGACTGGGACATTAGGAGACCTTCCTGGTGGGGTGAGTAAAGGTGGCTCCTGCCTTGCCTGTCCCCTCCAGAGAAATCTGGAGCTCAGGCTCCCACTGATTTAGTCAGAACTCACCAACTTCTTGTGGGAGTGCAGGCAGTGTTTGAAGAAGATCCTGGTTTCAATCTCCATGAATGGGATTTTTTTCTTGGGTTTGGGGTTGAGGAATTGCTTTTGCTCTCCATTTTTCCTCTGCTGTGTTAGATAGTGTCAGGAGAAATAATGTGCTGCTGATAATCTCAGCCAGCCATGGCAGACAGCCTTTGGTAAGGTCTAGCTGGCTGGTGGTAGCTTCTCAGAGGGGTTAGGGGCTGGCTGGTAACCCCTTGTTCACGTGCCCAGCAGCGACAAGCAGCTGCAGCACAGCTTCCTTTGTGCTCACTGGGTCGAGAGCCTGGCAGGGCCCACAGGAGTGTTCAAGCTCAGCTTTGGCTGTGGTGATGCTGCAGCCCTCCTCTTTCAGTGCTGAAAAACTGTCCTCTGGCAGCTGTGGCTTCAGTACTGCAACATCTGGAGCTGGGAGTTACTGGGTGATTTGCTCTGCCCAGGGAGGTTGTGGAGTCTCCCTCTCTGGAGATACTCAAGAACCATCTGGATGTGTTCCAGTGTGATCTGCTCTGGGTGCTCTTGCTCTGGCGGAGGGGGGCGGGGGGGCGCTGCAGCAGATGATCTTTTAAGGTCCCTTCCAGCTCCCAACATTCTATGATTCTACTGGGGGAGTGGTGGTGGGGGGAACTGAGGCTGCATCTCCACAGCAGCAGGAGCTGTTGTGGTGAGCTGGTTCCCCCCACAGCCATGCACATCTCTGCTATCTGTTACCCAAACCATCTGGACCTGCCGCTCAGGCCAGGCTCTGTGCTGCCCGATGCACGCAGCAGCTTGGCCAGCTCCTGCAGGGAGGAGCAGCCCATGTCAGGGCTGTCCCTGGCAGGTGATCATAGAATCAGCCAGCTTGGAAGAGACCTCCAAGATCATCCTGTCCAACCTATCACCCAGCCCTGTCGAATCGACTAGACCAGGGCACTTAGTGCCTCATCCAGGCTCTTCTTGAACACCTCCAGGGATGGTGACTCCACCACCTCCCTGGGCAGCCCATTCCAATGCCAATCACTCTCTGCCAACAACTTCCTCCTAACATCCAGCCTATACCTGAGGCCATCCCTGAGCCTCCTCTTCTCCAGGCTAAACAACCCCAGGTCCTTCAATATATCCTGACAGGACTGTGTTCCAGGCCCCTCACCGGCTTCGTTGCCCTTCTCTGGACATATTCCAGCACCTCAACATCTCTCTTGAATTGAGGAGCCCAGAACTGGACACAGCACTCAAGGTGTGGCCTGACCAGTGCTGAGTACAGGGGCAGAATAACCTCCCTTGTCCTACTGCCCACACTGTTCCTGACACAGGCCAGCTCCATCCCCCTGCTGTGGCTGGGCTGGGTGTGGGATGCTGTGTGAGAGCTCCAGGAGATGCAGCAGCACAGCACAACCTCTGGCTCTGCCAGACCCACTCTTGCATCTGCCTTCAAATGCCTGAGGTGTCCACAAATCCCAGCAGCTACTCAGCTCCCCAGCACAGCCTGCCTAGCTCCTGCTGCTCCCCAAATTAAATCTGTGCTGCCTTCTGAAGGGCACATGTGAGCGGAGCGGTGGAGATAAGCTAAACGGGAGAAGTTGAGGGGATTAGGCACTGATTAAGTTATTACCAACGTGAAATGAGCCACGCTGAGATGAAACAGGAGCTTTATTTTCTGTTCCCTGGCTCCAGGCTCGGGGCTGCTTGTCACCAGGCAGCAGATCAAACTAGGAGCCAGGAGCTGGCTTGTCCCCTGGTGCTGTCAGCACAGCAGCAGGTCGGTGCTCTGCAAACCCTTAGGAAGCAGAGCATTAAATGGGGCTAGGAGCTGGGGCGGTTCTCTGCTGGGGATGGTTTGCTGCGGTGTAGTGCTTGAGGCAGAGGTATTTCAGTGCTGGGACATCCACCCTGTAGTAGATTTCATAGGAGCATAGAGTTGCTGTGGTAGGTAAAGACCTCCAAGATCATCCAGTCCAACCTAGCACCCAGCCCTATCCAGTCAACCAGACCATGGCACTAAGTGCCTCAGCCAGGCTTTGCTTGAACACCCCCAGGGACGGTGACTCCACCACCTCCCTGGGCAGCCCATTCCAATGCCAATCACTCTCTGCCAACAACTTCCTCCTCACATCCAGCCTAGACCTCCCCTGCCACAATTTGAGACTTTGTCCCCTTGTTCTGTTGCTGGTTGTCTGGCAGAAAAGACCAACCCCACCTGGCTGCAACCTCCCTTCAGGTAGTTGTAGACAGCAATGAGGTC
>WAAF01008175.1:1334629-1381302 GCA_013400475.1 Tricholaema leucomelas
TTGTTGTGGCCAAAGTGCAGAACCCTGCACTTGGCCTTGTTAAATTTCATCCCATTGGCCTCTGCCCACCCATCCAGCCTGTCCAGGTCCCTCTGCAGGGCTCTCCTACCTTCCAACAGATCCACACCTGCTCCTAGCTTGATGTCATCTGCAAACTTAATGATGCTGGACTCAATTCTCTCATCAAGATCATCAGAAGAAAGCCATTTCTTTAGGATAGTGATCCTGATGTCTGTTTCCATTTGTTCCTGGGTGCCCAGTGCCCAGCTCTGGCTGAGCTGAGGTCACCAGAGAAGGGGATTGAGGTTGCCAGTGACTTTTGCATTTCACCTAATTATTTGTTTGTTAGGAAGTGAGTTTGAAGCCAGGTGACAATCAGGAGAGCTTCTGGAAGGAGGCAGAAATTGAATTATGGGCAAATCTGGATGCTCTGAAGTGTGGGAGCAGGGCTGCTCTGCTTGTCCTCTCCTCTTGCAGTGGAGAAAGCTGAGGAGCATCTCCACCAAGCCCAAGCCCCTCTCTTGTTGGAGCTGGAGGCTGAGTTTGCTGGCTCTAAATTCACTTGATCCTTGTGATGTTTGCTTCTAAGCTGTCTCCCAGCTGCTCTCTGGGCTCTGTCTGTCACCTGCATGCTCCAGCAGCTGCTTGCCGGTGGAAACACAGGTTGCAGAGATGGAGAGTTCACAGGCTCCCATGGCTGGCTGAGCTTTGCAACCCTCAGACTGCCAGCATTTTATCTCCTCAGAGCCACGCTGAGAAGCAGAGCTTATCACAGGTCATTTCTGTGCCCATATTGTGCAGGGCCTCACGAACAACCTCCCTGACGCAGCGGTGACAGCTGCTGGCAGGATACCTGGGGTTTATTCTCCACAAAGGTCGAAAGGTACTTGGGGGCAATGGTGTCCTCTGCATTTAATTGTTATTTCTTAAAAGCCTGGGCTGTGTGGCTCCCTGTGGAGGTATGCAGGCTGCATATTGATGGTCATAAACCACGCCAGGAGGAAAAATGTGGGCTGCTTGCTGCTGGAGAATGGACTTTAAATCAACAAGCGAAGCAGTATGGGTTCATAAAACGGGGATTTTTTTAGCCTCGAGGACACAGGTACTTTAAATCCCAGCCTTCAGGTTCACTGAGCTGCTGGAGAACAAGCATAAAACTTCACCAGCAAGGATCTGACATCAGCACTTTTTTACTTCTCTCTTTTTTTTCCGGTGCCAGGAGTGTTCAAGGTAGCTCTTTTGGTTTTGCTCACTGCCTGTGACATTTCCTTGTATTCTAATGAGCTTGGCAGCAGCAGGAGCTAAAACTTATGACCCAGCTGCTGCAGAAGGGGAAATGATTTATTGTGATAACTGTGCTCGTCAAGATGTGGGTTTGTGGTGGAAGCAGCCGGCGAGGGGTTGGAGGTGAAGAGCTTGCTCCTTGTCGAGCCTGGCAGGACACCGCTGCTGATGGATGGAGCTCCCTTGCCCTTTCTTAGATTACACCAGTGTGATGGTTTGGGTGTTACCTGCCCTCCCCCCATGTGTGAAAATCACCCAGACTAGACTCAGCTGAGCTGGAAATTAAGGAATGATGTTCTTCTGATTTCAGATGTGCTCTGTTTGAAAAATCCTCTGCGGCGATCGTCGGCCTCCGCGGTGCACGGAGGGAGCCCTGCTGAGGCTAAAGAGCCGCAGGTCTCTCAGCCTTTCCTCATCAGACATGCTCTAGTCCCTTCATTATCCTCCATTGGATACTCTCTAACACATCCCTGTCCCTCTTGAACATCAGAGTACTCTGATGTGGTCTCACTAGAGCATGTCCTCAGGTTGCATCCTGCAGCCAACTTCAACCTGCTGGAAGCTTCCAAGGATGGCAAGTTTGCTATAAGCACCCTTGGATGTCATCACAGGGAGACATCAAGTTATCAGGGTTTGTTTTTCTTCTCAGGTTCCAGCCAGCTGCTGGATTGATGGAGAGGATCCAAGCTATAGCTCAAAACGTCTCAGACATCGCAATAAAGGTTGACCAGATCCTCCGGAACAGCCTCCTGAACGGGAAAGGTGAGTGTGCCCCTCCGCTTCCCGTGCTCCAAACCTCCTGTGGCTTCTGCAGTTGCAGTGGGCAGACCCAGCCAACCTACCCTGGAAAACTGGTGAAAAAGCAGACCCAGCCAACCTACCCTGGAACACTGGAGAAAATACAGGAGGATGGATGTGGATCTGAGGTTACTCAGCTCGCTCCTGCCTACAGGACTAGCAGGGCACCTTGAAGCTCCTTGGCAGATCTCCTAGGGCTGTTCGTGTCCAATTGTGTGCTGAACCAGCACATGGTCACACATTCTCTCTGAGGAGATGAGGTCCTGAGTGTGGCCTGAACCTCCTCAGAGGTTTCTAGGACTCTCACCTTGCTATTACAGCCTTGAAGGCTGCATGGGGAAGTACCTTCAGGGTCCCTGACAGCAGTAATGTCCTAAAAGCACTGCCTCACTTAGCCCAGGAGGATCTGAGCAGGGAAGATCAATCTGCAGAGGAACAAGAGCTGAAAAACTCAGGCAGAAATAGTGACACATGTGGATGGCTGACAGAAATAAATGGCACCCAATTAAATGCAGAGTTAAAGAGGAGAAGTAGGGCCAGCACAAACACCGGGAGAGAAACATGTGGTGGTTTGAAACCAAAGCCCAGCAACTGGGATCCAGTGCCTGGAGAGTCATTTCCATCCCGCTCTGGCAGTGCTGGGAGGGCACCTGGGCTCCACAGCCATTTTTCCAGAGACAGCTGCGTGGTTCCCAGGATCTGGGCTGACATCATCAAGTAGGAGATGCTTCCATTGTCTCTTCCAGCTCACGCTGTTCAGTTTCAGGCAAAGTGAGGTTACAGTAGGGATGGTGTCTTCTGTTAATCCACCCAGAGAGGAATAAATGATCCTCTTACCTTTTTAGCTACGTTTGTGACCTGTTCTGGGGCTGACCTTGGGGGCTGAGTCTTCTCTTGACAGCCCAGCAGGACAATTTTCATTGTAAATTCACGGTGTAAAGGCTGGCAAGTCACTTCCTTATATCACCAGCCTGGTCCAGACCCCAGACCCTGTTAATCATCTACAGGCAGGCAGCTTTACACCCTTCTCAGCAGCTTCTATCCCAGACAGCTGTACCCTTGACTTGCTGGGATTGAGGGAAGGAAAATCTGCTCTCAGCACTGAAGCAGGGCTGTGGTGGATTTTCTCTGTTTCCTCCCTGACCTTGAGGAAGATGCTTCACATTTTGGTGTCCTGGTCCATCAAGTGGGATAAGGCTGTCTGCTGACCCAGCCATGGTGCCTATGAATGTGCTTGGGGGTTAATAGTCCCATCCTATTGTTTATAACTGCTCTGCCAGCGTGTTCTGGCTGTCCTCATACCCAGGTTGTCTCTCTGCAGTGGTGGAAGGCAGGAGGGACCAGTGTGAGGTGCCCAGGGACCCCAAGTACCCTGACTGTGCTGGGAAAGTGGAGGTGAGTCAGAATTTCCTGTCTTGGGGAGGGTCTCAACCTGGGATAGAAACTGCTGGGAAGGGTGCAAAGCAGTGACCCTGGATGGTGAAGTGGGGTGCTTTAAAATGGGAAAGGTGTGGCCTGTTGTCAAAGGAGAAGCAGAGCCAAAGATGTGGAAAGCAAAGCACGTGTGTGCTGCAAGAAGGCAACACATGGGAGATATGCAACCTCCTCTGGGAGCCTTTGCTATACAAATGGAACTGTTCTCCCCCATAATAAGTCACACACCTCCAGTTTTAGCTTGATTTTTGTGTCTGATGGCAGAAGTGTGGAAAGGAGAAAGCATTGTCACCTCCTCTTGAACTATCTGGAGTGTTTGCTGGTATCTGGGGAGTAATCTCAGCATGGCACAGATGAGCATTTCATTAAGGTGGCCAAGACCTCCATTTCCAACGGGGCATCCTGCCTGACCCAGCCTGCTCTTTATACCTGAACACAGGCTGGCATGTGGCCCAGGGCATGATTGCTGTGCCAGAGAGCATGTTTACATGTGCCAGGGGTGGTAAAGGCTGGATATTGGGAGGAAGTTCTTCCCAGAGAGAGTGATTGGCATTGGAATGGGCTGCCAGGAAGGTGGTGGAGTCACCATCCCTGGGGGGTGTTCAGGAAAAGCCTGGATGAGGCACTTAATGTCATGGTCTAGTTGATTGGCCAGGGCTGGGTGCTAGGTTGGACTGGATGACCTTGGAGGTCTTCTCCAACCTGGTTGATTCTATGATTCTAATTCATCATAGATTCATAGAATGGTTTGGGTTGGAAGGGGCCTCAAAGGTCATCTAGTTTCACCCCCCGTGCCATGGGCAGGGACACCTCCCACTAGACCAGGTTGCTCAAACCCCCATCCAACCTAGCCTAGAACACTTCCAGGGATACCCAGAGGCATCCACAACTTCCCTGGGCAGCCTGTTCCAGTATCCCACCACCTTCACTGTAATTAAAAGCATCTCCCTCTTCTCTCCCATTCCCAGCCTCTCATTTCCAGCTCTAGCTTCTGCAGGGACAAGTCTCCCTGAAAAGGTGTTGAAGGGCTCATTAAAATGATACTGGGGGGGTGTGTTTTCCTCTTTCCCTTGATGCCAGCTATCCTTTTCTTCCATGATGTGAGTAAATTGGGAATGGAATTTAGTTGTGGAAGGCTGTGATTTGACCTCTTCTTGGGATGATTACTGCCTTTTATGTCTTGGACACAGCAACTTGTCTCCAAAGGAGGATTGGCTTTGGGGTTGTATTAGGAAGATGCTGGCAAGAGCTATTGTGAAGGATAAGTTGTTGCCCCAGTTGCTGGTTACTCTCCTTCAAGTGAAATCATCCCTGGAGACTGCTGGGGAATCTGTCTCCTTGCCTCACTGTGCCACTCCAAGGCAATGAGCAGCAGCAGCTCCCCTCAATCCCCAGCAAAGCTAATGAGAACACAAGCCTGTAGAGTACCATTTCCTAGAGACTAATGGCTGTGCCTCCAGGGAAGACACTTGTCTGATGCTGGAACCAGTGCTAGAAATCCCAAGAGGCCCCAGCAAACTCTCCTGGCTCTTTCTCTGCTCCAATTGGCACCGGAGGCACAAAGTAGGCAAACATCTGGTGCCAGCTCTGTGCTGTTTTGCAGCCCTTTCCCCACCATCTGCCCTTCATTTCTAGCTCCCAGCCAGAGGAGGTGACAGAGAGCAGAGACTGCCCATTGCAGAGGCAGCTCTTAGGGTGTCTTCCTCCCTTCCCAGCTGCAGAATGAGCCCCACGTGTCTCTTTGCCCCCTTGCAGTGGATGAGGGCCAGGTGGACCTCGGACCCCTGCTATGCATTTTTCGGCGTGGATGGCACCGAGTGCTCGTTCCTCATCTACCTCAGTGAAGTGGAGTGGTTCTGCCCTCCCCTGCCCTGGAGAAACCGGACAGAGCCTTTGCCTTCCCCACCACCACTGCCCCGGGGGCAGGTAAGCTGGAGGCTGTCAGTGTCCTGCTGGCCCTGGGGGGGCTAAAGGGGAAGATGATGGCTTCCTGGCTGCTGGAAAGTAGATGTGCCCAGAGCCAGCAGGGCCATGGTGCCTCACAAAGGTTTTCTTAGGATCAGAGAATGGTTTGGGTTGGAAGGGACCCTTCAGTGTCACCTAGCCCAGCCCTCATACAGCCAGCAGGGGCATCTACAACTCAAGCAGATTGCCCCAGGCAACCTGACCTGGAGTGGTCCCAGGGTTGGAGCTTCTCCCACCTCTCTGGGCAACCTGGACCAGGGTCTCACCACCCTCAGTGTAAAAATGTTTTTCCTTCTCTCTAGTCTAAATCTCTCTCTTTTAGTTTCAAACCATCACCCTTTGTCCTGTCACAACAGGCCCTGATAAAAACTACCCCCAGCTTTCTGACTGGATCATTTAAACACTGAAAGGCCACCAGAAGCTCTCCCTGGAGCCTTCTCTTCTCCAGGCTGAACAACCCAAACTCTCTCAGCCTGTCCTCACAGCTGAGGGCTTCCAGCCCTCGGATCGTTTTGGTGGCTTTGTCTGGCCCTGCTCCAACAGGTCCACGCCTCTCCTCATGCTGAGGAATTTGGGGTGCCACAAGGTGATCTGGGTGCATCAGGGGCCCTGGGATCCGGTGCATTAGGCAGAGGTCTGGTGGCACCAGGGGAGGCTGTCCTGCCAGGAAGGACCCCCAGCATCCCAGCTGCGATGGGCGAACCTCTGCCGGCCGCTGCGGCAGGCAGCCCGGTGCCTTTCCTGGCGCTCCGGATGCAAAGCATGCTCCTTTCCCAGGCAGCTGTCCGGAGCGACCTCTCTCCCCTGCTGGAGCTGATCGGCACAGGCAAGGAGTCCCTCAGCTTCATGAAGAAGAGGATCCGGCACCTGGGCCAGCAGTGGCTGCGGGCGGCTCGGCGCCTCCAGCAGAAGCTGAAGGGCAGGCAGCGAGACCTGAAACACGTAGGAGCGAATGGCACGGGGGGGAGGCTGGGGCGGGGGAGATGCAACAGCTGAGCTGTTGGGAACACCGCGAACGGAGACAGCTGGGCTGTGAGTGAGCCGGCAGGAAAATTCATTTATGGAAGCGTGTGGGTCTGCAGGAGCAACTCTGTGCGCGTTTGGGATCTTGCAGGACCGGTGTTGCTGAAGAATGAAGTGGGGTTTGGAGATCCTGGTGGGTGAGAGGCAGCATACATCCTTGCAGCACGCAGGGAGGCTGGCACAGCTTCCCTGTAGAAACCCTGGAGGTGCTACAGCTCCCGTTTGTGGTTTTGTGGTGCCATGCTGTGATGGTTTGGGTGTCCCCCGCCCCCCACACTTTTAGAAATCACCCAGACTAGACTCAGCCGGCTCTGGAAATTTGAATGAAGCTTATATTTACAGCTGGCACAATTTACAAGCAGATATTTACAGTAGATACAGATATAGACAGAAATATACAAGGTAAAAAAGGTAATACAAACACAATTCCCCTCCCAGAAACCTGAGTCCCCAGGAGGGGCTCTCAACCACCCCCTCACCTTCCCCTGCCCCTCTCAACCTTACCCCAGTCCTAAGGAAGAATGGAGGTTTGGCCAGAGGGTTAAAAAGCAAGGTGAAGCAGCCAAGCAAAGGAGGGTGAGGTTAGAAAGCAAGATGGAGTCCAGCCAGCAGCCTCAGCTTCTCCCCAGCAGGCAAAGCTCCCCAGCAAAGAGAAGAAGCAAGTGCCCTAATCTTTGTTTTGCCTTTCTTCTTTACACATCCCAGCAAGACTGTGAGGGAAGTAGACCTCACCATTGTTTTCATTTTACAGCCTATCATCTAGTTCTTCTCACCAAAACATCCCAGCTAGGCTCAAACTAGCACACATGCCTTTGGATTCATGTGTGCCAGGGCATCTGGCTGAACAACGTGGGGTGGACAGCGTTGTCCATCAGGAGAGTGAATCTGGTCCCAGGATACAGAGCACTGGTTGAGGGAGGCTGTTAAACTGGCTGGGAGATCTTGCCTAATTGGGCATAGAGCAGCTGGCTTTATGCCCAACTGATCTCCCTAATCAGAGTGCTGAAAAGGAGTTGGAGGCAATCAGAGAAATAAGTCAGTTTGGGCTGGAAAACCCAAATTGTCCCTTTCCCCCAGCACTGACCCCTCTCCTTGTCTCTCCAGATCCTGATCCATATTGGCTTCCTGACAGAAGAGTCGGGAGATGTTTTCAGTCCACGCGTGCTGAAGGGAGGTCCACTGGGTGAGATGGTGCAGTGGGCTGACATCCTGGCTGTCCTCTTCCTCCTGGGACACAGCCTGAGGGTCACCGTCTCCCTGAAGGAGCTGCAGGGGTGAGTGCTGTAGGTGCACAGTTCCCCCAAGAGCGTCTGCCCCCTGCACGTGCGTGGGTTACGCTGAGGTGCTGCAGGTCCAGAGAAGGGCAAGGACACTGATGAGTGATCTGAAGAACAGATCTTGTCAGGAACGCCTGGGGAAAATGGGGTTGTTCAGCTGGGAGAAGAGGAGGCTGAGGGGAGACCTTCTCGCTCTCCACAATTCCCTGAAAGGAGGTTGCAGCCAGGTGGGGATGAGCTTCTTCTGCCAAGGAACAAGCGACAGAGCAAGAGGAAAGAGCCTCAAGCTGCACCAGGGGAGGCTTATGTTGGACACGTGGAACAATTTCTTTCCTGAAAGGGTTGTCAAGCCCTGGAATAGGCTGCCCAGGGCAGTGTTGGAGTCACAATCCCTGGAGGTATTTGAGAGATGTGTGGATGTGGTGCTTAGGGGACATGGTTTAGTGGATGTGGTGCTTAGGGGACGTGGTTTAGTGATTGTAGCTTAGCAGTAGTTGTGGGATTGCAAGCTGAAGATGAGCTGTTGGACTCGATGATCTCAAAGGTTTCTTCCAACCTCAACAGTTCTATGAGTTCTATAACCACGTGCTGTGATCCTCTCTGCTGATGGAGCTCTGTAACTGTTTGGCTGATGCTGCTGCCTCCTGTAACCTCTCAAAGCTTCTTCACCTCCTGTGAGACCTCTCAAGCAGAGGTCAAGTGTTAGGGGAAATGCAAATTAGGATGGGCTATAAAACCAGAGAAGCCTCAAGCTGCCTTGGGGCCTGGGCAGGTTTTGGGTGATGCTAAGCCGGCCTCAGCCTCACAGTAAGCTACTCTAAAAAGGGAGTGGAAAAAAAAAATCCCCCAAATCCTGGACAAAACCAAAGCAACAAACCAAACCACCACCACCAAAAGACCGAACCCAGCCCCTGCATGTTCAGAATTACTGAAAGGAATTAGCTCTCAACTAATTAACTCAGAAAAGGAGAGGAGAAATAAATGGAATGATCCTGGTCCTAAGGCAGAAGGCAGCAGCAGCTTCTCCCAGAGGCAGGCGTGCAGTAGGGCGATCTCCCTGCGGCTTGCTCAGCTAAATTGACAGCGCTAAATAATAGCTCTGCGCTCAAGGATGAAAGGAGTTAATGGCTGGGAGGGTTCTGTTGTTGATGTTGTGCGGTTCTTGTTTGTGCTTTTCAATGAGGAGCCTCATGGTGGACATTTAATGAGGGGAAGGAGCTGGCTGAGCCTTGTGGGGAGGTTTATGGCATCCATGTGCCTCTGATGGAAGGCTGGAGTGGCGCTGGAGAGAGCTGCCTGTGGTGTTCCAACTCTCTCAGAAGTGGAGGAGCTTCGAGATCAGTATTGCAGTGATCAGACCTCCTCTGCTGACATGGATTTGGATGTGTCCTCTAGGGTGCCTGAGAATAGCAGCTCTGCCTCTTCCCCTTTGCAGCTGTGATGGGGAGTGAGAGAGCCAGGCTGGGACTGCACAACCTGTGCTTCAGTGCCCTGTGATAGAAACCATCCTCACCTCCTTGAGCGTGTTCTGTGCCTGGCTTTGGTGGCATTTTGAATGATGGACCTACATCAGAAGTCCATCCCCACGTTGATGGGGATGGGGTGAGCAGAGGCAGGACATAGGGATATAGCTGGGTCTTGTCTGTCCCTCTGGCTGAGCCCAGTGTTCACTGTGACCCTCCTGTAGCCCTTCAAGAGATGGATTAAAGCAAGTTTTGGTGGGGAGCAGAGGTTGCCCTGAGCAGTGCCAGCAGTCCTGCTCGTGGTGCTGGTGGATCTCTCGGTGACTTCCCTGCCCTCAGGCTGGTGTAACATTAGCAGTGGCTGTGGGGAGAGCTGAGATAAGCTTTGGCTTGAGCAGGAGGCTCAGCAGAAACATGTAATTAATCCTGAGTTGGGCTAATAGTTAATCTTGGGTTCCTTGTCACAGCCTGGAGAGGACCACACCTGTAGCTGCAGTTTTAGGCAGGGTTTATGCGGTGGTTTGAGGGGTTCCAGGTTATCCCAGAGAGAAGTGGGATGTGCAAGAGGCTGGAGCTGGGACGTGAGGTGAAGCAAAGCTTATGTCACCATAGAAGGGTGAGCCCAGGTACTGTGATTTCTCTTCTCTCCTACCCTGTGTAACCTCCTGAAGCAGCAAAGCTTTGCTCCACTGACAGACTGGGGCTAAATTTGCCCTCTTCTCTCCCAGGTGTCTCCGGCTGAGCTTGCTGCAGGGCAAGCAGCAGCATCAGGTCAGAGTTGAGAATATTTTCCTCCAGCAATGTGAAATGTTGAGTTCACTCACTGTGTATTTTCCTTTGGCACTCCCCTTGCTCCTTTCATGGCTCAGAGCTGTAGCTGCTCGTGCCCAGCATGGCAGCCACAGAGCAAAAACTGGTGGTGCCCATAAATTATTCAGCACAGAATAACTCTCTCTCTCCTGGATTGTTTTTTTTTCTGTCTCTTCAAATTTCTGAGCTGATTTTTCTATGTGTATCGATCATTGGCAAGGGATCAGTGGAAGGTTTGCCTGCACACATTCCAGCCAGGAGTTTTCTGAGAGCTGTTTGTTATTAGCATCTCTTATTGATCACAATGCAGCAGCACCCACAGGCCAGGGTCAGGATTGGGTCTAAAATGCTGGGATCCAGGCATATTAGGAGGAGAAGTCAGTCTCTGGTCCAGAAAGTTGATGATGGAGGTCTGGGGATGAAAACAGGTTGGGAGTGTGATCATAGAATCAGTCAAGGTTGGAAGGGACCACAGGATCGTCTGGTTCCAACCTCCCTGCCATGGGCAGGGACACCTTACCCTAGATCAGGCTGGCCAGAGCCTCATCCAGCCTGGCCTTAAACACCTCCAGGGATGGAGCCTCAACCACCTCCCTGGGCAACCCATTCCAGGCTCTCACCACTCTCATGCTGATGAACTTCCTTTTCACGTCCAGTCTGAACCTACCCATCTCCAGCTTCGCTCCATTCCCCCTAGACCATGTTGTGGTAGGTACCTTTGCATAGTGGGGACAGCAATGGGGACAATAGCAGATGCCAAGGAATGAATAGCTGGAATGTGAAAAGGCTCTTTTCCTTGTTTGAGGAGCAGTTCTAATCTGGAATGGAGCCAAGGAGCTCTGGGGATGTGCAGGTGTGCTCAGCTAGGCACTGTCCAAATGCCCATGGGAGATCTGAGTCTGAAGCCATGGAGCTCAGCCCTGGTTTTCCCTATCTACCTTATTTTTTACCCACTGTAGACCTTGAACACCTGGGAATCCCACTGCTGTGTCCTAGCAGAGACTAATTTTTCTCCTGTACTTGAACTCAGAGGAGGTGTTTTGTCCTCTTTTGTGTGCCCAAGTGGATTTTGTGAGCTGCTTCTGATGCATCTTGACAGATGAGGGGTGAAATATAGGACACTGTGTTGGTTGGTGCAAAGCATTGCTGGGCATCTGCAGCCCCCCAGGGGGAAGGCAAAGCATCAGGCTGGAGCAGGGGCGCAGGAGCTGGGTTCCACCTAAGGTTTGGTCTAGGTGGGTAGGGGCAGTGGATAGAGCTGAAAGCATTTTGAACCCTGTCTCAAAGCAGGGAGGGAAGAACCATCTCAAATCTGAGTGCAAACCCTTCCCCCCTGATGAAGCTCACCTTGTGCTGCTTTGGTAGCCAAAATCTGCTTCCAGGGAGGTGGGAATTGAGGTTGGTGTGTGTGTGCCTGTGTGTCTTGCTTGGTAGGAGAGGAGGGGGAAGCACCTGAAGGACCTGAGCTGGGTTGGTAATGAGGCAGCTTCTGGGTAGATGTTGGAAAACCACAAGCAGTGCCTGGAAGCAGAGGCTACACCTGTGCAGAAGATGCAATAAGCCAAGGCCTTCCTCTGGAGCTCCCACACTCCAGGGGCAGGCTGAAGGGATGAACTCAGCCTTTCCTCCCAGGAGAAGGGGCTCAATGGGAGATGTGAGGACCTCCAGCTCCTACCCCTGCCCTTAGGTCGTGGTGATGGTCATATTGACATCTCCAGCTGCTTTTGCAAGGCTATAGGAGGGGCTTGGGGAGAGGGGGATGCAGTGCTGGCAGCTACTTGGAGCCATGAGGATTGATCTCAGCAATGCTCAAAGGTACTTTTCACAGCGATCCTCATGAAATCAGCTGCTCAGGAGGCAGGACAGAAAGTTGATGAAAACAGGACTTGAAGGCTCCTGTGGTCAGAACACAACAAAGTGTCCTTGGAGCTGAACTGGTTCAGTGTCAAGTCCTGAACTCCCAATGCTGGCTGTTGCAGGGCACTTAATTTAAGCAGGGGCTTGTGTCCCATGCTGGCAGCTCTTGTTTTGCCCAGCAGTAGATGTGGCCAGGGCAGCAAGGACGTATTGTCTAGTTCTGGGTTCCCCAGTCCAAGAGGGACAGGGATGTACTGGAGAGTGTCCAAGGGAGGCTACAGGGATGATGAAGGACTTGGAACATTTGTCTGATGAGGAAAGGCTGACAGACCTGGGTTGAGAGGGGATCTTATTTAATGTTTAAAGCCACCTGAAGGGTGGATGCCAAGAAGGGGACAGTCTCTTTTCAGTGATGCCCTGTGATAGACTGAGGACAAACTGGAACATGGAAAGTTCCACCTCAATATGAGGAAACGTTTTGCTGTGAGAGTGACAGAGTCCCAGAGCAGGCTGCCCAAAAAGCTACGAAGATTCCTTCTCTAGAGACTTTCAAGACTCATCTGGATGTGTTCCCTTTGCTAGGGAGGTTGGACTTGAGGATCTTCAGAAGTCCCTTCCAACCCCTACCATTCTATGGCTCTACACAGAGATGCAGCAGAGCCAACACCACAGCAGAGCTGGCAGCAGGTTGCGACGAGGCTCAGCTCCTGCAGCCGCCTCTCTCCTCTCATTGCCTGGCACTTGCCTGCAGCTGCTATTTGCCTGCTCTCTCCCCAGTCGCTGAGGTGCACTCAGACTGCAAAGAGGGCTGTTCAAAGGGAAGCAGGATGCCCAGACAACAGCATTTCTAATTATTTTCTGGCAGATTAAAGCCATGTTTCTGTCTTGCATCTGTTCAGATGAAGACCTGTGTGATGCCCAGGCTCCAGGCTTTGCCTTCCCTTGCCAGTTGGCAAACACAGCCCTGCCGTTGCGAAGGCTAGCCAGGAGCTGCTTGTGGAAACAGCCAGAGATGACCAGTTTCTTGTGGTCCTGATGGAGGTGCAGGATGTGGCTCTGAGGTTTATGAGCTCCACACTGGTGGGGAGGAAACTGGGGCCTCAGATGTTCCCATCAGTTGAAAGCAAGTGTTTCTGTAAGCTGTCAGAGCTACTGGGTTGTGCTTTTTCTGGCCCAGCTTTTGAAGTTCACACTTGGACACGGTGGTGTGAGGGATGCTGTGGGCTTTGGGAAGGCTGGATGTTTGATTTCAGGTCTTGGTGAGAGCTGAAGCAGATCCCCACAATTGTCAGTATTTGATCACTGCAAACCCGTGCAAGGGCAGAGATGATGAAGGCTGAACCAAGGGGTGAGATGAATGCTGGTCACACCACCGCATGTCAGAGCTTTACTGGATTCTCCAGTCTGTAGCTGGGACACATTTCCAGCAGACAGATCTTAGCTGAAGGGTGAGGAGAGGCTGAGGGAGATGGAGGTGTGCAGCCTGGAGAAGAGGAGGCTCAGGGGTGACCTCATTGCTGTCTACAACTACCTGATGGGATGTCAGTGAGTAGAGATTGGCCTTGCTTAAGATTTGCCTGTCGCTTCATCCTGAGCTGCTGCAGGAGACAGCTGTCTGTCTGTCTGTCTGTCTGTCCAGGCACTGGAGTCATATGAATGCTCAGCTGCTACTGCTGCCTGCACGAGCCCAAGGATTATTTCCCTGTGCTGGGAAGTTTCTTCACCTGTTTGCTGAATTTCTGACCAGAAAGAGTTATTTGCTCTGGCACCTTCCTGTGCATCTCCGGGGTCTGACTCTGCCTGTTTGGAGTCCTGCTCCCACTAGAGGATGGTGACTCCCATCAGCTGCTCCTCCTCTCTTCAGCTGGGTACTGCTGCTGCTGCCTGCAGAGCTCCAGCTGTGTGCCTCCACAATTAAAAGCTGGGTACATCAAAATAAGAGGATAAAAGCCATGGCATCCTGGCCTGTACCAGGAACAGTGTGGCCAGCAGGACAAGGGAGGTTATTCTGCCCCTGTATTCAGCACTGGTCAGGCCACACCTTGAGTACTGTGTCCAGTTCTGGGCTCCTCAATTAAAGAGAGATGTTGAGATGCTGGAACATGACCAGAGAAGGGTGACAAAGCTGGGGAGGGGCCTGGAGCACAGCCCTATGAGGAGAGGCTGAGGGAGCTGGGGGTGTGCAGCCTACAGAAGAGGAGGCTCAGAGCAGACCTCATTGCTGTCTACAACTACCTGAAGGGAGGCTGTAGCCAGGTGGGGTTGGTCTCTTCTGCCAGGCAAGCAGCACCAGAACAAGGGGACACAGTCTCAAGGTGTGCCAGGGGAGGTCTAGGCTGGATGTTAGGAGGAAGTTGTTGGCAGAGAGAGTGATTGGCATTGGAATGGGCTGCCCAGGGAGGTGGTGGAGTCACTGTACCTGAAGGTGTTGAAGCAAAGCCTGGGTGAGGCACTTAGTGCCATGGTCTAGCTGATTGGCCAGGGCAGGGTGATAAGCTCTCCCCCATTTCTCCAGCTGCTGTCTGCCTTGCTGATGCCAGCAGATGCGGGCAGAGAAGATGCAATTAAATACAGCGTAGGCCATTGACCCAGCCTGCCAGCAGATGCCCACGAGAGCCATTTAGTGCTGGACTTTGCAGCCCCAGAAGTGATAAGATGGAAGGAAATGTTGGGTTAATTTGAAAATAGGCCAGCAGGATGCAAAGATAACCCTGCAGTCATCTGACTGCAGAGAGCCAGGAAGGGAACGTGGCCCCCACTTGATTAAAGAACCTATGAGGGGAACATCACAGGACACAAGAAGCTGCTGTAGATTTCCTCTGGAGTGGGCACAGCTGGTGGAGGCAGCTGGCAGAGAGGCAAGCTCGGCGCTTGCATCCACTTGATGGAAGCTGCTTCAGCTGCTCTCTGCCAGAGAGGAGTGTGGGGCTGATGTGGAGGTGTCTGGGGCAGGGTTCTGAGCTTTGGTCCTGGTGCTGGAGCTGAGCAGCATTAGTCCCCTGATGTCACAGCACAGCAGCACCTGTGACCCCCGACACCTGCATGGAGCTGGGAACGGGAGAGGCTCTTTTTCACACCCTCTTCCCCAGGGAAGCTCTCTGCAGGGCTGGTGGCCATATGGCTGCAGGATGCAGGTGCCCTGCAAGTTGCCAGCTCTTCCTGCCATGCATGGCTGCACTCAAACCCTGTGTCTGCACTGGTGGGGCAGTGACTGCTCTCTTCTTTCTGAGGGATGGGTGTCAAGATGAAGGTGGCATGTTTTCAGTGGTGCTCAGTAATAAGACAAGGAGCAATAGGTATAGGCTGGAAGACAGGAATTTCCAGCTCAAGGTGTGGAGGAACCTCTACACTGTGAGGGTGACCCAGCACTGGAACAGGTTGCTCAGAGAGGTTGTGGAGTCATCTACTTTGGAGGCTTTCAAAACCCACCTGGATGCATTTGTATGTGACCTGCCCTGGGTGATCCTGCTTTGGCAGCGGGGTTAGACTCAATGACCTCTAGAGGTCATTTCCAACCCCTAACATTCTATGATTCCTTCCCACCAGCTGAGCTGATGAACTGATCACAGGCTCACAGGATGTTAGGGGCTGGAAGGGACCCAAGGAGATCAAGTCCAACCCCCCTGCAGGAGCAGGACAATACCACATAACACAGATCACAGAGGAACACATCCAGACAGGCCTTGAAAGTCTCCAGAGAAGGAGACTCCATGACCTCTCTGGGCAGCCTGTTCCAATGCTCTGTGACCCTTACAGTAGCAAAGTTCCCCCTTGTGTTGAGCTGGAACCTCCTGTGCTGCAGCTTCCATCCTTTGCTCCTTGTCCTACCACAGGGAGCAGTGAGCAGAGCCTGTCCGCTCCCTCCTGGCAGCCTTCAGATACTTATAAACATTTATCAAATCCCTTCACAGTCTTCTCTTCTCCAGACTAAGCAGCCCCAGGTCCCTCAGCCTCTCCTCATNCCATCCTTTGCTCCTTGTCCTACCCCAGGGAGCAGTGAGCAGAGCCTGTCCGCTCCCTCCTGGCAGCCTTCAGATACTTATAAACATTTATCAAATCCCCTCACAGTCTTCTCTTCTCCAGACTAAGCAGCCCCAGGTCCCTCAGCCTCTCCTCATAAGGCAGCCCTCCAGTCCCCTCATCATCCTCATAGCCCTCCGCTGGACCCCCTCCAGCAGATCCCTGTCCCTCTTAAACTGGGGAGCCCAAAACTGAACATAGTACTCAAGATGAGGTCTCAGCAGGGCAGAGTAGAGGAGGAGGAGAACCTCCCTTGATCTGCTGGACACACTCTTCCTAATACACCCCAGGATCCCATTGGCCTTCTTGGCCACGAGGGCAGTAATCCACTAATCCTGGATGTGAAAATGGGACAAGCCATTAGGTCACCTGCTGGGGCTTCAGAGATGCTTCTTGGCCAGCCTGGGAGGGGAATTTTCTCCAGGAGCTTGGATCAAGCAGTTTTCCAAGACAAAGCTGTTGGCTGTGCTGGCTGAGGAGGAGGCACTCACACTCATCAATTTTATCTGCATAATTTCAAGCACCATTAATAGTACCATGGCACAAGGAAAAATCAGGGAAATTTCACTCCAGCCATGAGTGAAATTGGGTTTAGTAGAAAATTAGTTGACTTAACTGGCAAGTGATGAAAGCTTGAATAAAGAATGTTTAAATAAGGAGGAATGGGGGGGGGAAAAAATCCACCCCACTCCCCCCCCGATCCCCACCTCAGAAGTGCAGCCTGCATTTGCATGATTGGAATATTAAAATCAGTGGTTGGAAAGTTGTTAGGAAGGATAAAAGAGGATAAATGAAAGGGATGCTCTGCCTCAAAGACACTGCCCCTGCTTTTAGAATCGTGGCATTGTTTTGGTTGGAAGATGATCCCAAGCACAAATGCAGGCTGGGCAGTGAGTGGCTGGAGAGCAGCCCTGAGGAGAGGGATCTGGGGGTGCTGATGGATGAGAAGCTCAACAGGAGCCAGCAGTGTGCACTTGCAGCCCAGAAAGNGAGGAGGCTCCCAGGTGACTTTCTTGTGGCCTTCCAGTATCTGAAGGGGGCTACAAAAAAGCTGGGGAGGGACTTTTTAGGCTATGAGGGAGTGACAGGACTAAGGCTAATGGAGCAAAGCTGCAGGTGGGGAGATTCAGACTGGCTGTGAGGAGGAAGTTGTTCAGCATGAGAGTGGTGAGAGGCTGGAATGGGTTACCCGGGGAGGTGGCCGAGGCCCCATCCCTGGAGGTGTTTAAGGGCAGGCTGGATGAGGCTGTGGGCAGCCTGATCTAGGGTAGGGTGTCCCTGCCCATGTCAGGGGGATTGGAACTAGATGATCCCTGTGGTCCTTTCCAACTCTGTGATATGTCCAGGAGCAAGCAAGAGCTCTTCCTCCTGCTAGAAGGTAGAGGATGACCTCAAAAGCAAGGTTTATCAAGCCATTGCAGCATGCTTCTTAAGCCACCTGCACTGGTTTTACTTTTGCAACATACGTCTGGACTGCTTCTCTGATCCTTCATCAATTCCATATGGCACAGCCCTACCCACCCTGGGGGGTGATGTTCAGCAACCTACTTATTTGCTTCCAAAGTTCATCAAAGCCCTGTCTTCCCATCATGGCAGGACACAGTGCAGGAAACCTTTGCAGCACCTCCCTACAAGACAGCTACAGATTTTGCTGCTGGTCTGAGCAGTAGCAGCAGCAGCAGCTTCAGAAGTTCCTTTATCAGCTATGTAATGGCCAGCAAATGTCACTGGCTGCAAAAGGGACCTATGAGAAAGCTGGGGAGGGACTTTTTACAAGGGCTTGTAGCACTAGGACAGGGGACAATGGTTTGAAACTAGAGCAGGGTATATTTACTTTGGACGTTAGGAAGAAGTGTTTTGTCTGTGAGGGTGGTGAAACACTGGAACAGGTTGTCCAAGCAGGTAGTGGAGGGCCCATCCCTGGAGACATTCAAGGTCAGGCTTGTAGGGACTCTGAGCAACCTGATCTAGTTGGGAATGGCCCTGCTCACTGCAGGGGAGGGGGTGGACAAGGTGATCTCTAAAGATGGTTTCCAACCAGTGCATTCTATGATTCTATGTGACCCCTTCTGATGTTGAAGACTGGTGAGAGGTTGGAGAGGAAATGCTGGTGATAACTGTATCAGTTGGCTGTTCCCTGGGCAGGAGAGCCTTTGATTTCCTCTGCAAGGAGCCATGGGATTGACAGATTAGATGCTGTGCATAGTTGTAGGTGTGGGCAAGGGATGAGGACCTCGTGTAAGTGGTCCTCAGAGGATGGACCTTTGGGCTGTGTGTCTGTTCAAGATTCAACTGAGCCACAGATCAAACTTAAGTAGGGCTGCAAAGGACATTCTCAGGTTCAGAAGGGGAAATGCAGAGAAATTAGGAGAGCCAATATGAGAGGTCACATAGAGGGAAACTACAGATCCTGGGAGTATAAATCCTGCCTGGACCTCATTGCTGTCTACAACTACCTGAAGGGAGGCTGTAGCCAGGTGGGGTTGGTCTCTTCTGCCAGGCAACCAGCAACAGGACAAGGGGACACAGCCTCAAGTTGTGCCGGGGGAAGTCTAGGCTGGATGTGATAGGAGGAAGTTGTTGGCAGAGAGAGTGATTGGCATTGGAATGGGCTGCCCAGGGAGGTGGTGGAGTCACCGTCCCTGGGGGTGTTCAGGAAAAGCCTGGCTGAGGCACTTAGTGCCATGGTCTGGTTGATTGGGTAAGGTTGGGTGCTAGGTTGGACTGGATGATCTTGGAGGTCTCTTCCAACCTGCTTGATTCTATGATCCTATGACCTGAGGTCCCTTGGTACAAACCCCCATGAGCTCCACAGCTGTGTTTGGCAGCAGCAGCCCAGTATCACTTGGAGCAGAACCCTGCACAGGTTTTTTCTTTTCTCTCCCTCAAACCAGTCTCTTGGTGGCTGAGGTTTGGCCATTGGCCATCCACATTGACTGGCTAGGGCTGGGTGATAGCTTGGACTGGATGATCTTGGAGGTCTCTTCCAACCTGGTTGATTCTATGATTCTACAAGAAAAAGGAAAATACTGACAAGGATGCCCAGGATAATTTCCTGTCTCCAAATAGGTGCTAGGAGTAAGTGAAGAAAGAAGCAAACAAAGACAGAGACCTTGGCAGGCAGGGGCTAAGGGAGAGGTTTCACAGAGTCTGAGCTCAGACTCGCAGAGTAAACCAGGAATCCCTCATCCCTGTTGGAAGGACCGAGAACAAAACGGGGCAGCTGTGTGCTGGGAGTGGGGCAGAGCTGGGCTGAACAGATCAGCTCAACGCTTTGGGTTCCCACGAGGGTGTTGCTGTTGCTCTTTGGCTGTGAGCTGGGTTATGAGGGTGAGGGAATGCTGTCTTCAGGAGGAAAAAAAGAGGCACAGGAACGCTGGGGCCGAAGTATCGATCAGTTGTGTTCCTGAGCAAGCTGGCGCTTGGAAATCTCAGAGATTGAGAAACCTGCTGAAGCTGGAAGGTGTCACAGCTTGCTGCTTTTCTTTTTTTTTTTCTGAGAAGGAGGAAACATGGTCCAGACAAGCAGATGGGCTGTCAGGCTGAGATCAGTCGCACTCTTAGTGGAACAGCTTTGGAGAGAGGGATTCATCAGTGCACAGAGGTAATTGAAAATGGAAGGAGACATGCCGCAGGTTTACCAGCCTTGTACCACACCAGATTAATCACATATCACCCTGGCAGCAAGGTAACTGATGGTCCTGATAAAAAGATTGCAGCTGATCTGGCTTATCTGGGCTTTCATGCTGCATTTTGTCTGCCAGAGGAAGAGCAAGGGGCTGAGCATGGCTGAAAATGCACTGAGAGACAGCCCAGGTCCAGCTGCCCAGGATTTATTGAACTACTTCATAAATCACAGGGTCACAAGCTGGTTTGGGTTGAACTTAAAAATCATCCAGTTTCAACCTCACTGCTATGGGCAGGGCTACCTTCCACTAGACTGGGCTGCTCAAAGCCTTGTCCAACCTGGCCTTGAACACTACCAGGGATGGAGCATCCACAACCTCTCTGAGCCAGCATCTCACCATAGAATAGAATCATAGAATCAGTCAGGGTTGGAAGGGACCACAAGGATCATCTAGTTCCAACCCCCCTGCCATGGGCAGGGACACCCTACCCTAGACTGGGTTGGCCACAGCCCCATCCAGCCTGCCCTTAAACACCTCCAGGGTTGGGACCTCAACCACCTCCCTGGGCAACCCATTCCAGGCTCTCACCACTCTCATGCTGAACAACTTCCTCCTCATGTCCAGCCTGAACCTCCCCACCTCCAGCTTTGCTCATTCCCCCTAGTCCTGTCACTCCCTAATATCCTGAAAAGTCCTTCCCTAGCTTTTTGTAGGCCCCCTTCAGATACTGAAAGGCCACAATAAGGTCACCTTGGAGCCTTCTCCTCTTCTCATCACCCTCAGAGTGAAGAATTTCTTCCTACTATCTAATCTAAATCTATCCTCTTTCAGTTTGAAGCTGTCACCCTTATCTTACCACTACACCTCTAATGAAGAGTCCCTCCCCATCTTTCTGAATAGGACAAATAGTGATTCAAGCACCCCCAGAGTCAAGGAGAAGCTGAGTGTGCTCTGGGATGTGGTGGCTGCCTTTGAAGACTGGAGTAAGAGAAATAGTGTGTGGTGTCTGCTGGGAGAGACCTGGGGCTGGGAATGGAGTCAAACTAAGCTGGGAGCCTTGCAGGTGGGGAGGAGGGGAAAGATGTGGCTTTACAGATCTGTCACTGCTGAGATTGCAATGAAACCAAACAAAATCTGGTGTCACTGACAAGAGAGGTCCAGGGGAGTGTGAGTGTTGAAGCAGGTGCTGCTGAGTCCTGGCTAGGAATCACAGGATCGTGTTGTTTGGAAGAGGCTTTTAAGATCATCAAATCCAACTCTTAACCCAGCACTGCCAGGTCACCACTGAACCATGCCCCTCAGCACCACCTCTATATGGCTCTGGAAAAGCCTCTTCATCCATGTGGGGAGCAGTCCACTCTCAACTGGAGCAAGTGCACTGATGGGGAAGGACCAGGAGTCCACTCTCAGCTGGAGCAAGTGCACAGCTGGGGAAGGACCAGGAGTCCACTCTCAGCTGGAGCAAGTGCACAGCTGGGGAAGGACCAGGAGTCCACGCTCAGCTGGAGCAAGTGCACAGATGGGGAAAGACTAGGAGTCCAAGCTCAGCTGGAGCAAGTGCACAGCTGGGGAAGGACCAGGAGTCCACTCTCAGCTGGAGCAAGTGCACAGCTGGGGAAGGACCAGGAGTCCACTCTCAGCTGGAGCAAGTGCACAGCTGGGGAAGGACCAGGAGTCCACTCTCAGCTGGAGCAAGTGCACAGATGGAGAAAGACTAGGAGTCCCCAGACCCTCAGACTTTTTTGGCTGAGAAGTAAAGGCTGGGAGAAGGAGAACGAATTTCTTTATACTCCATCCACTGGAGAAGTTGGTTGCTGGCCCCTGTTAAATGCTGTGCAGGGAAACGAATGTTTGTGTTGCAGAGCTTTGGTGGTGACAAGGGCTGATCAGTTCCTCCTGCTTCTCTCCAGTCACTTAGGGGTGCCACCAGGCCGGGGGAACTGCCCCTTGACCAGTCCTTTGCCTTTTGACCTGATTTACACTGACTACCACGGCCTCCAGCAGATGAAGCAGCACATGGGGCTCTCCTTTAAGAAATACAGGTATGTAAAGCCACTACCTCTCTTACTCTCCAGCTCATTAATTAGCAAAGACTCACACTGATGACCCTGAGGGATGGCTCCCAGGTCCAAGGAGTCAGGCCCTTGGGTTCCACCTTTGATTTTTGGCTCTGCCAGCAGGTGCCTTACCAAGCCTCCTGCTGCCATGGCATGAAGTGACCTATTCTCTCTGGATCCTCAGGTTCCAAAGATAAAAATCCATCAGAAAAGACTGAATTGAGAAAGAAAAAAACACCAAACAACCCACCCTGTACGTGCCTGTGGGGGTGTGTATGTGTGTGTTGTTCCAAGCACCAAGCCTGCAGGCGACAGTGACCACAGCACAGGGTTGAACCCTTTGTGTTTTCAAGAAGCCCTATCTCTGGCTCCTTCAGCACCAAGACAAATGTCATTGTCCCCTGGTACATCACCAGGCAGGAAAATATGCAATTTAATTTAGTGCTGATAGTCCTGCTATTTATTATGTTTTCTCCTATCTCTTCCACTATCCTCCACAATTTTATTAGAGAGAAAAATGACAAGCTGGGTTATTGCTTTTATTATAAATGCATCTGCTCTCACATTCTGCTTGTTTTGCTCTTCCCTTGCTTGATGCTCCCCTTCTCTCCTCGGTCTTGTGCCGCTAATGCCTGCCTCAGCATTCCCAGGATATTGGGAAAAACATTAACAAGTCATCAGGAGATGCATCATTCTCCTACCCATCAGGGAAAAGAAAGCCCTGCGCGGGGAAATCGCTGGTTACAGGAGGGAGCAGTGGGGTGTAAAGGGCTGCTCAGGACGTTCCTGCACCCTCTGCTCAGGGAGCAGACAGGAGACGAGCTGCCTGGGGACACCAGATGTCCCTGGCAGTGGCGCTGACTCAGAGGACCTCAGGCTGTGTCTTCCCTCTCAGGTGCCGCGTCCGTGTCATCGATACCTTTGGGACGGAGCCGGCGTACAACCACGAGGAGTATGCCACCCTGCGGGGCTACCGCACCAACTGGGGCTACTGGAACCTGCAGCCCACCCAGTTCATGACCATGTTCCGTAAGTGGGGGCCAGGAGCACGGTGGAGCAGGCTTAGGGACTTGCAGCCACAGTAGAAGCAGGTCTCATCTCCTCCAGAAGAAGATGCACAGGGAGTGCTGTCCTCCCTGGCTCTGCTGCTGCTTCCCCCTGCCTGCAAGGAGCTCCCACATCTGCTTGGCCATTTTGGGCTGCAGATGGAGACCTGGCACCTTCCCTCATGCTGGCTCCAGCACAGAAGGGCCAAACACAAAGCGCAGCCAGGGGCTTCCAGGTCCTGGGAGGGGAAGCCTGCTTGCAAAGCCTGGTTTTGTTTCAAGTGGGGTTCTAAAAGTGAGAGGCAGTGATTGGGGTGTGTCTGTGGCATGGCAAGGAGATGTGCTTGTCTGAAAGGAGCCTGGTGACCTGTTGAGCACTGGGTGACTCAAATGTTGCTTTCTCCTGGCTGGACAGAGCCCATTTGGCAGCCTTAAACCTTTTCACGTGCTTTATGAGCTGCTTGGGTGGAGCTCTTCATGCCATTTCCCCTTCAAACTCCAGCGAGGCTCATCTCAGCCCCCCTGCTGCAATGGAGCTGGGTCTCCAGTCCTGGGGAAGCTCTAGAAAGCATTTGTCCAGCCACATCATGGCTCTTCTCCCCTTGGTGTTCCCCCAGCTCACACCCCAGACAACTCCTTCATGGGCTTCGTGTCGGAGGAGCTCAACAAGACTGAGAGGCAATTCATCAAGTCCAACAAAGTGAGCAGCATGGCAGTGGTGTATGGGAAGGAGGCCAGCATCTGGAAGGTGGGTGTCCTGGGCACGGTGGCTGTCCTGGGCATGGTGGGCATGGACAGCTATAGGCACAGCTCCAAGGTTGCAGCAGGTTCTGTTTCTTATCCTGAGCTTTAGAAGCCCAAGATCTTCTTGTACTTGTAGAGAAGCATCCTTGCTGCATTCAAACAGGGGAAGCTGAGGTGATGTGAAGGTCCAGCACCTCCAAGCAAAGAGCAGAGGCTGGTGAGACCTCCACCCCCAGCTCTTCGCTCATGGGGGTGCTTCCTCCCACCAGGCTGCTTAGGCTGAGGATTTCATATCAATGATTTTAGGTGGCTAATTACAGTCATTGCTGTGAGGTGATTCCCTGTGCCATGCTGAGGGTGGTTTGGGTCTGCTTTCAAGTACTCTGAGAAAGGAGGTTGTGCTCTGCCCATGCCTAGAATGCCAGGGGGAGCCTCAAACCCCCAAATCATCCCTCCCCTGCATCTCTTACAGCAGCAAGGGGCTGTGTGTGCTCCTTGCTGTCTTGTCCCAGCTGCTTTTCCTTCCAGGGCTTAAAAAAAGGAGCTGACTCTCTCTGTCCCTTGCTTTAATTCCATTTTTTTCTCTTTGTGTGCTGCCTGGGGCTGTTCCAGCTGCAGGTACTGTACCACACCAGCTGCTGCTGGGCTTTACTGGGTGCATCTTACGAGAGAAAAGGTTTTGCTGGAGTTGGCTTTGCCTCATTGTGGGCCCAGTTTAAGAAAGACAGGAAACTACAGGAGAGAAACAAGTGGAGGCTCTGAAGTTGTTGAGAGGCTTGGAACACCTCTGTGAGGACAAAAGGCTGGGAGACCTGGGACTGTTTAATAAGATCTAAAGGATGGGGAGCAAGGGAATGGGACCAGACTCTTTTCAGTGGTGCTCAGCAACAGGATAAAGGGCAATGGGCACAAACTGGAACCCAGGAGGTTCCATCTCAACAGCAGGAAAAAAATCTTAGTTGTGAAGGTGCTGGAGGCCTGGAGTAGGCTACTCAGAGTGGCTGTGGAGTCTCCTTCTCTGCAGAGATTCCAAACCTGCCTGGATATTATGATCCTGGGCAGCCTGCTGTGGATGAGCCTGCTTTAGTAGATGGCTTGGGTTAGATCTTCAGAGGTCCCTTCCAACTTCTGTGGTCCTGTGTGACTGACTTTGAGTTCTAAGAAGGAAAAGAACACTTCCATCTTCTGCAGTGTTTATTTACAAGCCTTGTAACAAACACCATCTCCAGAGCAAGATTTTTACGACCTGTAGAAACACTACATTAAACCTACCTCTGTGTTTTTAGTCATTTTCCACCTCTCTGAACTTCTTGTAAAGCAGATGAAGTTTTGATGACCTCGCAAAGGCCATTTTCATCAGGCTGCTGCCCAGCTTCCATGGGTTAAAGAAGGTGATGGTGTAGGATGAGAGGGTCTCCCACTCCAACCTCACGCTGTGCAGGGTGATCGGACCCCCCTGATGATGCTCAGTGATGCCTGGCAGTACCCAGGGACTATGAGCAGTGCTTCACTGCCATCTCCCCAGGCTCTGGGTGGTAGGCGCGTGGTGTCGGGATGGTGCGTAGATGGCGGCTGGCGCCGCTATGAGCTGTGCTTCACTGCCATCTCCCCAGGCTCTGCGTGATAGGCAACCGGTATCAAAACGGCGCTCATCCGGGCGCTAGCAGCACTATGAGCTGTGCCTCACTGCCATCTCCCCAGGCTCTGTGTGTTAGGCAGCTGGTGTCAAAAGTGCTGATTTGGGTGCTAGCAGCACTGTGACCAGGTTATCACCAAATCATTAAGGCTGGAAAAGACCTCTAAGATCATCAAGTCCAAAAGTCAACCACCATGCCTGCCAAAACATGTTCCAGAGTGCCACATCCACAGGTTTTCTGAATGCCTCTAGGGATGGTGGCTCCATCACCTCCCTGGGCAGCCTGTGCCAATGCCTGACCACTGTTTCAGCAAAGAAATTCTTCCTAATATCCACCCCAATCTAGATTTCAGTCTGCAGCCTCATCCCACCAAAAGCACTTGTTTGAGCCATGGAGGAGTCCAGGGATATGTGGTGAGGGCAGATGCTCAGAGAGACTTTAAGGCAACATATGGAATTCTTTCAAATTCCCTCTCTATCCTCCTTCAAGCTCTCCCAGACTCTGCACTTTCAGGGCCTTATGGCTGTACTGGCAGAGGCTGAAAATACAGCATCCAGAGGATGTCTCTGGATGGTTTTTCCCAGCAAACAAAAATTCCATGATAGAAAAACTGTTAAAATAGAAGGCTGCTTTGGAGAGCAAAAGGAAGAAAGCCTCCAAAAGTGGAAAGCTGATGACCACCTGGATTTTTCCTTGTAGTAATACAGGATTAAATCTGAGTGTGGAAATCCTGGGGACCTATTACTTGAAATAAGAGATGGTTAGCAAGTGCTGCTCTCTGCAGAATTCCTTCTTAATCCCCTGAAACCTTGGATTCAGCAGCTCTAAAGTGCAAGCTGCCGGTGGAAGTGGCAGGGAAGGCAGGGGACTGAGATGCCCATGTTCAAGGTGATGGATCTCATAGCTGTCTGAGCTCACTGGGAGCCTGGTGTGGTCTAAGACATATCTGGGAGATGAGGGGAGAGGGTTCCAGGTTTTACACTGCTGCAGGTTGGGCTGAAGCATTGCAGGTGTACCAGGACAGTGGTTTGAGAGCTGAATCCCAGAATGGAAGGGAGCTCTGAGGATCATCTAGTCCAACACCCAATGTTCTCCTAAAAAACCCCTGCCCCTATAACCGTGGAGGGCTCCAGCCCATCTTCTGGTGTGGTTCACACCTCTGCCTGCCTTCCCAGGGCAAGGAGAAGTTCCTGGCCATCCTCAACAAGTACATGGAGATCCATGGCACAGTTTACTACGAGACACAGCGGCCGCCCGAGGTGCCAGCGTTCGTCAAGAACCACGGGCTGCTGCCACAGCACGAGTTCCAGCAGCTGCTGAGGAAGGCAAAGGTGAGTCCCTGGCATCCCTTGCCCCGCTAACCAGCCAGCAGTGAGATCTCAGTTGCCTTGAGAAAGAAAATCTAATTAAAGAAGGAGGAGGAGGGGGAAGAGGAGGAGTTGTTGTTGTGATGCTCCTCCCAGGCTCACAGACGCTGCCGGCAGGGCTTAATTAAGCGGGAGCCGAGCAGGGCACATCGTTTCAAATCAAGACGCGTCTGATGGGTTTCTCCTTGCAGGCTGTCTGCAGATGGAGCAGAGAGTTTCCTGATTAATGAATTTATTGCTAAGCAGGGCGGATTTCCCCCCATTCACCACCAGGATAAAAATAAACGGCATTCTCGGAGCGGCTGTGCGAGGTGCAGGCACATCCCAGCCACCTTCGGTTGGTGTCTGGGGGAAATGCTGTTGGTTCTCCAGCACAAATGGCTTTGGCAAACCAATATTTCTCCATACAGGGCCAGTATGATGCTCATAGCTACAGTGGGGGAATTTGCAGCTCCTGAAGGCCCTGCTGCTTTGTACACAGTGGGCTGAGAGCCAGGGTGCAGGGCAGGGGTAAGCACATTTGAGCTCTGGGCTGTTGACCCACATGGAGTGGGGTGTGAGAGACTTGGTGTGCAGGAGTGGAGCAGCAAAGAGGGATGTGTGCTGGGCTGCTGCAAGAGAAGTGTGGCCAGCAGGGCAAGGGAGGGGATTCTCTCCCATTACTCTGCTTTTGTTAGACCCCACTTGGAGTACTCTGTGCAGTTCTGGAGCCCCCAACCCAAGAAGGACATGGAACTGTTGGAACAAGTCCAGAGGAGGACACAAAGCTGCTCAGAGGGCTGCAGCAGCACTGCTCTGAGGACAGGCTATGAGAGTTGGGGCTCTGCAGCCTGAGGAAGAGAAGGCATTGAGGAGACCTTGGAGTGGCCTTCTAGTATCTGAAGGGGGCCTAGAGGAAGACTGGGGAGGGACTATTGACAAGGGCTTGTAATGACAGGACAAGGAGTAATGGGTTTAATTTGGAAAAGGGGAGATTGCAACTGGATGTTAGGAAGAAGTTCTTTCCAGAGAGAGTGGTGAGACGCTGGCACAGGTTGCCTATGGAGGCTGTGGATGCTCCCTCCCTGGAGGTGTTCAAGGCCAGGCTGGGTGAGGCCTTGAGCAACCTGCTCTAGTGGGAGGTGTCCCTGGCTGTGGCAGGGGGTTGGAGCTGGATGATCCTTGAGGTCCCTTCCAACCTAACCCATTCTATGGTGCTATGTTGGTGAGCTATTTGGGAGAGCTCCCCATGGGATTGGCTGTGTTTGCTCACTAGCACATGGATTTCTCCCCTGCAGCTGTTCATTGGCTTTGGGTTCCCCTACGAGGGTCCTGCCCCGCTGGAGGCGATCGCTAACGGCTGCGTGTTCCTGCAGGCACGCTTCAACCCCCCCCACAGCTCCCTCAACCATGAGTTCTTCCGTGGGAAGCCCACGTCCAGAGAGGTGAGTCTGGCTGGATGGGGGACACCTCCTTTACCCTGGACTTCAGACCAGGCTGTGGGACAGCAGTCTCTCAACTGAGATCATTTTAGGGGCCACAAAACTTCCTCCAAAGGCAGAAGCGTGGACAGCTGCTGATGGGGTCCTCACTCCCATCCTCACATTGTCTCCACCTTGAAGCCTTGGATTCAAGGGACATGGCCATGTGTTTGGGGGTTGCAAAGGAGGTGGTTGTGCAGGAAACTTCTACAGACCATGAACCTCAGCTCCTTCCCCATCAGCCCAGATTCACACACATACCCTGCACCCTGCTCCCAAACCCACTGTAATGCGATGCAGTTCATCCTTTTGAAGACCCAGGTGGGCACCAGGACCTCTGTGGTGTTGCAAGGGCATAAAATCTCCCACCCCCAGGCTTGCCCATCACTGGGAATTCAATCTAAGTGAAGCAGGAACTCTTTAAAAGTTAAAGGCTTGAGAAAATTGCCTCTTTTATTATTAATAAAGTGGATAATGCTGTGCATCTCCTGCTGAGAAGGGCTTTGCTGGGGGCCATGTGGCTCAGCCTTGCAGCAGCCCAACTTGGTGGCACCCATCACACAATGTGGGGCACTGGGCTGTCCTGTAGCCCTATGTCTATCCCACCTACCTCATGTCTATCCCACTCATCCCCCTAATTAGCTGCAGACGTTAGCACTCATCCTGGTGGGTGCTGTGGCTGTGCTTCAGCCCAGAGCCAGGAGCGTTGTGAACTGCCCCAGGGTGTTTATATGCCAGAGGGGAAGGAGGACACAATCTGTCAGCAAAAAAAAATAGGAAAGGACAGCAAGCTGGAGAATTAAATATGGATTATGATAGTTGGACTTGATGAACTTTTCCAACTGAAATGATTCTGTGATTCTGTGCACTGCTCTCCTCCTCCAGCTGGCAGGTTTTCAGACCCTTCTACAACACTCTGCTATGCCCCCAAAACACCTCCTCTTCTCACAGGAAGAGAATCCTCTCTCCTCCCTTCCTGAGAGGAGAGCTGGGCTTTAGCTGCCTTGCAACTGCATGGGGCTAAAAAGGCACCTCAGGGACTAAAACAAAAGAGGTAAAGCCACAAAAACTGCCTGGTGAGAGGTGGGTGGCTGTGGAGGACCAGTGTGGATGCAGCTTCCAACATTGCTTTGCCTCAGTGCCAGACTACCCCAGCCTTTGGTAGTGATGGATTTTCTCTTTGCCTTATTTCTGGGGCTGGCAAACCTGGGAGATGTGATTGTTTCACAAACCTATTTTGGTCTGTTTTTGTCACTCCTGACCCACAAATGGCTCAGGTTAAGGTTCAGTTGCACCTCTGCTATGGAGCTAGAGATATTCAGGCCTGCAGAGGTGATCTTGGTGTTGATGGGAATGGGGCATTCCAAACCAGTGGTACTCTTAAAGCATCAGCCTGATGTCAGGGGGCAGCTTGGTTCAGAGGAACTCTTCTTTTCCCAGCACAGCTTTATGTGCAACGGATTAAGCCTCAAAGTGTCTGTGCCTGAGCCTGCTGCTCCTTTCTGCCGTCGCGGCTGCAAGCAGCCCTTCTGGCAGGGACTGCAGGAACCAGCTCAAGCTGCTGTGTTTTAGGTGTCCTCCCAACACCCATATGCTGAAGACTTCATTGGGAAGCCACACGTGTGGACTGTTGACTACAACAACTCCGAAGAGTTTGAAGCTGCTATCAAAACCATCATGAGGACCCAGGTACTGCTCTGAGGAGGTGTGGTGGGGGAGATCTCCCTGCTGCTGGGTGTGGGGGGGTAATAGCAGCCCTGGCTGCTGATGCCTGGCTTTCCTTTTTGAGTGTTAATTGCTGCTCCTTCCTTGCTTCCCCTATAATTAAAAGTACAGCAGAAATCCTCCCACCCTGCAGTTTCAAGGAGACTCATGCTATCGCCTTGCTTTGGTACCAACCACCTCAGGGGTTTGCCCAGGGCAGTGCTGTGCATTAGGGGATCCCCTGAGAATCCTTCAGGCAGAGGCAGAGTGAGGTGAACCTGAGATAAGGGAGATGAGGTTTGGGAGCAGGAGGTTGATGCTGTTAGAGATGTGCATCAGTGCTGGGACCTAGTGTGAAGTAAAGATAAACCCAGGGACCATCTCCCTGCATGTACCTTGAGAGCTCCTGACCTCTGTGCCTGCCATTCTCCACTGCACTGCTCATCCTTATCACTCCAATTGAGCAAATCAGTAGGCAACCAGAAGTTGCCTGTGTGAAGGATGAAGGATGTAAAGAGGAGGGGCATGTGGGGACCCCCTCCAGGAAGGCAGCACTCCCACTGAGCCTGCCCTGGAAATGCTCCCTCATGAATATTTACCTCCTGCCCCGTGGCAGGAGCCTTTCAAGTTGTCCAAATTATTAAAGTCAATTTTCCTGGAGGGGAGAGAAGTGCTGATCTCCATTTTGCTTGCAATTTGCTTTGCTTGGGATGAGCCTTCCCTGGTGAGGACAGCGATGGGCTGTGGAACCGGGACTCTGTGTCAGGCTAGTGGGGGGGAGGCGGGGGGGCTGGGGATCACGGTGCTGGGGGAGGTAGAGAGGTGGTGCTGACCAGAGAAGTGTCATCCTTGCTGTTCCCCGCATAAAGGCTGCAGAGCTGGGTGGCTGCGGCAGTCTGGGGACTTCACTCAGCTGCTGTGGCCGCGCTGCCTGCCCAGCTCTCACACCCTGCCGTGGGCGATGGGCACAGCTCCTCACCTCACGCTGATCTTCTCTGCCGCTTCGCAAAGACGGAGCAAAGGCGGCTTGCAAAGCCAGTGGCTGCTTCGCTCGCCCATTCTGCTATCTTGATGAGAATTACATTAAAATGAATTATATCCCTGCTGCCCCGTTGCTGGGCCAGCTGTCAGTGCTTGACCCTCCACCATCTGGGCTGGAGAGATGGCCCCAAGCAAAGGCAATGCCGTGGGTGGGCAGCCGGGAGCCGCCGGTCTCTGCTTCAGCAGAGAGAAGGGAATCTTCAGTTTTTCCAGGAAGGAGAAAGAAAATAGTGAAGCCTGATGCTGCTGTGCTATTCAGATACTTAAAAAGCTGCTGGAGAATTAAGGAGGGGGGAAAGGGCTCCTGAGCAGCTGTGTTGTGTTGCTGCATCAACTGAATGTGCTCCAGGTCATTTAGATGCTTAATGGTAACCTTCTGGCACAAAAATAAAGGAAGAATAAAGAAGTTTGGGAAAGGATTTGGCACTGGGCAGGAGGAGCTGGTGTGGACACCCACTGTCTCTGGCACCAGGCACTTGCCCACCATGTGCTGCCCCTGTGCCCACCCCTGTTTTGCCCAAAGATGAGCTCCTGCCTCCGCCCTTCTCCCTATTCCCACTCTTCGTGTCAATGCAGTTGTGTTGCAGTCACAACACGTCCTGCCTCCCCTCCTTAATGGACATCTCTTCGGTTGCTGAACAGCTAATGGGGAAGCTGAGCTGGAAAAAGGGTGGCTGTAACTGGCACAGCACGTGGGCAGGAGCCATGGGCAGGCATCCCAAGGCAGCTGCTCTCTGTTTTCCATCCCAGCATGACAACACGTATGGCTGGATAGCTTCTGTTTCCTACGGGACTCTGGGGAAGTTAAAGCTGCCATCCATTGCTGTGCTTAGCCTGGAGAAGAGGAGGCAAGGGGGAGACCTCAAGGCTCTCCACATCTCTCTGAAAGGAGATTGGAGTGAGGTGGGGGTTTGTCTCTTCTCTCTAGCATGAAGAAACAGGACAAAATGAAATGGCCTGAAACTGTGCTAGAGGAAGTTTAGATTGGAGATGAGGGAAAATTTCTTTCCTGTACGAGTGGTCAGGGATTGAAAGAAGCTGCCCAGGGAATGTGATGGGGTCACCATCCCTGGAGGTGTTCGAGAAATGTGTGGACATGGCACCTGGGGACATGATTTAATGGTCGTGGTCATCCTAGGTCAATGGTTGGACTCGATGATCTTAGAGAGGTCATTCCCAACCAGAACGGTTCCATGATTCTATCCTGTGGTAGGTTAGGAGCTTCTCCCCCCCACACTACTGAACTTTACCAGAGCAGCTTGGATGGCTTGGAGGAAAGATGCAGCTCTATTTACAGCAAAGCAAAATTTGCAAGTGTGTGCATATATACACACACACAATATTTACAACTATAAACCATAGTAGAAATAATACAGAAATCCAAACTCCTTCCTGGAGAAAGGAAACTGCCCAGAACGTGCTCAAAGCTACCCTCTCAGAGGGTACCCTCTCAGAGTTAGCCTCAAACCAGGGGATCTTAAAGGTCTTGTGTAAATCCCCGCCGATGCAGAGCAAGCAGTGTGCCCAGGTGGCCAAGAGNCTCTGGACACAGTCTCAAGTTGTGCCGGCGGAGGTACAGGCTGGATGTTAGGAGGAAGTTGTTGGCAGAGAGAGTGATTGGCATTGGAATGGGCTGCCCAGGGAGGTGGTGGAGTCACTGTCCCTGGAGGTGTTCAAGCAAAGCCTGGATGAGGCACTTAGTGCCATGGTCTAGCTGACTGGATAGGGCTGAGTGATAAGTTGGACTGGATGATCTTGGAGGTCACTTCCAACCTGGTTGATTCTATTCTATTCTAAGTAGTGAGTGTGAATAACTTTAAGCAACTTCTTCCCCCCTCCCCCCCAATTTTTTTGGTTTTGTTTCCTTTTGGTCTTTTAAATAGCAAAGTTTGTTTTATTGGGGATGCTGCTGCAGCAATCAGGTCCAAAGCTTGACCCTACCTTACAGGTTGAAAAGCCTTATTATGGACTAGCTTGAGGAATCCCTTGGTGTCTTGTCTCTACAGTAGTGCTTGTTGCAGTAGGAACTGAAAACAGTAGAAGGAGCAGGTGGCAGGGCTGTTTTTTTGCTGTTGCCAGTTAGTCTTTGAGCTGGGAGAAATTATTTCCCTAACTCCTTTCCCAGCCCTCTAAAGGCCAAATGGGTTTTGTTATCAGGATATTTATCAAATAACCACTGTCAGTTCACTCCTTCAGTCAAAACATTTCATTTCAACATCACTGGAATGAAATCATGTGATGGGGAGGGGAGTTTGTTTTCTGTCTGCCTGCCACTGTTTGAAAATACCCTGGCAGGTTATTGGGAGGAAGGCTGGATCCAAAGTGATGCATTGCCTTTTGCTTCAGCAGCTCCAGCCAGCTGCCAAACTTGAGCCACACTGCTTTCCCCCTCCTGGATGGGTGGGAATGTTGAAAACTGACTTGAAAAGGTTTTGCCTTCTGTTGTTGCTGTGCCACTGGAAATTCACTTGTCTCAGGAAGTTTGCTTTGCCTCTTCCAATCAAAACTCGGTGAAACAGTTTGGGGGATGTTGTAGGAAGCTGAGGGATGTTTCCTCTGCCATCAGCTTTTACCAGAGGTAACTATGTCATGCCAGGTGCTGGAAACCAGGGTGCTAGGGGCCAAGAACCAGGGTGTTTGGAACCAGGGCATCGTGACCCAGGAACCAGGGCTCTGGGAGCCCTTCAATAGTTTTGGGAGCTGGTTTCATAAACCTGTAGGTAATTTTGGTATGGTCAAGCTGAGCAAGAAGCTCACCCTGATTTAGAGCAAATGCTCATGCTTCAGCAATATTCCAGTGTTACTTTGCCCATGGGTCATTGGCCAGGTTGCTGCTAGCATGGCTGTGCAGTTGTCCCCACTTACACTGCAGACACCTTAAGCTGCAGCTTGGGGTGGGATGTGTCATTCTTGTAGCTACAGCTCTGCCCCGGCTCTTACCAAGCTGGCAGAGCTTCCTTTGGTTGTCGGGAGCTGGCTGAGTCTGCTGGCAGGGCTGGCTGCTGTATTGGTGTGATTAAAGCAGTTGAGATGAAGCCAACATCATTCACCAACCTAGATTTCCTTGAAAGAAGCTTCTTCCTTCTGGAGAGAGATTTGGATCACAGTTTGGATGTGGCTTGAGTTTTCAGTATGGGTTAGTTCCCCTGAGAGAAGCCCTTTGGATGTGGCACCTGCTTCAGCTCACCCTGCAATGTCTTGAAAAGGGTTTTAGCAAGCTGTGCCCCTGTCATTCATCCCCTCTTGGAGCAGTTTTGGGTTTCCCTGATGGTCACAACCCTGACCTATGCATGAGGAAAACTGAAATCCTGGAAGCACCAAACCCCAGAGATCCAATTCCAGCATAGTCACACAGTGCCAAGAGGCAAATGGTGTCCCTCCTGGGAAAGGGGATACTGGGAGGCTTATCCCAGTGATGGATTATGGCCCTTAGCTGGAGGTGAGAGGCTGGAGAAGGAGAGAGCTTTGTAGGCAGAACCATTTTCTTGGCCTTCAGCTTTTTCCACTGTCAAAACCAGTCCTTGCACAGGCAATTTGATAGACCAAATATTCAGAGGGTAGCAAAGGGAGAAGACTTCATTGTATTAAAGTCAAACATACAGGAATGTAATGGAAAATTATGCATTTCAGACTCTGTCTGGAAGAGCAAACTGTGAAAGCTCACAGCAAAAAGAGCTGCTTGGAGCCTTCCCAGCTGACTGTTAGGTGTGGCACAGAGCTGCATCCTTTCTCTACTTACTTGTCTCATCATGTTTGGATGTTTCTTGTTTCCATTTTCTTTTTGAGTGAAAGAGACTTATTGCTCTCTTCAGCTCTGGGATTACTGCTGGAGACTGAAAGTAGAGCTCTTATGGTCCTGTGGAGCACCAGAGCTCTCCAGCCCTGATGCAGTCCATTGACCCCAGTGAGGCTGATGGAGAGCACTGAGGCTGGAGAGCTCTGGCCCAGTGTTGCCCATCGGTGCCTGGGGAAAATGATGGCAAAATCTGTCTTCATCAACTCCTCTGCTCCCTCCCGTGGGATCCTGTGCATCACTATGCCAGCTAGTGGATGTAGCAGTCCCCACCTTGAAGGGCCCCCTCACAGTGTCCTCCTCCCTCTCCTTCCTCCCAGCTGAGGAGATCCTGAGCTCCTGGCATGAGGAGCAGCACTAACAAAGTAGCTGTCAAGAGGAAGCCAAGCCTGCCAGATTTTAATTAAACAATTAGCTCCTTGAAATTGGCATTTTCTATCAGTGCATGAGCTGAATCCTGACAAGGGGAGCAGGGGGAAAATAAGAGAGTTTGAGGGAACCCCCAGAGTTAAAAGGGGCACATGGAGATGATTGGGGTAGAGGAGTGGGGGATGTAGCAGTCTCCAGCCACAGCCTTCTGATGTTCTTGGGTGCAATGAAGGTTCTGGAAGCTTGGGGGAAGGTGGGATTGAGCCCAGAGCATCAGCCCCAGGTATACATGCAGGAGCAAGGAGGTTTTCTGCCTCCACCCCATTGTGGTTGTGCTGCATCCCAGCAGGTACCACAACAGAGTTTTTGGGGAAAGAGGCTATTTTACACAACTACATCTGCACCTTGCCTGGCATAACAGGGCACTGGCAGAAGCCCCCAGCATTGTGGCCACAAAAGCATGGCTAAAATGAGCCCCAGCACTGGTGATGCTGAGCAAGGGGTGGTTTATCTCCCTCAAATCAATGCCAGGCAGCACCCAGGCCAGCTTTGTGCAACCGAGGTCAGCAGTTTTGCTTTGTGGAGAACTCTTGCCCTGGTTAACTGGGAGCCCATCAGCAATTCAGAGGCAAGAGCAGTGCCTGTCGCCGCGTCAGCCCTGATTAGCGTGTGCACATCTGTAATTAGATGGAGCAGCTGTCATCTCCAGCCTGGCTGAGATCTCAGGTGGGATATTTATGGCAGGGAGATGCTTAGAGGGATCTTCTCAGCAGACTGAGCCTTTGAGCTTGGGTTTGACAGGTACTTCAAAAGGAGACAGCTATTTTGGAGACACGGAGCTCAGAAAATAGAAGAATCAGTGTTTCCCAGGTGAACGTCTCTTTGCTTGTCACCCTTCTTCGGCGTGAAGCTTGGCAGAGATGTACAGGGGAGCTGAGGAGTACCAGGGCCAGTCCCTTCCATGCACCAGTGTCCTGCAGCTCATGCAACAACTCTCTGGAAAATCAAAGGAACACAGAAAATAAATCTGTCCTCCCTGGGCAGAATTTGTTCTGGAGGGAAGAGGCATCGGTGCCACAGCCCCTCTGGCAGCTCTGGTCCCATGGGGAATGTTGGAATGCGGTCAGTGGCTGCAGACTGGCCATGCTGGTGGGGCACAGAGCCCAGCTGCCTCCTTCTGCCTGTTTCTGCCTGCTCGCCCTGGAGCCTGTGCTGCTGCTGTGCCAGGTTCACGCTCGTCTGGGGGATGCTGCTGACCCAGCCCCCAGGGTGACTCCGTGGAGGTGTTCAAGAAAGGACTGGATGAGGCATTTAGTGCCATGGTCTAGATGACTGGATAGGGCTGGGCGATAGGTTGGACTGGATGATCTGGGAGGTCTCTTTCAACCTGGGTGGGTCTATGATTCTCAGGACAGGGAGATGTGATGTTGGGAAGTGAGTGCAGGCAGAAGTCTCCTGAAGATCAACAACGTTTCATAACCCACTCTAAAAATAATACCTGCTGGTTCTAGTGCTGCTGCCTCTGTATAAATAGCAGGGAGTGATGTGGGGGTGCAGCAACAGCACCAGCTGCAACGTGGGCATCCATGCTTGCTCTGTCCCAGAGCTCTGAGCATCTGGGGCTGGGAGAGGGATCAGTTTCCAGCCCATCCCAGCAGTCCACGCCCAGCAAAGTGGCAGTGGGCAGAAGGAGATGTTTTCTCCCTGCGTTGTGCCAGCCCCAGCCACAAGCTCTTCACCAGCCAGTTTGATGGGTTCTAGCCTGAACCTTCCTGTCTGAGCAGCAGAGTTGTACTGAGATTGCAGCAGGTAGGACCAGAGGGTGCTAGAGCAGAAGATGGTGAGCAGACCCTCTTGCTCTGGATTCGCTCAGCATCTTTACCAGACCTAAGTCTCCCTTGTATTTAAAATGCCTATTCCTTTGCCTACAGCTGCAGAGTTCCTTAGGCTGAAGCAGTTTGTACTTTAATTGGCTGTGACCTATTGCATGAAGAGTGGTTTTTATTTTAGGGCTTACAAAAATGAGGAAAAGCAAGACTGAAATAGAACAGGGTGACTTCATTTTCACCAATGCATGAGATGAACTCAAATTAATCCTTCAGACTCTTTCTCTAGCCCTTCATGGCTTGCGAAGCTTTTCCAGCTCCACTTTTCTGCCCTGCTTGCTCCAGTGGACAGACCCAAGGTGTGGGGTTCAGTGGGTGAGGACAGCCACTGCCCAGGGCCCTGCTGTCCCAGGGGGAGGGCAAGGCTGTCCCTGCTTGATCACTATTCTCTCTCTTTACCCCTTCACAGGTGGACCCTTACCTGCCTTACGAGTACACCTGTGAGGGGATGCTGGAGCGGATCCATGCCTACATTCAGCACCAGGTTGGGGAGTATCCCTGTCTTCCCTGGGGGAGCACCCATTTTCTCCCTGGCATCCAGCCATGTTCTCCCTAAAGGGCCATCCCTGTCCTCCCTATGGGATAATTCCTGTGCTCCTGCTCACCCAATGCAGATCTCCATTGAGGGACACCAGGACCTAGCCCTGTGCAGGCAGTGGCTTGATGGCAGAGTGGACCAGGCTGGGGGTGGGGATTTGTCATAAAGTAAAGGTGCTGGGTGGTTAGTGGGGAGTGGCTGAGGGAGTTGGGCTTGGGTCGAGGTCTTTCTGCTGCAGAGAATAAGGCAGTGTTGGGAGAAGGAGTGTCTGGTGCCTTCACCTCCCACAGCAAGAGAGGCCACCCATGCATGCAGGTGACCTCACCCTGGGGAGCAAACTCAGCAGCCCAAGTGCTCTCCTGTCCCACCAGCAACCTCCCTTCCCCATCCCCAGCATCTCACCCTGTCCCTCTGGGTACCGACTCATTGTCTTCTCTCCCACTAGGATTTCTGCGCTACATCTCCTCCTCTGCCTCCCAAGGCCAAGAGTCCTGCTATGCAAAGCTCTCCGAGCCCTCTGGCCCTGTCCCCCAACTCGACCCACCTGGTGTGGTCCCCCAGTGCCAGCCGGGACCCCCGCACCTGGCCGCCGGTGGACTCCCTGCAGGTGTGGGTGTCGGAGGCTCAGCACTCCTGCACCGAGACGTGCCGGCGGCACGGGCTGGTCTGCGAGCCCACCTTCTTCAGGTTCCTCAACAAGAAGGAGGTGTTTCTCCAGTGAGTTGTGACCTCCTCAGGGAGCTGGTGGCAGAGGCCATCAGCCAAATGATGTTCCCTTCGCTTCTCCCATTCCTAGCGCCCATTTTCCTCATGTCCTCCCAACACCCCACTGAGGTACCTTCATGCCCCAGGCAGGGTGTGCTGCACGCAGCATGGCTCATTGCTTGCGTGTGCTGGCCTGGACCAACTAAATTGGACTTGGCAGTGCTGGGTTAATGGTTGGACTTGATCACAAAGGTCTCTTCTGACCCTAATAACTCTGTGATTCTATGACCAGCTTCACACATCACAGAAGGCAGTGACAGCCTTTCCAGGCATGTTTCCACCTCTCTCCCATCCTGTTCCTCTCCACCTCCTCCACTCTCTCTCTCTCTCTCTCTCTCTCTCTCTCTCTCTCCCCCTCTCTTTTCTAATGTCTTTCTCTACAAAGCAGCCTTTTGAGCACACAGAGGGACATTTTAATGGAGTCTAAATCTGCCACCAGGCTCCATGCTGCTCTGTGGGCAATTAAAACGTGAGCGCTGGCACTGCTCTCGTGCTGGTCAGGCTGATGCTGAGAGTCCTGCTGGCATTTTTATCTGATAAATGAGAGCTGGGGCTTGGGTTTCACTCTGTTCCCTCCATGATGCCCTCCAAACCTTGAACTGCCTTGGGGACTCTCCAGCTGAGTGGTGGGAGGACGATGCCAGTGCTGCTGCAGAGCAGATGGATCTGCAGATGTGGGCACAGGTGGGAGGAGAGGAATGCTGAGATCCACACTGGGCATTTCTTCTGCTCCTCATGTGTCTGCTGATGCCCATTCTGCTTTTGCTGGATGATCTCAGCTAGCAGGGGACAGGTGGCTAACTGTTGAACTCATGTGCCCTCCAATGGGACACTAGCTGGGGGTGCCCACAGAGAGTGGACAGACTTTTGGGTCAGTGAGGGAATATGAAAGACTTGGGTGGATTTTTCTGTGCATAATTTCCTGAGCCATCCACAGCTCAGGATGTGCCCCTTGAGGGGCTGGGGCAGTCTCTGGGCTGCAGGACCTTTGACATGCAAGGGTCATCCCTTGCTGCATGGTGCATGGGGCTGGTGACAAGCATTCACTTCTAGACAAGGGCTGCAGAACGCAGCACTTACAGTTCCCAGTGCTACCAGCAAAGGTCCGGCCCAGCGCTTAGCAAAGGATGCTCCCTCCCTGGGGAGGATGCTCCCTGGGAAGGAGACACTAAAACCCTTTTGGTGAAACCCCAGGCAGCCTCCTGACGCACCCCACCCCACCTCTGTCTTTGTTGCTAGGCTCAGCATCACCTGCGACAGCACTGAGTACGAGATGAACCACCTTTACCCAGCGGTGGCTGAGAAGGTCCGCGAGTGCTACCTCCAGAAGGAGGCTCTGCTCTTCAGCTGTGCGGGCTACCACACCAAGTACCGGCGCCTCTGCCCCTGCCGTGACTACCGCAAAGGACAAGTGGCGCTGTGCAGGGACTGCTTGTGACCTGCCGTGTCCCCTCTGCGTGGTTGCGACGCACAACTGGGCGAGGAGCGGCTTTGTCCTCAAAGCTTCTGCGGTAGCCGAGGGAGGTGGGACAGGTCCTTCCCCTAGCCGGGGCTGGCAGGCTCTGGGGGAGGTGGTTTCGTCCACCAGTCAACTGTGAATGGCCACGTCCTGCCCTTTGGTTCCATTTCTTCTCGAGGAGCATTGTCCAAACCCACCTGGACCTGGTGGCACTGGGATGGGGTAGTGTGGAGAGGAGGAGCCCGGGGGCACCCTTCCCCTCCTCTGGTGATGGGACAAGCCACCAGCAGACTGCAGTTTCAGGGTGTTCATCCTCTCCTGGCATCCAAGGTTGTTTTATTTATTGATTTAGGTTTTTTTCGGTTTGTTTTTTTTTTTTTTTTTTTTTTACCCCTCCCCTCCCTGATGAGTGGAAAATTAAAGGGGAAGCAACACCCAGTCCTTCTGTGGGAGTTATTGGGCAGAGCTGTGTTGGGGGGAGCTGCTGGTGCCTGCCTTGGCTGGAGAGCTGAGGGAGGAAGGAAGGCCTGAGGAGAGTGGCTGAGCTGGGTGGACTCAGTAGGGACTGTATCCACAGTGCCCCCCAGGAAGAGCCAACAGGGCTTGGTGGCCCCCAGGCTGTCCTTGGGATTAAAGCAGGATGGGGCTGGGGAGGGCTCCCAGGAAGGATGCTGGTCCCCAGAGCGATGCCTCTGGCAGGGTGGAGGTGCCTGCATTGAGTGCCTCAGGAGCTGTACATCCCTCCAGGGACCAAGGCATCGGCAGCAGCGGTGGGGGCATGGAGGTGCTTTGGGTTTGGATGTAAAGGCAGGAGTGAGAATGTTCTGCAGCAGCCAAAAGGAATTGCCAGTGGGCACGGACTGGGACTGGGGGAGAAGGGGCAACACAGCAGCAACCTGTCTCTGTGTGCCCCAGACATCACAGCTGTGGGAAGAGGTGAGCTGCAAGCAACAACCTTCCATGTGTGGTCTTTCCTTCCTTAGCTTTTCCTCATGCCATTCCTCTCACTTCAGAGAAGCTGTCACTGCTGCTGGTAGTTCTCCTCCTGGCACAGTCCCTTGCTGGGCTGTGCTGGTTCGGGTTTGTAAGGGTCGCTCACTGGAGCAAGCTGCAAGTTTGTCACTGTAAGGTTGGTGCTCAGCACTCCTGTCACTTGGAACCATTTGATGGGGAAACTCCTGCATGCCGTGAAACTTGAGACTGGAATGTTATGGGCTGGAAATTCCCTCCCAAGCCTTCTCTGCATGGAAGGGCTCCTGGCCTGCAGGTAAGGGGGGCTGGTGGGCTGGCAGCCTGTCCTGCTGGTGTCACCACAGCATTCTAGGCCCTGTTAGGTTTGTGTTCCCTGGATCAAGATGACTAACAGGACCACAGAATGAGAGGAGAGCATCTACTCGACTCCTCTGCTAGAGCAAGTTCACCTAGAGCAGGTTGCACAGGATGGCATCCAGGTGGGTTTGAAATCTCTCCAGAGATGGAGATTCTACCACTCCTCTGGGCAGCCTGCCCCAGTATTCTACCACCCCTAAAGGAAAGCTCCTCCTCATGTTTAGGTGGAATTTCCTGTGTCCAAGTCTGTGCCCATCACCTCTTGTCTTGTCACTGGGCACCACTGAAAATAGACAGGATGAGTGTTGTGAGGTGTCCCTGGTGACTCAGTCACTTGTTGGAGCTGTGCCACATGGCCTCAACACCTCCAGCTTCTCCTTCCTGCAGCTTGGTGTCTTGCAGCTCAGTTTTGAGGGGAAAAACAATTCATTCCTTCAGCTGTGCAACAGCATCAGGCAGAGCCCAGCTCTGCCCTGGCTCCTCTTGGCAGCTCTCTGCTCTGGCCCTGGGAAACTGGACACTGCACCATGCTTGTGCTCTCTGAGCATCCCTCCAGCCAAGCTGGCGTGTGTGCCATGCTGTGACCGGGCACATCCTGAGCCAGGAGCTGGAGACGCTGCCTTATCTCCCAGCCGTTCGTCATCTTCACTGCCAGATCCTGTAGGCAGCCCTCGTCCCGCCTGCAAGGCCAGACAAGGGGAGGACTGATTCAGTGATGTTTGTGTCTTGAAGCCAGCATGTGTATAAATAAGAGCAGCACAAGCCTGCCCTTGCAGAGCTGAAGGAGAATGCCTTCTGCCTTCCTACGGCACCTTTCCGCTCGCTCGCAGGGCTTTGGCACAGGCTTCCTGTGAGCACTGGGTGGGCAGGAGCTGGTCCAGGCAAGACCTGGCGGGGCATCTGCAAACAGGAGCCAGCAGCAATTCACTTCCCAGGGATGTGAGGGCCAGATAAAACCTGGGTTTTGAATCGTAGAATTGTTTGACTTGGAAGAGACCTCCAAGATCATTGAGTCCAACCATGGACCCAACAGCACCATGCCCACTAAACCACGTCCCCAGGAGCCATGGCTGGGCATGTCTTGAAAACTTTGCAGGGATGGTGACTCCACCAGCTCCCTGGGCAGCTCCTTTCAATCCCTGACCGCTCGTGCAGGAAAGAAATTTTTCCTCATCTCCAACCTAAACTTCCCCTGGCACAGTTTCAGGCCATTTCCTTTTGTCCTATTACCTGATGCTAGAGGGAAGAGACCAAACCCCCCCCCCCCTCCTCTCCAATCTCCTTTCAGGGAGATGTAGAGATCTCTGAGCTCTCCTCTTAGCCTTCTCTTCTCCAGACTAAGCATAGAATCATAGAATCAACCAGCTTGGAAGAGACCTCCAAAATCATCCAGTCCAATCTATCACCCAGCCCTATCCAGTCAACTAGACCATGGCACTAAGTGTCCCATCCAGTCAGCATGACCTGACCACTCTTGCAGTAAAGAAATTTTTCTCCAACCTAAACCTCCCCTGCTGCAGTTTGAAGCTGTTTCCCCTAAGCAAGATTTGCAGCCAAGAGGCTGGAGATGCCTCTTGAAGCACTGTTGCTTGCACATCAGATCTATGGGCAGCTTTTCCCACTGCTTCTTAAACAGCCTTCACCTTCCAGCAACCCAGCACCTGCTGCACAGCCCAGATGAGCCCCTGGCAGGGCCATTTTTTCTGAAAGCAGAAATAAAAGGCATCTGGTCCACCTTCACTGCTGCCATGGAACATAATGAGCTGTCTGGAACCTTGCTGGATCTTGAGCCAGCCTGTAAATTTGAGTGATGCCACTGAGTAATCACAGAATCAGTCAGGGTTGGAAGGGACTACAGGGATCATGCAGTTCCAACCCCCATGACATGGGCAGGGACACCCTACCCTAGAGCAGGCTGCCCACAGCCTCATCCAGCCTGGCCTTAAACACCTCCAGGGATGGGGCCTCAGCCACCTCCCTGGGCAACCCATTCCAGCCTCTCACCACTCTCATGCTGAACAACTTCCTCCTCACATCCAGTCTGAATCTCCCCACCTGCAGCTTTGCTCCATTCCCCCTAGTCCTGTGGCTCCCTGAGAGCTTGAAAAGTTCCTCCCCAGCATTTTTGTAGGCCCTCTTCAGATCCTAGAAGGCCACAAGGAGGTCACCTGGGAGCCTCCTCTTCTCCAGACTGAACAGCCCCAACTCTTTCAGTCTGTCCTCACAGCAGAGCTGCTCCATCCCTCTGAGCATCCTCGTGGCCCTTCTCTGGACACATTCCAGCATCTCCACATCCCTCTTGTAACAGGGGCTCCAGAACTGGATGCAGTACTCCAGGTGGGGACTCACCAGAGTGGAGCAGAGGGGGAGAATCACCTCCCTCGCCCTGCTGGCCACACTTCTGCTGATGCAGCCCAGAATCTGGTTGGCTTTCTGGGCTGCAGGTGCACATTGCTGGCTCCTGTTGAGCTTCTTGTCCACCAGCACCTCCAGGTCCCTCTCCTCAGGGCTGCTCTCCAGCCACTCACTGCCCAGCCTGGATTTGTGCTTGGGTATTGTATTAATGTGTTGTGTTAATGCTCTGGTACTACTTCTTGTGTCCCAGTCCTGTCAACTGGCACCAAGTCCTGCTCTCAGTGCTGCCCTGGGGGTGGGTGCTGCCTGGGGAAAAGCCTTTCCTGATGGCACATGGCTTGTGGATGTTGGATGTAGCAGGGACCAGAGTGTGGGTGCTCAGAGCAGCCTCTCCTCCCCGTTCCAGCTGGAGCCCCAGCTGCTAGGACCAGAGGAATGCCTTGGGCTGAAAAAAGCCTTGTAGGGGTGAGGTGGGGTCTTGGCTGTTTTGGTAACACCAGTGCTGAGTACTAGTGGTGGCTTTGGGTGCAGAACTGGCACTGAATGGTTTGTTTTGTTTGGGGACTGTGCAGGGACTGTGGGGCACAGGGACTCCCACAGCACTGCTGGACCTGGACACCCAAAGCAAGAGATCATAGAATCATAGGATCATAGAATGGGGGTGGTGAGACACCAGAACAGTTTGCCCAGAGAGTTTGTGCATGACTCCCCCCTGGGGAGGGTTGAAGGCCAGGTTGGATGAGGCCTTGGGCAACCTGGTCTCGTGGGAGGTGCCCCTGCCCATAGCAGATAAGTTGGAACTAGGTGATCCTTAAATTGCCTTCTAACCCAAACCCTTCTATGAATCTGTGGTGGTCTAGTTCCAGTCCCCCAACCAACCATGAGTAGGGACACTTTCCTCTAGACCTGGTTGCTCAAAGCCTGCTGAAGCTGCTAAATTGGGTCCTGGAGGAGTTGGCATGAAAGTGAAGGGATTTTGTCACCTGGAGATGCTTTTTCTCTGCCAATGTCTGGCCCTGGCTGTGCTCAAGTAGCCATTGGAGCATCCCACTGCCTTCCCAAGCTCTTTCCCCAGCAGGTCTCCAGCACTTGTCTCAGTCAGGACACATTTCCATCTGGAAGGGATGTCTGAGGATGATGGGGACATGAATTCACTTTTTATTAAGTAGGGGCATGAAAGAGATTTAATGGGGAGCTGAGGCAGTGGCATACAAAAGACACTCTAATTGCCACAGCTAATTACAAAGAACAAATCCCAGGCTGGGAGGGGGGAAAGAGCAGGACATGGTGTCAAAACTCTGACTAAAAGGGAACTAGGAGCTGTCAGCTGCACTCTCAGGTGCTGCTGGCTGGGACAGTTTATTTAGCAAGCAGAGCACTGTGTGAGGAGCCCTGGGGGCATCCTGGGGCAGAGGGGGGTGTGTTCGATGGTATCTCTGGTGGCACTGCAGCAGGCAGAGCCTCATGGAAGCTTTTGGGGGTTTTTAAAACCTGTTTTTCTCTTCTGGCAGCTGTGAAACCAGGACAGGCGTGGCAAAAGGATGAGATTGTTCTGGAAATCCATTCTCCCTACCTAGAAATGGAGCCAGGGGCGATCTTTGTTTCTCAGCCTCGCTCTTCTTAGTATTTCCAGCCAGAACTTTCTTTCTGGAGTTTGTTTTTCACTCCTGTTTTTAAAGTGGATGGCATCAAAACCTTTCCTTCTTGGTGCCCTGGAAGGGGTTTGGTTATCACTGGGAAAGCAATGTGCCTTTGTGGCCAAGAAAGCCAATGGTGTCCTGGAAGTGCACTAGAAATTGTGAGTCCAACGGGTCAAGGAAAGATCTCCTTCCCTTCTCCTCTGCCCTAGTGAGACCAATTCTGGAGTATTTTGTCCACTTTTGGGCTCCCCAGTTCAGGAAGGATCTGCTGGAGGGAGTGCAAGGAAGGCTAAGAGGATGACGAAGAAAGGCTGAGAGACCTGGGGCTGGTTGGCCTGGAGAGGGTGAGAGGAGATCTCATCAGTGGTCACAAATGTCTGAAGGGTGGCAGTCAAGAGAAGGGGCCCAGACTCTTCTTGGTGGCATCCTGTGATAGAACCAGGGCCAGTGGCCACAAACTGGAACACAGCAGCTTCCACCTGAATGTGAGGAAAACCTTTGCTGTGAGGGTGCTGGAACATGGGAGCAGGCTGCCCAGAGAGGCTGTGGAGTCTCCCTCTCTGGAGACTTTCAAGACCCAGCTGGATGCGTTCTCATCTCACCTGCCCTAGGTCACTCTGCTTTGGCAGGGGGACTTGGACTCAATGATCCCTGGAGGTCCCTTCCAACCTCACTGTGCTGTGATTCCATGGTTTTAGAGCAAGAGGGTAGATGGTTCCCACCACACATGCCCTTGCAGCATCCCACTGCTGCCTGAGGATCCCTCCCTACACCAGCATCCTCCTGGCAGGGGCTGAGCGCTGCTGGTTCCAGGAGCTGTAAATCCCAGCAAAGGGAGGCAACAGCTCTGCCCCACGCTTCTCTGGGCCTTTATTAGGGAATCCTTAAGTGGCTTTTCCCTCCTGATCCTCTGTTTACCAGCAGCAGGGTGAAATGGCAAATTGCATCCAAGGCAGGCAGAGCCCAGGCAAGAGCAACTCATTTATTTCCCCTAACGGGTTTATCGCTAGATCAAGGAGCTGCTGAAGATGTAAGCACCGAGGGTTATTTTCCCAGGTGATGGATCTGGCTGCCATGCAGCCTGCTGTAAGCAAAGCTCACTGCCTGACAGGGATGGCTGATGGAGCCTGGCTCCTGCATTTCAAGGTTGTGCTTTAATTGAGTCCTGTCTCTCTGCTGCCATAGGTTGTTGGGTTTCTTTTTTCAGTCCTCTTTATTATTATTTTACTTCCACCCCCCCTCTAAAAAAGACTTCCTGAAATAAACTCATGTCTCTAATCTCCTGTCCCCTCCCTTCATCTCTCACTCCCTTTGGTGAAGCCAGAGCCATAAAGAAAGTTAGCAAATTGAAAAGCTGCCTTCAGGCTCATTGAGCGAAAAGAGCAGTGAAAGCTTCTGCTTTTTCTCTCTTTCTTTCTCTCACTTTATTTCTTTCTCTCACTTTATTTCTCTCTCTTTCTTTCTCCCTCTCTTTCTCTCTTCCTCCCTTCTTTCTCTCTTTCTCTATTTCTCTCTTTCTTTTTCTCTCTTTCTCTATTTCTCTTCTCTCTTTTTTCTTTCTCTCTTTCTTCCTTCCTCCTTCCTTCTTTCTCTCTTTCTCTTTCTTTCTCTCTCTTTCTCTCTTTCTCTCTCTCTCTCTCTGTCTCTCTCTCTTCCCCTTTCTCTCTCTCTCTCTCTCTCTTTCTTTCTCTCTTTCTCTATCTCTCTCTCTGTCTCTCTCTCTTCCCCTTTCTCTCTTTCTCTCTCTCTCTTTCTCTCTCTTTCTCTCTTTCTCTCTTTCTCTTTCTCTCTTTCTCTCTCTCTTTCTCTTTCTCTCTCCCTCTCTTTCTCTCTCTCTCTTTCTCTCTCTCTCTCTTTCTCTCTCTGTTTCTCTCTCTGTCTCTCTCTCTTTCTCTCTCTCTTTCTCTCTCTCTCTTTCTCTCT
>WAAF01008175.1:1381483-1428166 GCA_013400475.1 Tricholaema leucomelas
CCCTTTCTCTCTCTCTCCCTTTCTCTCTCTCTCTCTCTGTCTCTCTCTCTTTTTTTCTCTCTCTCCCTTTCTCTCTCTCTCCCTTTCTCTCTCTCTTTCTCTTTCTCTCTCCCTTTCTCTTTCTCTCTCCCTTTCTCTTTCTCTCTCCCTCTTTCTCTCCCTCTTTCTTTTCTCTCTTCCTGTCTTTCTTTCTGTCTTTCTCATTTTTTCCCCTCTTCTGGTAGAAAGACTTGGAGAAAAGGAGGGGGGGAGTGAAAACACCTGTCAAAGCTGTGGGGCTGTTTCTCATCAGCTGCAGAGGTGATGCTCAGTGACACTCATTGTGACTCGTTAGTGGAAAGCCATTTAAGCTGGGGATGGATGTTTTCTCAGGAGAGATGGAGCCCTTTACTCCTCAGGCAAACAGAGAAATATCATAGGCCATCCATGCAGCTTCTCTCACCAGCACCCAGTGGGGCAACAGGGTGTCCCTTTGCCTGAGGGAGCTGAGCCAGGATCTGGCCATTAGTATCCAGGTCCTCTGGAAAAGGGGGAAAAAAATCAAGCCTGGAAGGATGGGGAGAGAATCATAGCATCAACCAGGTTGGAAGGGACCTCCAAGATCATCCAGTCCAACCTAGCTCCCAGCCCTATCCAGTCAACCAGACCATGGCACTAAGTGTCCCATCCAGGCTTTTCTTCAACACCCCCAGGGACAGTGACTCCACCACCTCCCTGGGCAGCCCATTCCAGTGCAAATCACTCTCTCTGCCAACAACTTCCTCCTAACATCCAGCCTAGACCTCCCTTGGCACAACTTGGGACTATGTCCCCTTCTACTGTTGCTGGTTGCCTGGGAATGTTTGGGGTCAGGTGTCTTTGGGGTGGGTTAGATGCCTTTGTGGGGCTGGATTCCCAGCAGCAGCCCCTGGGTGGAGTTGCTGCTAGTGCCTGCAAAGGACCCCAGGAGGACAAAGATCTATTTTCATCTATCTAAATAATAAAACATCCAACATCTGGTTGCTGGCTTTGGGAAGCCTGGAGGAAAAGGGCTGGCAGGATGTGCAGCCCCTCTCCTCACCAGCTCTTTAGAGGGCTCCCACCCACCAGCAGCTCTCACCCTCTGGAACTCAGCTCCCAGTAGAAGCCAGTTGGAAACAGGACAGAGGTTTGCTTTGAGCTAGCAGCCATCTCAGCTTTCCTATAAATATAAAGCAGCAAACAGGAAATAATGATCTGCCCTAATTTAGTTCCTTTCATCTGAGGATTCAAAGCATCTGACAGCAGCTCTAGGAAACAAGGAGAGGCTTTGCAACCTGCATGGAAATGTGGCTGCTTCCAGAGGGCTCTGTGCAAGATTTTGCTGAAGGTTCTCTTGCAGCCCCTTGCTGACCAGCCCCAAATCCTTCCCCAATCACCCAATTTAGGAAGGCTCTTCAGAGGGGCCTGGACAGGCTGGATAGATGGGAACAGCCCAATGCCCATAAGATTTAACAAGGCCAAGTGCAGGGTTCTGCACTTTGGCCACAACCCCAAGCAGTGCTACAGGCTGGGGACAGAGTGGCTGAGAGCAGCCAGGCAGAGAGGGACCTGGGGATGCTGGTTGACAGTGACTGACCATGAGCCAGCAGTGTGCCCAGGTGGCCAAGAAGGCCAATGGCATCCTGGCTTGTATCAGGAACAGTGTGGCCAGCAGGACCAGGGAAGTCCTTCTGCCCCTGTACTCAGCACTGGTCAGGCCACACCTTGAGTACTGTGTCCAGTTCTGGACCCCACCATTTAAGGAAGCCATTGAGGTGCTTGAACATGTCCAGAGAAGGGCATCAAGGCTGTTGAGGGGGCAGGAGCACAGCCCTGTTAGGAGAGGCTGAGGGAGCTGCTGGGGGTGTGCAGCCTGGAGAAGAGGAGGCTCAGGGCAAACCTCATTGCTGTCTGCAACTACCCAGAGGGAGGTTGTACCCAGGTGGGGTTGGTCTCTTCTCCCAGGCAACCAGTGACAGAACAAGGGGACACAGTCTCAAGCTGCACCAGGGCAGGCTCAGGCTGGATGTTAGGAAGAAGTTCTTCACGGAAAGAGTGATTGGCATTGGAATGGGCTGCCCAGAGAGGTGGAGTCCCCATCCCTGGTGGGGTTTAAGAGGAGGCTGAATGAGGCACTTAGTGCCATGGTTTAGTTGATTAGAAGGTTGGGTGATAGGTTGGACTGGATGATCTTAGAGATCTTTTCCAACCTGGTTAATTCTGTGGCTGTGTGTCAGTGAGATCTGGGTCTAGGAGCAGGTGATGCTCTTGCAGCTCGATGTGGTGCGCAGCTGGCTCGGCGCCGCCGAGCGCGGAGGGTTGTTTGTTTAATCAATTAATTGGGTTAATTAATTTTCAGCAGAATGTTGAGCAAAAATACCAGGAAGCACCAGCAGCCCTGCTGGGTGTGCAGTGGTGGCAGCAGGGACACAGCCTGTAGCAGTGGCTCAGGGGAGTGTGGTGAGCCCAGCCCTGCGGGGCTGGGACAGCTGGGACTTGTAGAAGGGATTGGCTTGGAGAGGACCTTGTAAGGTCATCCAGTCCAACCCTCCTGCAGTCAGCAGGGACATCTGCAGCTAGAGCAGCTTGCTCAGAGCTCCAAACAACCTGCTCTGGCAGGGGGATTGGACTTGATGATCTCCTTGGGTCCTTTCCAACCCCTAGCATCCTGTGATACTGTGACCTGCAATGGTTCTGGGGATGGGGCATCTGCCACCACTCTGGGCAACCCGGGCCAGGGTACCACCAGGGTGTCACCAGGGTATCTCTCTCTCAAAGGTTTCTTCTTTTCTCTGATCTAAAACTCCCTCTTTTACTTGAAGCCATCACCCCTCATCCTGTCACAACCAGCCCTGCTAAAAGGTCTGTTCCTGTCTTTCGCATTGGCTCCCTTAAGTACTGAAAGGCCACCAGAAGGTCTCCCTGAAGCCTTCTCTTCTCCAGGCTGAACAACCCCAACTCTCTCATCCTGGCCTCACAGCAGAGATATTCCAGCCCTCACATCATTTTTGTGGCCTCCTCTGGATCAGCTTCAACAGGTCCACGTCTTTCAGCTGCAGCCAAGCAGAGCCTTTCCAACAAGGTTCTCCTCAGGTGCAGCCACATCAGCCATCCTGGCTACTGCACAGAGCCCAGACACCTGAACTGCTGCTTCTCCCCTTTCCTGGCATTGCCAGTCCTACCCTTTTGTCATCTACTGACCCCTGTGTGTGCTTCACCCAGCACCCTTTGCTGTCACCAAGCCTGCCATACCAGGATGTGCTTGCACAGTTTGCCCTGGAGCCTGGAGAGGAGGATGCACTGATTTACCTGCAAGGATACTCCATCACTGGCCTCTCTCTTAGTGTGTCACCTCTTGTAATGTTTCTGTCCCTCTGTGAAGACTTAGTCACGCTTGGGATGGGGGTTTCAGCCACCGTGGTTCCTGTCCCCAGATCTCACCATCTCTCCAGCTAGATCAGATGAAGAGCAGCAGCTGGGTGCTAAAGCAGAGCCTGAGCGGCTGTCACCAGCAGTGGCAGCAACACTGCTGTCTCTACATTGTCACACAGCAGTGACCAGTCCTCTGCCCTTCCAGCTGTGGCCAGGAAGGGACTGAGCTTGGGAGCAAGCAAATCCTAAAAGAAATCTGGGAGGCAGTGGATTTCCACACCTAATTAACTCAACAAATTAATCCCAATTAGAAGCTGTAATTGGGATTGTAGTGGTTAATCATCTTTCCCCCCAAGCAACAACCACGCTATCTGCTGTCACTTCATTAGAAAAGCAGGGGACATGGACTTCAGTGTCCCTGTGACACCACAGCTGCCACCACTGCCACCCAGCACAGCCCGATGGGGATCGGATCGGGTCCGTTCCCCTTGACAGGGGACAGGACGGATGGAGGACGGCACCGTGTGGCTGCCGCTGCAGCATGAGTGGGATTGCATCATCACCACTTTTCTGAGGACACCGAATCTGGCTGCTCCAGCTCCTGCTTGAGCAGTTTCCTCCAGAAAACTAAACAGTGGGGAGGATTCGTGGAGTGGTTTTCGGCCTTCTGCAAAGCTGCTTTGTGCTGAAAAGAGCCTGAATGGAGACATCTGCTTGTGCTCCAGTGCCTGAAGCTGGCCTGCCAGACAGCTGGGGAGGGACTTTTGATAAGGGCTTGTACTGACAGGGCGAGAGGCAATGGCTTTCAGCTGGAAGAGGGGAGAGGCTATCAGGGAGTGACAGGACTAGGGGGAATGGAGCAAAGCTGAAGGTGGGAGATTCAGACTGGATGTGAGGAGGAAGCTCTTCACCATGAGAGTGGTGAGAGGCTGGAATGGGTTGCCCAGGGAGGTGGTTGAGGCCCCATCTCTGGAGGTGTTTAAGGCCAGGCTGGATGAGGCTGTGGCCAACCTGATGTAGGGTAGGGGGTCCCTGCTCATACAGAGTTCTATGCTTTGGCCACAACAACCCCAAGTAGCACTACAGGCTAGGGACAGAGTGGCTGGAGAGCAGCCAGGCAGAAGGGGACCTGGGGGTACTGGTAGATAGTAGCTGAAGATAAGCCAGCAGTGTGCCCAGGTGGCCAAGAGAGCCAATGGCATCCTGGCCTGCATCAGGAACAGTGTGGCCAGCAGGACAAGGGAGGTTATTCTGCCCCTGTACTCAGCACTGGTCAGGCCACACCTTGAGTACTGAGTCCAGTTCTGGGCTCCTCAATTCAGATTCAGAGATGTTGAGGTGCTGAAACGTGTCCAGAGAAGGGCAACAAAGCTGGTGAGGGGCCTGGAGCACAGCCCTGTGAGGAGAGGCTGAGAGAGCTGGGGATGTGCAGCCTGGAGAAGAGGAGGCTGAGGGCAGACCTCATTGCTGTCTACAACTACCTGAAGGGAGGCTGTAGCCAGATGGAGTTGGTCTCTTCTGCCAGACAATCAGCCACAGAACAAGGGGACACAGCCTCAAGTTGTGCCAGGGGAGGTCTAGGCTGGATGTGAGGAGGAAGTTGTTGGCAGAGAGAGTGATTGGCACTGGAATGGGCTGCCCAGGGAGGTGGTGGAGTCACTGTCCCTGGAGGTGTTGAAGCAAAGCCTGGATGAGGCATTTAGTGCCATGGTCTGGTTGACTGGATAGGGCTGGGAGCTAGGTTGGCCTGGATGATCTTGGAGGTCTCTTCCCACCTGCTTGATTCTATGATTTTATATTCAGCAGCACAGAAAACACAGGATTCTGCTGCCTCTCACATTTGGCTCAGCTCTCTCCAAAGGCACAGAGAAGCTGTGCACAGCAGATCTCGGGGGTTACCTTCCCTGGCAGTGAGTCCTGCCGCAGAGGAAGGGCGATGCTGTTTGCATCCACAGCCTCCTCCCGCCGCCCACACACAGCCGGTGCCTTCACACCTCCCCACCTCCAGCTCCTGCCAGCCCCCTCAGAGGCTCAGTCCGGTGCTGGAGAGGCTGTTTTGGTTGGATGTTTGCGTTGTAAGTGTTGCTGACCAGGAAAAATCAAAACTTGAGGCCCCCGCTGGTATTTTTAATCCCACATCGGTGCCTGGCTCCAAATCCTCACCAGGGCTGTAAAAATAGATCCCCTCTGCATCATTTGTACAAAGCTTGGCTCCTTCTCCTGCACCAGGGATGATTTAAACCCCTGCCTGTCATGGTTTGAGGGAGCACCAAGAACCTGCCAGGTGGTCCCAGCTACATCCTCTAGGATGGTAGCGAGGGGAGCAGAAAGGAGAAGAAATGTTGTCTCTTGTTGAGTTCCCAGCAAAGTTGTGCCCCATCTGGCTGCTCAGGTAGCTTGGCAGATGCTGGCTCTGCAGGTGTGGTGAGCTGCACTGGTTCTGCTGGCTGGCAGGGCAGATCTGCTAGGGACCTGAGGGATGTGAATACATAAAGGGTGAGTGCCAGGAAGCCGCAGCCAGGCTTTTCTTGGTGATGTCTGATGCCAGCACAAGGGGCAGTGGGTGGAAGCTGAGGCTTAGGAAGTTTCATTTAAACATGAGGAGGATTTTTTTCCCTGTGAGTGTGACAGAACACTTGAACAGGCTGCCCAGGGGGGCTGTGGAGTCTCCTTCTCTGGAGATACTCAAAACCCACCTGGTTGCATTCCTGTGTGATCTGCTCTAGGTGATCCTGCTCTGGCAGGGGGGTTGGACTGGATGAGCTTTTGAGGTCCCTTCCAGCCCCTGACATTCTGTGATGCTATGACTCTATGTTCTTAAGCAGAGGGGAGCTGTTGTGGGAACCCCTGAGCAACACCCTACCACCCTGCATGGGGAGGGAGAAGCCTTATTGTCATGGAGACCGATGAGCATTGAAAAGTGGCTGCCATGGAAACCAGTTTGGGAGTCTGTGGGGCCATCCTTCCAGGATGGCCCTTGGGTAGTGGGAATAGTGCTGGTCCGTGCAGCATGGGATGCTCTAGAGCGGGGCTGAGTCTCTCTGCATCCCCCAGATGGGCTACCAGGGAGCCAAGCTGGAGTGACATGCCCCCAGACTGGGGAACTGGGCAGCCCAAACTGGAGCAACATGGGCTGGTAGGGGAAGAGCTGATGATTATTTCTGGGCTCCTGGGCATGCAACTTGCCAGCACTTGGATGTGAGCTGCGGAGGAACATGGACACTAGAGCAGCTGAGGGTTTAAAGGCAGCATGGGCCCCATTTCCAAAGAGAAATTACCTGGAGGCTGGAGAGAAGAATCATAGAATCAGTCAGGGTTGGAAGGGACCACAAGGATCATCTAGTTCCAACCCCTCTGCCATGAGCAGGGACACCCTACCCTAGATCAGGGTAGAGTAAGTCTGGATGATGGCTGCTGGGAGCAGTGGGAGCGCCAGGGATTCTCTTGGCTTGGCAGCAGACAGGTGGTGTGAGGGGCTGTGAATAGCTCTGAACAGCTCTTCCTTCCCACCCAGAACCCATAAAGCATCTCCTGTTCGGGTTCTGTGATTGTTGTACTTCCCAAAATAGAACTTAGGGAAAACAACAGAGGCCTCCTTCCCCCAGGCTGAGTTTCTCCTTTGCAGGAAAGCTGTGTCCTCAGCAGAGACCAAGGTGGCTTTTGTCACCCTTCCCACGGGCTGTGCTCACTGTGCCACACATCATCCCAAGATGTCTCTGTGCCCTTCCAACCTTGCCCCTGGCACAGACTGGACTGGCATGCATGGGCTGGTAGGGTCTGAGTGTCACCTCCTTGACACACATGGCAGAGCTGTGCCTTCTTCCACCATGTCCCCTCGTCACCTCCGCCCTGCATCCAGCAGCACCTGACAAAGAGATCCTCCGTGTGTGGGTGATGGTCACTTCAGCAGGAGCTGGTAACTGTCCAACCACCTGCTCACCTTTTTGGATGCATGAAAATGCCATTTAGGGACTGCTGTGCAGCTGCCTGGTCAGACACAGCACACCAGCCATGTCCTCCTGCTCCGGGCTCAGGGAAGCCAGCCCACTTCACAACACCCATGCCCCAGCCCAGTAAGCCCAGCAGATGTTCTGGCTGTGGATCTCAGGAGTATCTCCACCTGTGGTAGGATGGAGCAATGGTGAAGGGGTGGGAGTACATAAGACCTGAGAATGTAAGGTGAGATTCCTCACAGCTGTGCATCTCAAAGCACCTTTCTGCCCTTGTTAACCTATCCTCATATAGAGCCTGGACTGGGAGGAGGGATGGTTTGGAGCCCTGAGGCTGGCTTGGTGAGTTGGTATCCCCACTCCTGTATCCTGTTGGGAGGGTTGGGGTGATGTTGGCAGAGACATGGTTGATAATTTGGGGGCTGTCAGGGGTAACTCCCATCCCAAGATAGGCAGCCTGGGACTTGGAAGCCAGACTGAGCTGGGCAGGGCTTGAGGTCAGGGCACTCAGATTTGGTGGGATTGTTTCTCCTGTAAGTGCTGACCCCCAAAACCTGCTCTTTGTGTCAGGGGGGAGATGGGAAGCTGTACCCCCCTGACTGCTGGGATGGTGCCTAAGAGCTTGGAGTCCTCTAACCCAGAGCCAACACAGCTCTGGTGCTAACTGCAACCCCAGGATGTCCTTTAATTTTTAATGCTCCCATAAAACAGTAATTACAAACACTGCAATGTGATGTTTTAAGCAGAAAGTATGAACTTCCCAGGGCTTAATTATTCAACAGAAATTAATGACAGTGGGGCTGGATCCTGCTGGCTGCCTTGGCATTTCCTAGCAGGGCTGGCACAGATCCACTACACGTGGGGGAAGGCTGGGAGGAGGATGAGCCCCATCCCTGGTTCTTTGGTGTTACCCAGGAATGGCTGGATGCCCTTACCAGCAAGGGCAGAGGTTTGGGAGAGCCTGGCAGGGAGGGCAGTAATGTGTTGGGCTGGGTTGGGATGAGGAGAGGTCTGGAGGGAGCAGTGGGGACACCAGTAAGTGGCTCTAAGCCAGCCATAGAAGTGCAGTATCTTGGCTTTGGGGTGCAGCTCTTGGGGAGGTGCTGAGGGACTGCTGTGATCTAAACCAACACTGCAGGAGCCTGGGGGCTGTGCTTTGACCAGAGTGGGGAAACTGAGGTGGGTGCCACCCTGGGACCCGGTGGCTGCTCATGTCTGTCCCCATCCAGTGCCTGCACTAGTCCCCTGCCTGGGAGAGACGTGGGAGCTCCAGGGCTTTGCTTTCTGGAGCTTTCCACAGCTTCCATTGTGCTCTGAGTTCCCTGGGAAGATTTCAGCCTTGCTTTTAATTACTCTGCTGTGGCCCTGTGTAGTTCAAACATACCTTTGCTGGCAATGAGTCTGCTGGGACCAAGAGGGCTCCCAGGGCTCTTGAACTAGCAAAACAGCGGAAGCCTTGGCAAAGCTCACGGATTCAGGCTGGCTGATGTTGGACTTCCTCCTTGCATGGGGTAGCAGTGAAGTTGGGAAAGCTTTGATGGGGTGGGGGAGAGGAGAAATGGGATACAAAGGGATAAAATATTCCCTGCCAGGAGCAAGAGGTGGGGCTGCAGAAGTGGGGCTCAGGGGAAGCAACATTTTGAGGTGGGACCTATTTGGGTTCTCCAACTCCTTGAATCTACATCTCAGCACTTTACCCACATCCATAAAACTCCTCTTCCATGTAGATGCCAACCAGCTGCATCCTCCCATCCTACGCAGCATATCCATACAGCCATGGCCTTCAGTAGCTGGCATCAGATAAGGTCTCAGGGCACCATGTTTGGTAGAAAAGCAAGTTGTTGTTGTTGTTATTAATAGCTGACTGTCAGAACTTCATTAACAAGCAAACCTGTCTGATCAACCATCTGCAACTAGACAGCAAGAACGTGGCAGCAGCCAGAGCTCCTGGCAGGATGGAGCAGGCTGTTTGTCAGGGCTGGGCAAACAAACTGAAGGGAGTGGAGGAGGTGGCGAGGGCTGGTGGGAGCTGGGTGGAGATGATGGCTCAGCTGATGAGGTGTTGGGGATGGAGAAGGAACAGGGCCTCATTTGCAAGGGAAATGAAATTATTGCCTGCTCTGTGAGTAGTCCTGGCATGACAGAGCCTGATGAGCTGTGTGAGGGGGGTGCTGGAGCAGGGGGCACCTGGGAGCACTCAGAGCCCTGGTGTGGGAGTGCAGTCTGCCCCAGCTTGGGTGCAGGTCCTGGTGCAGATGAGGCTGTTGTAGCCTCCTGAGGGGTCTGGGGTGATCTGCTGCCCAAGGTGTGAGCTTGTTTATCTCCTTCACCACCTTTCCACCCACCTAGCAGCATCTTGCATCATTTGGGCTGTGTTTAGGGAAGGTCACAACAACGACTGTCAGTTGGTCGTGCCTGAAATGGGAGGGACAGGGCAAGGAGGGAAGATGATGCTGGCAGTAGCTGCTCAGAGCCAGAAGGCAGCTAGCTACGTCCTGGGCTGCATCTCCAGCAGAGTGGGAAGCAGGTGGAGGGAGGGGATCCTGCCCCTCTGCTCTGCTGAGACCCCACCTGCAGTGCTGGGGCCAGCTCTGGGGTCCTCAGCACAGGAGAGACATGGACCTGTTGGAGAGAGGCCAGAGGAGGCCACAAGAATGATGGGGGGGCTGGAACCCCTTTGCTGTGAGGTCAGGCTGAGCAAGTTGGGGTGGTTCAGCCTGGAGGCCTGCAGAGAGACCTTCTGGTGGCCTTTCAGTACTTACAGGAGGACTAAGAAAGGTGTGGAGGGATTCTATCTGGGAGTGTATTGGCAGGGCAAGGATGGCTTGAAACAAAAAGGAGATTCAGACTGGAGAGAATGAGGAAGTGTTTTACACAGGGAGCGGTGAGACCCCAGCCCAGAGTGCCCAGGGAATGGGAGATGTCCCACCCCTGGAACCATTCCAGGTTGTTTGGGGTTCTGAGCAACCTGCTCTATCCTAGAGTCATCAGATCAACCAGGTTAGAAGAGACCTCCAACATCATCCAGTCCAACCCAGCACCCAGCCCTATCCAGTCAACTGGACCATGGCACTAAGTGCCTCATCCAGTCTCCTCTTGAACACCTCCAGGGATGGCAACTCCACCACCTGCCTGGGCAGCCCCTGCTGACTGCAGGGAGTTGGACTGGATGGCCCTGAACTGCTCCTGCCGGTCCATTCCATGGCTCCCTGATGCTGACCAGGATGAGATCTGTGCTGAAGCAGGTGAATCCTGGTGTAGTGGCACCCAGAGCACTCACACTCTGACACTGATGTCATCCTGATGCACATTCCCAAGTGGCTCTTAGCACATGTGGGATGGCAATTGTGGCCCACCCAGATGTGAGGAGAGAGCTGGGGGCTTTGAGGCAGTGCCTCTCTGTCTCTCAGGGCAGTGCCTGCAGCCTGTGTTAAGGACAGGGTCTGACCAGCTGCAGCCCTCCACTTGGGGATGCTTTTTTATTCTGTAATGTGAGTATTTTCTCCTGATTGCCATCCTATAAACAGGACATCAGTGCTCCCCAGATGGGAACACAACTCCCTGGTCACTACCCCTCAGGGTAATGTCTGCTGAGCTGGAAATGAAAGAGAATTTGGCTCAAATGAGGAGCATCCTTGAGACAAGGAGTGATATACTGGACTCAGTTAATCAGTTGTGGCAGCACTGGTCTGGGTGGGAGACCTGGATGCTCCCTGCCAAGAGTTCACAGAGCTGGGTCACCAATCATTTGGGTTTTAGCTGGGTCTTTGCTTTGATTTAACTTTGGTAGATCATAAAGACAAAAAGTCACTCCAAGGTGCTGTATTCAGGGAAAAGAAAGGGAGGGGGGGAAAGAGAGAGGGAGGGAGAAGGCAGAAGAGAGTAGTTTGAAGTTGTCAAAATGATTTTCCACTCCTTCAAAATAATCTCCCCAAACTGACCCAGATTTCACAAGGCACTCTGGCTGTCAAAGAGCTGTCTGTCTGTGCAGGAGATGAGGCTGTAAAATAGACTTCTTTAACATTTATTCCCCTCCCTGCCTTAGTGGTTTTACAAAACCTGGGCAGTGCCTCAGTCCTGTGGGACCTGCAGGGGCACGATGCTTTGTGGGAATGGAGATTTAGCTCCCAGTGCTGCCAGCTTCTGCCTGCCAAGAGGCAGCAGCTAAAGGGAAGTGCTGTGAAATCTTTCCAGGACCTTCCTCTTTTGCTCTTAGGGTAGGACCCCCTCACCCCCAGTGCAACCATGTCAGGGATCACTCAAGGGCAGCACAAGAAGCACTCATTTTCTGGCCACCAGAAAGGCCCAAGAGTGAGAAATGAGATGACAGGAGATGCTCATGGCATGGGGTGGGGGTGTCTCCTAAAATCCACCCAGAACTTGTGCAGCTGGGAGTAGACCAAAGCTTTGGTTTAGCCTCTGATTTGGGGCTGTTAGAACTTCTGTCAAAACCTTTCATTTGTTTTCCACTAAACCACAATATGGCAAAACTATTTGCTGCTTCCTTGGGTGGTGATTAATGATGAGGCAAAATGGATCCACCTGAAGAAGCAGCCTGCGCTGCCTGCCTGCTCCTTGTGTCATGGTGTCGACAGCCAGGGCTTGGTCCAAGTGAGAGTCTGAAGTGAGCTACCAGGGCTGCCCTGAAGGCATGATGGGGGAAAACCATCACCTCTCTGGTTTGTATTAGTTCTTCCTTTGCATCCTCCTCCAAGCTTACCTTCTATGCAATCTGCCAAATGCAAAGCATCCCAACAGTGCCCTTAGCTGCCCAGCCAAAGGGAATGGTCCAAGGCACAAGGTGGTTGGGTTTTGTGTCTGTCTGTCTAACATAGCTCAGGGAGGCGAGGCAGGAGGCATCCACCCGAGGCTGGACCAAGTTCTTAGAGCATCCCACGCCGCTGGTTTGGGGTGACACCATTAAAACCTGTGACAAGGAGAGGTTTTCTTCATGGAGGTTTGCTCAGGCACTTTCAGTGTGAGGTGCTGTGATAGCTGCTGCAGGAAGGAACCCAGGGCTTTTTCTGGGAGGTGGGAGAGCAGTGGGAAGGCTGTGGCAAAACTCTTTAGGTTCCTGAGCCCATTCCCAAATCACAGAGTTACGGGGGCTGGAAGGGACCTTGAAAGCTCATCCAGTCCAACCTCCCTGCCAGGGCAGGATCACCTAGATCAGATCACACTGGATTGCATCCAGGCAGGTCTTGAATATCTCCAGAGAGGGAGACTCCACAACCCCCCTGAGCAGCCTGTTCCAGTGTTCTGTCACCCTCACAGGGAAAAAAAATCCTCCTCGTGTTTAAATGAAACCTCCTATGCCTCAGCTTCTACCCACTGCCCCTTGTGCTGTCATTGGACATCACCCAGCAGAGCCTGGCTCCAGCCTCCTGGCACTCACCTTTACATCTTTATAAACATTGATGAGGCCACTCCTCAGTCTCCTCCAAGCAGCACAGCCCCAGCTCCCTCAGGCTCTCCTCATAAGAGCTGTTCTATTCCCTTCAGCATCTTTGTGGCTCTGTGCTGGACTCTCTCAAGCAGTTCTATGTCCCTCTTGAACTGGGAGGCCCAGAAGTGGGCACAGTACTGCAGATGTGGTCTCACCAGGGCAAAGTGGAGGTGAAGGAGAACTTCTCTCAACCTATTAGGCACAGCCCTTCTAATACACCCCAGAACAGCACCGCCCCTCCTGGCCACAAGCTCACGCTGCCAGCTCATGGTCAGCCTTGGTTTCCTGGGGGGGTGGGGGGTGTGTGTACTCCTGCAGGAGTGCACCCACACATGCAGATGGTTTGAGAGCTGATAAAAAGGGGTTGAGGGCAGACCCGGAGCAGAATTTGCTGTCCCAGGTGTAACTGTGAGCTCACTCTCTACAGAAGTATCTAACCCTCTAGGACTAAGCAGCCCTAGCTCATGGCAAATGGGAAGCCTGTAGGTGAGTGGTGGAAAAGGCAAAGCTGTAAGGATTTGTTAATGAGTGGGTGCTGGCTTTGGGTGCATGCCACAGGCTGCAGCAGCTCCATGCACTGCTCTCACCCACTTTGCCCAAGGTCCTGCTGACACCAACCCAAGTGCTGGCTAAGCTGAGGTGGAGCCCAAGAGTACCAAGGAGCACTTCTGCCTTTCACAAAATGAGATGTGTGGCTATTTCCAAGCAAGCTGCTTGCAGAGTAGGCAGTTCCCTTCCAAAACAGGGAGGTGGGAGAGAGAGGAAGAGAAAACCAAGCCAGATGAAAGCAGAGACTGTGCCAAAAGTGCCTTCTATTTATGATTTCACAACGGCAACAACAAACCCCACAGCTACAAGCACATAAAAATTGATTCTTTCCTGAGGAGATTGATGGATTTGTGGCCAGGGCCTTTCCTCTGATCCTGCTGCCCTCTGGACATTGCTGGAATTCACAGAGAGGCTGCACTTTTCTTTGTAGAAGACTAAAGAGATTCTCAAAAGGCTAGCAAAAGATTTTGGCTCAGAGATGGGGGCTGGGAAAGTTGCTGTAAATAAGGGCAAGGCTTCTTCCAGCTCCCACAGGTGAGCAGGTTTTTCTTCATGGTGAGTCAGGGGCTCTCCATCCTGCCCCATCTCTTGGTGTGGGGCAAGCAGAGCTGATATTTGCCCATGCACCTCTGCTTCTGACATCCCCTCCCAGCACCGGGCAGGGACATCCCACCGAGCCCAGCATGGTGCTGAGAGCAGCAGAAGCACCGAGTGAAAAGGGTTGGAAGGGACCTCTGGAAATTGTTTAGTCCAACCCCTCTGCTGGAGAGGATTCACCTAGAGCAGGTTGCACAGGATGGCATCAAGGTAGCTTTTGAACGACTGCTAAGGCTGAGACTCCACTGCCTCTCTGGGCAGCCTGTTTCAGTGCTCTACCACCCTCAGTGGTGGCACAACTTGAGGCTGTGTCCCCTTGTTCTGTTGCTGGTTGCCTGGCAGAAGAGACCAACCCCACCTGGCTACAGCCTCCCTTCAGGTAGTTGTAGACAGCAATGAGGTCTGCCCTGAAGTCCCCTCTTCTCCAGGCTGCACACCCCCAGCTCCCTCAGCCTCTCCTCACAGGGCTGTGCTCCAGGCCCCTCACCAGCTTTGTTGCCCTTCTCTGGACACATTCCAGCACCTCAACATCTCTTGAATTGAGGAGCCCAGAACTGGACACAGCACTCAAGGTGTGGCCTGACCAGTGCTGAGTACAGGGGCAGAATAACCTCCCCTGTCCTACTGGCCACACTGTTCCTGATCCAGGCCAGGATGCCACTGGCTCTTCTGGCCACCTGGGCACACTGCTGGCTTATCTTCAGCTACTATCTACCAGTACCCCCAGGTCCCTCTCCTCCTGGCTGCTCTCCAGCCACTCTGTCCCCAGCCTGTAGTGCTGCTTGGGGTTGTTGTGACCAAAGTGCAGAACCCTGCACTTCTCCTTCAGGTTTCCTTTCTAGTTTATTTTATAAACCCCCAGCTTTAAAGCCCGGGGGTTTGAAACCAGTTTGTTTGCCACAAGCAGCAGGAAGCTCCCAAACAAAGCCCATTTCTTTTTCCCAGCTCCAGCCCTGAAATCCTCAGCTGCTATTGAAATCCTGACGGCTTCGCTGGGTAGCGACGGGGCTCCTGCACAAGCAGCACACATACACACGAGCTGTAATATCCCAGTAAGTAGTTTGTGCTCTTTGTATCTCCTTTCTGGTTAACAACAGGCTTTAGGTGTGCTCAAAGCTGTCCCTGTGAGTCCTGCTGCACAGCTTCACCGCGCTGAGTGTGTTAGAGACAATGCTGCCATACAAAGGGATCCTAGCTCTGGAGAAGCAGCAGGTTTGGGAGGTCAGGGAGGGACGGGTTGGTGAGGACGTGCAGGGGGGAATCGATGTTGGGCTTTTTAACAGCCACACGTCTATGGAACAAAGCTTTTCAACAGCCTTTCAGGCAGCAGAGGGCTCCTGCCTTGTAATGTGCTGGGATTTATCGTGCCAGAAGCAGGGATGTGTGGAAACGCTGCCCTCGGCGCTTGGGGTTTGTCTTCCCTGTGTTGGTGGTGCTTGTCCAGATCGCAGTGTGAGGTAGGCTGGTGGCATCAGCAAAGCTGCTCATGGCCAGAGCTGTATAACCTGTGTCTATAAATGTCTGAGGGGTGGGTGTCAAGTGGATGGGGCCAATGTCTTTTTGGTAGTAGGCAGAGGCAAGACAAGGAGCAACAGGTACGAACTTGATTGTAGAAGGTTTCACCTCAATATGAGGGGAAACTTCTTTACAGTGAGGGTGACAGAGCAGTGGAACAGGCTGCCCAGAGAGGTTGTGGAGTCTCCTTCCCTGGAGACATCTCTGGATGCATCCTTATGTGGACTGCCCTGGGTGATCCTGCTTTGGTAGGGGGTTGGACTCAATGATCTCTGAAGGTTGCTTTCGGCCTCTACTGTTCTGTGATTCTGTGAACCTCTGGTCCTGCACATCCTTCCCTGCTAATGGCCCTGCTGTGGCTGTGGAGGGCAAAGGCATCTGCTGAGTTTCCTTCATCTCTGGTGTCCATGCTGCCTCCAGACATAGAATCAACCAGATGGGAAGAGATCTCCAAGATCATCCAGGCCAACCTAGCACCCAGCCCTGTCCAGTCAGCTAGACCATGGCACTAAGTGCCTCAGCCAGGCTTTGCTTGAATGCCTCCAGGGACAGCGACTCCACCACCTCCCTGGGCAGCCCATTCCAATGCCAATCACTCTCTCTGCCAACAACTTCCTCCTAACATCCAGCCTAGACCTCCCCAACACAACTTGAGACTGTGTCCCTTTGCTCAGTTGCTGGTTGCCTGGGAGAAGAGACCAACCCCACCTGGCTACAGCCTCTCTTCAGGTAGCTGTAGACATCCCCTTGTATTGTTGGAGACAACAAGTCTCACTTCTGTGGTATAAGGATGGGGTCAATAGTAAATAGGAAGAGGTGCTCAGGGTCAGTTAGGAAGGAGCAGAGGTGCTCACAGCCAGGAGAGATGACAAATGAAGGTTCCTGGGCATAACCAGAAATGTCATGTTCAGAAACCTTGGTGGGCAATGTCAGTGTTGCTTTGACTCAGCTTTCTGGCAGTGCTGGATTAGTGCCACTTGCCCACCAGCTCAGTGTGAGCACCGTTGGTTTGCTGATCTGCAGCTTGATATGCCGCATGGGAGCAGCTCCTGTGACATCCTTAGAGCCAGGGCCCCTTTCCTATGCCCAAGGACACTGCAAGCATGCCCTCAGTTTGGAGGGAAGGAAGATGATTGATCTGATCAACTATCAAGGAGGCTGTAGTGAGGTGAGGGTTGATCTCTTCTCCCAGGGAACAAGTGACAAGAAGAGATTGCCTCAAGCTGTGCCAGGGGAGGATTAAGTTGGACATTAGGAAAAGTTTCTTCCCTGGAAGGTCTGTCAAGGTCTGGGCCAGGCTGCCCAGGGCAGTGGTGGAGCCACCATTCTTGGAAAGACCCAAAAGCTGTGTAGACATGGTGCTGAGGGACGTGGTTTAGCAGCAGACTTGGTAGTGCTGAACTTCATGATCTTAAAGATCTTTTCCAATCTAAATGATTCTGTGATTCTATGATCCCTTCCTTGACCCAAATTCCAGCCTCTTTGGAGCAGTCCTGAACTTCCTCTGAGGCTCTTGTAGCTGCACTTGCTCTGCAGCTCACACACAAACACTTGCTTCGAGTCTGTTCCCTGCCTGTAGGCTTTCCTGGCTGGCAAATGCTGCCATGGGGTTTGTTGCCGTGTCCCCCCTGGCCGGGCAGACCCCGCGGTGCCGAGCCCTGTGGAGCATCCCTTGCCATCAGACCACCTCCTCCAGCATCAGGCTGCCCTTTGCTTCAGGCTTTTGTCCCCCGGGTTGCGTCCCGCTGGGCAGCACAGAGCAGGATTACAAAGCAGCAGGCAGAAGGAAATGCCACTGAGCCCCGAGCATTTAGAATGCAGCATTTTCCACCCCCTGGAATCCTCCCCGAGTGCCTTTGCTCAGCAAACCCTTCCGCTGCTGAGCAGCAATCCCACGCAAAACCTTTGGGATAAAGCCACTTCCCAGAGGGCTTTTGATCAACGTTGTACAAAGCCTGGTGATGTCTGCTCGGGTTCCCAGTGCATCCCAGCACCGACTCCCCCCTATATTTTCATCTGCTTTCAGGAAGAAGCTCTTGCAGCAGTGAGCAGAGGTCGTGAGTGTGGCTCTGCACTCCCTGCCGGGCTTGCAAAGCAGCTCTTGGTCCCAATTTAACCTCCTCCTCCTTCCCACAAGCGGGTAAACAGAAAAGCTATTTTCTCCTTCACCTCCAGCCCTGGCTCCCTGGACTCTGGCTGCCAGATGGCAGCGAGTAAAGGCTTTCCTGCCCATCTCTCCTGCCAGCGTGTCGTGACTGCACTGCTGCAGACAGAGAAGCCATTTCCCATCCCTCTCTCAAGTGCTTTGTGTCATCCTCAGCAGGAACACGAGGGGCTTGGCCAGATGCTCAAGGCACTGCCTGGATCAGTAGCATCCTTTGTGGGTGGGAACTCAGAACCAAGGAGCAGGGGATCTAAGGTGATCGGTGTGCAGCGGCGATGAAGCCAGGGTGTGGCTGCATTTGTACACCTCCCTTCACTGTTTTGGTGTGTTTTGTCTTCCCCAGGGACTTTTGATGGGTGTTAGAAGCAGCCTGGCCTCAGAAGACTCCCTGCACACAGCTTTTATTGGTAGTTATCTGCTGAAGGAGCCCTAATATGAGTGTTTGCTGCCTGCAAATGCTGGCTTTCATCGGTTCCTTTGAGGCTGCTGCAGCTTCACAGTGTTTTGACTGGCCAGGGTAAAGCTCAGCCTGGGTTAAAGAGCAGCCGTGAGGCTTTGCAGCTTCTGGCTGTGACACCACTGCCCTGAGATGGGGTTGTTCAGAGTGCTGCTGATTGCCTCCTGGTCAGGGACCAGGTGCATGGCTCTGGCCCGCTCTATGGGGACACATATGTGTGCTGTCACCCTAACACACATGGCCACATTGAGTCAGGAGCCACAGTGCACACCCAGGGTGGGGAAATCTGTGGCTGTCTTGGTTTATTTTCAGAAGGAAATAATCCAATTTGCCCCTGGGGCAAGGCTGGACCCAGATTGCCCAGGAAGGTGGTTGAGGCCCCATCCTTGGGGCTGTTCAAGGGCTCTGGGCAACCTGATCTAGTTGAGGATGCCCCTGTTGACTGCAGAGGGGGTTGGACAGGACGGACCTTTGGAGGTCCCTTCCAACCCAGACCATTGTATGATTCCATGACCCTGCTCTAGTTTTATTTCCTTTAGTTTTGAACTAAACTTGGAAACGGGAGAAAGCATCCTGGTGAGTGTCTAACACAACACAGAATCAGTCAGGGTTGGAAGGGACCACAAGGATCAGCTACTTCCAATCCCCCTACCATGGGCAGGGACACCCTACCCTAGAGCAGGCTGGCCACAGCCTCATCCAGCCTGGCCTTAAACACCTCCAGCCATGGGGCCTCAGCCACCTCCCTGGGCAACCCATTCCAGGCTCTCACCACTCTCATGGCGAAGAGCTTCCTCCTCACATCCAGTCTGAATCACTCCTCCTGCAGCTTTGCTCCATTCCCCCTAGTCCTGTCACTCCATGATAGCCTAAAAAGTCTCTCCCCAGCTTTCTTTATAGGCCCCCTTCAGATACTGAAGCAGATCCCAGACCAGGGGAGCTCAGGCAATGCACTGGATATTGGGGTGACATCTAAGACCTGTCACATACGGAGCCCAGCTCATGCCCTGCAGAGGAGATGAAGGCCCTTCCATGCTTTCCCCCAGTTTTTAAGGAAAGCTGGGATGCTGCAGGAGGCAGGGGATGGTGGTGGTGGCTCTATGCAAGGTGCTGGTTGGGCAACTCTCAAAGGACCTCCAACAAGGACCCATCACAGGAGGAAAAACCAAACGTGTCTGTGTCAAAAGCAAGAGCTGAATGTGCTGCACCGATTTTCCCAGGTGAGATCTCTGCCAACATTTAAAGGGGATGAATGAGATGACCTGGATAATTACAGGCCTGTCAGCTCCACTTCGATCCCAGGCAGACTGATGGAGTGGCTGCTGTGGGGATTGGTTAATAAAGAATTAAAAGAGAATAACACCAGTAAATGAAAGTGGAGGCCTTGATGTCTATCCACAGGTTAAAGGCAGAAGCAGCTTTTTGTGGCACAGAAGCTTGGTCTGGAGACAGTGGCTCAGCGTGAGGTGTTTCCCTTGGAGGATGGATGAGTCAGAAACCAGAGCAGCCCTGCAGGGCACAGGATTTTGTGCCACCCAGCTGGATGTCACCGTGGGATGTGAGGTTGCTGCACCACCCTGGCTGTGCTCCCACAGGTAGGGCTTGGGTGGGGATCTGGGGCTGATGTTCACTTCCCTGCTGTTAAATCCATGGCCCACCCAAACCCCATCATCTCCATCCCACCCCAGTTTAAGCACAACACTGAGCACCACAGAATCATAGACTGGCTTCAGCTGGAATGGACCTTAAAGAGGTTGAGCTCCAACCCCCACCTGCCATGAGGTTGGAGCTCTGTGGTAAAGGGTTGGACTTGATGATCTGTGAGGTCTCTTCCAACCCTGATGATACTGTGATACCTTTTGGTAGCCCAGGTTGCTCAAAGCCTCATCACAGCCTAGTACTAAACCCATCCAGGGATGAGGCATCCACAACTTCTCTGGGCAACCTGCTCCAGTCTCTCAGCATCCTCATAGTAAAGAACCTCTTCCTAATGTCCAACCTGAAAAGAGCCTCTTCCTAATGTCCAACCCTAAAAAGAGCCTCTTCCTAATGTCCAACCTAAAAAAGAGCCTCTTCCTAATGTCCAACCCTAAAAAGAGCCTCTTCCTAATGTCCAACCCTAAAAAGAGCCTCTTCCTAATGTCTACTCTAAATCTCCCCTGCTCTAGGAAGGCCGAGCCCAGAGAGTTGTGGTGAATGGTGCCACATCCAGTTGGCAGCCAGTCACTAGTGGTGTTCCCCAGGGATCAGTGCTGGGCCCAGTCCTGTTCAATATTTTTATTGATGATCTGGATGAGGGGATTGAGTCCAGCATCATTAAGTTTGCAGATGACATCAAGCTAGGAGCAGGTGTGGATCTGTTGGAAGGTAGGAGAGCCCTGCAGAGGGACCTGGACAGGCTGGATGGGTGGGCAGAGGCCAATGGGATGAAATTTAACAAAGCCAAGTGCTGGGTTCTGCACTTTGGCCACAACAACCCAAAGCAACACTACAGGCTGGGGACAGAGTGGCTGGAGAGCAGCCAGGAGGAAAGGGACCTGGGGGTACTGGTGGATAGTAGGCTGAAGATGAGCCAGCAGTGTGCCCAGGTGGCCAAGAGAGCCAATGGCATCCTGGCCTGGATCAGGAACAATGTGGCCAGCAGGACAAGGGAGGTTATTCTGCCCCTGTACTCAGCACTGGTCAGGCCACACCTTGAGTGCTGTGTCCAGTTCTGGGCTCCTCAATTCAAGAGAGATGTTGAGGTGCTGGAAAGTGTCCAGAGAAGGGCAACAAAGCTGGTGAGGGGCCTGGAACACAAGCCCTGTGAGGAGAGGCTGAGGGAGCTGGGGGTGTGCAGCCTGGAGAAGAGGAAGCTCAGGGGGGACCTCATTGCTGTCTACAACTACCTGAAGGGTGGTTGTAGCCAGGTGGGGTTGGTCTCTTCTGCCAGGCAACCAGCAACAGGACAAGGGGACACAGCCTCAAGTTGTGAAGTTGTGCCGGGGGAGGTCTAGGCTGGATGTTAGGAGGAAGTTCTTCACAGAGAGTGATTGGCATTGGAATGGGCTGCCCAGGGAGGTGGTGGAGTCACTCTCCCTGGAGGTGTTGAAGCAAAGCCTGGATGAGGCACTTAGTGCCATAGTCTGGTTGACTGGATAGGGCTGGGTGCTAGGTTGGCCTGGATGATCTTGGAGGTCTCTTCCAACCTGATTGATTCTATTCTATTCTTGTTTCAAACCACTGTCCCTTGTCCTGTCATCACAGGCCCTTCTCAAAAGTCCTTCCTCCACCTTCCTGCACCCTCACTTCAGGTACTGGGAGGATGCTATGAGGTCTCCTTGGAGCCTTTTCTTCTCCAGATTGAACATAGAATCATAGAATCAGTCGAGGTTGGAAGGGACCACAAGGATCATCTAGTTACGAACCCCCTGCCGTGGGCAGACCCTCCTCCCTCAAGGTCTCCTCAGCACCAGCCTTCTGATCATCTTCGTGGTCCTCTCCAAGAGATACACATCCTTCTTGTCTTGAGGGTTCCAGAGCTCCATCCATCATCCCAACAGAGCTGTGTCCTGGCCACACACAGACCCAGTACAGAGCTGTGCTGAGGTGACCAGGGGATGGAAAACACCGGGCAGAGGTTTCTGCCCTGCTCACCCCGGTGTTGGGTGTTCCCCCACGTTCTTCTGGCCTTCTCCCAGCCAGGAGGGGGGTGTCAGCACCCGGGCAGGATGCAGCCCGTGCTGGCTGCAGTTCTTGCCTCTTTTTTTTTTTTATTTCCAGTTGCCATAGGAACAGACAAAGGCCTCTAAAGCATCGCAGTGGGGTGCACGTCTAGGTCATGCTGTGGAGCAGGCAACCATTTTATAGCGATAATAAATTCAGGGAATTGGGAATTTGGCCGAAGGAGCACCCGAGAAAAGGACTTGAAAAGGCAGAATGGAGATAAATGAACAAAAATAATTTTATGACAAATGCCCAAACGTTGTGCCAGACCTCACTGAAATCCTCCTCCGGAGTTCAAGCGGAACAGTCTGGGAGCAGGGATTGTAAGGAATGATTTGTCCCTGAAGTACTGAGATAAAAAGGCAAAGGCAGCACCTGAAGGTGTTTAGAGACTATTGGATTTCAAAAGCCTTCATTATCTCCTGTCCCCTCAATGTCTGGATGTGAATTACTGCTGGCCAAAGATTTACCATCCCTCCATTTGCATGACAGGAAGCGGAGAGATACCAAAGGGTTGGAGATGAGAGCTGGCCAAGCAGAGGCAACCCTCTGAAGGTCACTGACAACACACTGGAAATGTCTGTACAGGGGGGAATGGAGGCTGCTGGCTTGGTGGAGATCTGCAGATCTGTGATAGTAGAACCAGTCAGGGTTGGAAGGGACCACAAGGATCATCTAGTTCCAACCCCCCTGCCATGGGCAGAGACATGCCCACAGCCTCATCCAGCCTGGCCTTAAAGACCACCAGGCTACTGTGTCCAGTTCTGGGCTCCTCAATTCAAGAGAGATGTTGAGGTGCTGGAAGGTGTCCAGAGAAGGGCAACGAAACTGGTGAGAGGCCTGGAACACAAACCCTATGAGGAGAGGCTGAGGGAGCTGGGGTTGTGCAGCCTGGAGAAGAGGAGGCTCAGGGGGGGATCTCATTGCTGTCTACAACTACCTGAAGGGAGGCTGTAGCCAGGTGGGGGTTGGTCTCTTCTCCCAGACAACCAGCAACAGAACAAGGGGACACAGTCTCAAGTTGTGTTGTGGGAGGTCTAGGCTGGATGTTAGGAGGAAGTTGTTGGCAGAGAGAGTGATTGGCATTGGAATGGGCTGCCCAGGGAGGTGGTGGAGTCACTGTCCCTGGAGGTGTTGAAGCAAAGCCTGGATGAGGCACTTAGTGCCATGGTCTGGTTGACTGGATAGGGCTGGGTGCTAGGTTGGACTGGATGATCTTGGAGATCCCTTCCAACCTGGTTGATTCTATTCTATTCAGCCACCTCCCTGGGCAACCCATTTCAGGCTCTCATCACCCTCACAGTGAAGAACTTTTTTTCTAACATCCAGCCTGAATCTACCCATTTCTAGCTGTGTTCCATTTCCCCTAGTCCTGTCACTACCTGACAGCCTAAAAAGTCCCTCCACAGCTTTCCTGTAGGCCCTTTAAGATACTGGAAGGCCACAATAAGGTCACCTCAGAGCTTTCTCTCCAGACTGAACAGCCTCAACTCTTTCAGTCTGTCCTCATAGCAGAGCAACTCCAGCCCTCTGAGCATCCTCATGGCCTTTCTCTGGACACCTTCCAGCACATCCATATCCCTCATGTCATAGTGGCTCCAGAACTGGGCACCGTACTCCAGGTGGGGTCTCACAGTGTGCAGTAGAGGTGGGGGGGGGATGATGACCCCCAAGATCTCTCAAAGCAGTGAAGGGCTGGGGGCTCTACAAGCTCCCCTGGAATCTTTGTGAGCTCCTAGGTCAGCTGGGCTTGGCAGAGGGTTGTTTTCAGAGCACTCTTCTATCTATTCATGCTTGGCTAAACCCTTACTTGCATAGTGGAGTGGAGATGGTTTCCTGCCCAGTAGCTGAAGACACCAACCCAAGATGCTGCTCAGGTGCTCCTTGCCAACCTGGCAAACTCCCTTCTTTTGCTGCCAGGCCTGTGCCATGCAGCATTTTCCTGCCTCTTTTCCCTGTCTGCTGAAGCAGAAGCAAACTCTGCTGCAACAAAGGCTGTCCTGGGAGAGTCCCTCTGTGTTATCACCAGCTTTAACACATCAAGCTTTCTACAGCAAGAACTTGGCCTCAGGAAAACACATGGGCAAGTAGGTGTGGGAGATGCTGGCAGATCACTGACCAGAACTGGCACCTATTGCAGCAGCGTCCTCACATGCCCAAATGGGTTTGGGGAGCTTGTAAATGTGTGAGATTTGGCATAGGAGGCAATCCTTGTGCATTCCCAGCCCTCAGAGCACTAACAAAGAGGGCAGGGCAGGGGGGGGAGGCAGACTCTCAGCACGGTGCAGCAAGCTGAGTGAAGCCCACACAGACACCCCCCTCCCCAGTCCATGCTCTGGCCTTTCCCTAATTGTGCTGGGATTTGAAACACAATTTATCTCACCGTGTCCTGTTGGCTTCAAGAAGCAGAATTCTTCATGCTGATTTAATCACCTCATTATGTTGAACAAGTTAGAGTTATTTTGAGGATGGCTAATAGGTGCCAATTTATACCCCTTGGCAGAGCAGGGCTCGTGCTCAGCCTTAGCGCTTGGTGTGGCTTTGGTCAGACAAAGAAAGCCTCAAGCTGGTGCTTTTTAGGGTAGACAAGGCTCACCTGGGCCCTGGGACATCTGGTCCTGGTGCTTTGCAAACACTTTCTTTGATTTCAGCTTATGCCTAGTTTGGTTTTACAAGGAGGTGGTAGGAACTCAGAAATTATTGAGCTGGTCCCTGCTGCCTGCTCCTCAGGCAGGGAACCAGCCATGGGGTCTGCACCCTCCTGAAGCTGAGGTTGGGTGGTGCTTTGTGCCCCTCCCAGAGACCAAACCTCTCTTCTGTGCTCCAGCAGAGGAATGACAAAGTCCTGGTCCTTCCATCATCCTATTCCCCAGCAAAGAGCAGGTCCTGCAGCCCTGGCTACAGGACACCTTTCCCGCGTGCTGGCTTCTGGCATCTCCTCTCTTTTCAGAGGGCAGGATGATGATGGAGAGAAGGGTATGAAGGACTAGACTGTTTAATGAAGAGTATGAAGCTCAGATGCTCAGGTTTCATTTCTGGAGGCATGGCAGGGGACTGATGGCAAGCATCAGGCCAAGTACAACTTTGGCCACAGCAACCCTAAGTAGTGCTACAGGCTGGGGACAGAGTGGCTGGAGAGCAGCCAGGGTGAAAGGGACCGGGCAGGGGAGGGCTGGTACGATGAGCCAGCAGTGTGCCCAGGTGGGCAGGAGACTCAATGACATCCTGGCCTGGCTCAGGAACAGTGTCGCCAGCAGGACAAGGGAGGGTATTCTGCCCCTGTCCTCAACATTGGTCAGGCCACACCTTGAGTGCTGTGTCCAGTTCTGGGCTTCTCAGTTCAAGAGAGATGTTGAGGTACTGGAAGGTGTCCAGAGAAGGGCAACAAAGCTGGTGAGGGGCCTGGAGCACAGCCCTGTGAGGGGAGGCTGAGGGAGCTGGGGATGTGCAGCCTGGAGAAGAGGAGGCTCAGGGCAGAGCTCATTGATGTCTGCAGCTACCTGAAGGGTAGGTGAGGTTGGTCTCTTCTGCCAGACAACCAGCAACAGAACAAGGGGACACAGCCTCAAGTTGTGCCGGGGCAGGTCTAGGCTGGATGTTAGGAGGAAGTTCTTGCGAGAGACAGTGATTGGCATTGGAATGGGCTGCCCAGGGAGGTGGTGGAGTTGCCGTCCCTGGAGGTGTTGAAGCAAAGCCTGGATGAGGCACTTAGTGCCATGGTCTGGTTGATTGGACAGGGCTGGGTGCTAGGTTGGCCTGGATGATCTTGCAGGTCTCTTCCAACCTGTTTGATTCTGTGATGTGGTCCCACCTGCAGGAAACAGTCTTCAAACGGGGACTTCAGAAGCTTGTGCTGGTTCTGGTAGTCAGTGTGCACCCTGTGGACACATGGTGCTCCCAAAGGGATGGGTTGCCTTTTCCCTCTTATAGTCCCAAAACAAGGAATGTGTGGCTGGGGGGTCAGGTCAGGCACTGGAATGAGCTGCCCAGGGAGGTGGTTGAGTCACCCACCCTGGATGTGTTTAAGGGTTGTTTGGATGTGGTGCTTGGGGATATGGTTTAAGGTGAATCTTGTAGAGTAGGGTTCTAGGTTGGACTCTGTGATCCTGAGGGGCTTTTCCAACCTGGATGTTTTGCTGATTCTGTGTAGCCTGTACCAGTCATATACAGCAGGTGGTCATGCTCTGAAGCCAGCCTGGCATGTGGGTGCTCCTCCCAGAGAAGATGGTGGCATCTGTAGCAATGCTTTCTCTGACAAAGGCTTGGAGAGAGCCCCTGGGTGACAGGCCCAGGAATTGCCTCTCCTTCAGACCCAGCACTCTGCCAAGGCTCTTCTTGGTGTCACCCCAAAACCATCAGCTGTTGGAGTGTTCAGAATGGAGGTGGCACAGCAGGGCTGTGCTGACCAGATGTGGCAGTCCCCTGCCAGAGTGAGAGGTGCCTGTTCCATGCATGGAGCGACTGATGCCAACACGTAGGGCTGGGCAACATGTTGGTAGGGAAATAGAAGCCAATCCAGCTTCCAAAGCAGATGTGACCAGGCAGTCCCAGCCCCGGGGTGTCACAGCTGCTTGGTGATGGTAGATGCTCCTTTGAAGCTCCTACTTCTTCCAAGCAGCTGCTGCCAGCTGTGCCCAACCAACCAAAACCACAGAGGGTTTCACGCAGCTCACACCTAAGCCCTTTCCTTGGGATGGGAACAGGGCAGGGAAATGTTTGCTCTCTTCCAGGTTTTGCTTTGTTCCAGAAGGCTGCTCCAGCTGCCGCGATTTTGAGGTGCCTTTCCTTCCCTGCCATCCCCAGAGGCTCCGTGCTGAGCAGCGAATAGAAGACGACAGAGGATTGCTACGTCTTGCCGAGCCTCTCTCTTTCGTCTGAAAGGAAGCTGCGGAGCGGGGGTGGGTGTGCCTTGGAAGCCAGTCGGAGCCACCGAGAAGGAGCTGGAGTTTTCCTTCTGCCTTCCCAGGATGCTGTCATAGCCGGTGGGAAGCTGCGCTGCCACGTCCCTGCCTGTCCTCTGGCCTGCCCCAGGCTCTGCTAAACTCCAGATTCATCTCCTCAGATGTGTCCCCATCCACTCCAACGTGACTATGCTTCCTCAGGAGCAGCGTGAGGGACCACAGCAGGTGGGCGTAGAGGCATGGGAGGCTCCTGCTGCTCCTCAGTCGTGGGAAACCATCAGGTGGTGTCGTGAGCACATGTTTTGAGGTGGGATCCTGGTGTGGGTGCTGCCGGGAGGCTTTGTGAACACAGATCATCTCCAGGCTCCCTGAACAACAGCGGCAGCAGCTTGGGTGCTCACATTCCCCTTCAAGGTGGGACGGGTTAGCAGGCAAGACACTGCGGTGGGGCTGGCATGCATCTGCTGCCACTTCTGCCTGAGCTGGTTTGTAGGACACCTACCTGCAGGATCTCTGTTCAGGCTTTCCTATAAAACCTGCATATCCTCCCCATATCAAACTTGGGAGGGGATGGATGAGTGGTTGCTGAGTCCCCATCTCCCTGCTCCATAGTGCCATGGTCTGGTTGGCTGGACAGGGCTGGCTGATAGATTGGATTGGATGATCTTGGAGGTCTCTTCCAACCTGCTTGATTCTATGATTTTATATTATGTCCTGAACGTGGGAGATATGCTTCAAAGCAGAACATCAGCCTTCACAGCATTTCTTTTTTGATAGCCCAGGCCCACTCAAATCCTTATTTTCTTTCCTTGGCCCATGTAGGAAAAGCTGTAGAACAAGGTGGGGGTTTTCCCAAAATATGGTGTTTGGGAATTTGAACAACCCTGGGCAGCTCTTGGCATAGGTAACTTAGGGTTTTGTAATCCATGAGAGTTAAGCAACAGGCCAAGAGTTGCAAAGTGGGTGACACTGCCACTGTCCCACCATGAACCATAGCCATGTGTTCACCTCAAATATGGGTTCAGTTTTGGGCTCCCACTACAGAAAGGACTTCGAGGGGCTGGAGCAGGTCCAGAGCAGGGCAACAAAGCTGGTGAAGGGTCTGGAGAAGAGGTCTGGTGAGAAGCAGCTGAAGAAACTGGGATTGTTTAATCTGGAGGAGGCTGAGGGAGACCTCATTGCTCTCTACAAGTCCCTGAAGGGAGGTTAGAGTCTGGTGGGGGTTGGATTCTTCTCTCTAGTATCAGTGGTAGAATGAGAGCAAATAGAATCATAGAATCAAGCAGGTTGGAAGAGACCTCCAAGGTCTGGGTGCTAGGTTGGACTGGATGATCTTGGAGGTCTCTTCCAAGCTGGTTGATTCTGTGATTCCATCCCTTGGCATTCCAGGGTGTCCTCCTGCCCTTCCTGGGGTGGATGAAGCTTTCTAGCTGAAGCCTTTGGAGCACATTGATTTCAGGCACCCATTTTAATCGCGATTTAAATGAGCCAAAGAGAAGGCTCAGTTTCTTTCATCTCATTCCTCATTTGTCCATTTTACTTACTGTCTGAGCTCAAACCTTCTTGGTTGGTAAGCACTAATCCACAGCTTTTGCTCTTTTACAGCTCCTCTCCTCTCTTTCTTCTTTTTTGTCCCCCTGCTAAACAGCAGCAAACACTTTCTGTATGCAAGGTTACTTAAGCAATTATGGAGCTTAATGTTCATCTACAGCAACTCTTTGTGTTTGCACTTTATTATTTCCTAACACAGGGAAGGACACAGCTGATTTGTTTTTTCTTTTTTTATGAGATGATTATTAATTTTGGACTCACAATGTGTGCCTTGGTCTATTCAGATGGAAATTGGTTTTCAATTTAAGATACCCCCAAAAAAACAGCATCAAAAAAAAAAAAGAGGAAAAAAAGCTTTTATTAGTTAAATAAAACCATTTAAAATGTGGTGGTTACAGATGACAAAGGAGGGGGAGGGGGAAGGCAGCTTATCTGAGCATGCATTTAAAACTGAGTTCCTAAACAAGCACTATCTGCAGGGTAGGATCTGAGTGGCTTTGCTCCTGGTCTTCATGTTCTTTATGATTTTAAAAGTAATAGAATCACGGATTCATAGACTGCTTTGAGCTGGAAAGGACCTTAAAGATCATCCAGTTCCAACCCACCTGCCATGGGCAGGGACACCTTCCACTTGACCAGGTTGTCTAAGGCCTCATCCAACCTGGCACTAAATATCTCCAAAGAGGGGACATCCACAACCTCCCTGGGCAGCCTGTTCCAGTGTCTCAGCACCCTCACCGCGCAGAATGTCTTTGTAATCTCCAGTCTGAATCTGCCCTCCTCAAGCTTTAGTCCATTTCCTTTCTTTGCTGTATTCTTTCAATACATATCGAAGTAGATAGGAAAAGGCAAATCTACTCAGCACTGCTCAGGCCACACCTTGAGTGCTGTGTCCAGTTCTGGGCTCCTCAATTCAAGAGAGATGTTGAGGTGCTGGAAGGTGTCCAGAGAAGGGCAACAAAGCTGGTGAGGGGCCTGGAGCACAGCCCTGTGAGGAGAGGCTGAGGGAGCTGGGGGTGTGCAGCCTGCAGAAGAGGAGGCTCAGGGCAGANGAGGTCTCTCCCAACCTGTTTGATTCTATGATGTGGTCCTACCTGCAGGCAACAGTCTTCAAATGAGGACTTCAAACTGGCAATGCCTGTGCTGCTTCTGATAGTCAGTGTGCACCCTGTGGACACATGGTGCTCCCAAGGGGATGGGTTGCCTTTTCCCTCTTGTAGTCCCAAAACAAGGAATGTGTGGCTGGGGTTTCAGGTCAGGCACTGGAATGGGCTGCCCAGGGAGGTGGTTGAGTCACCCACCCTGGATGTGTTTAAGGGTTGTTTGGATGTGGTGCTTGGGGATATGTTTCAAGGTGAATCTTGTGGAGCAGGGTTATAGGTGGAACATGTCAGTGCAGGGAGGCATTTCTCTTGCCTGTGTTCCAGGAGGGGAGAGATGCTGGTGTGTGCTGGATCTAACCCTTCAGCCAGAGCCTTCTGATGCTTCACTGATTTTTACAGCTCCTTTACAGAGCTGACAGCAGCCATGTGCTGCTGAATATTTTTCTACAAGCTACTCCAATTACAGCAGGGCAGGGCTCCACAATGCACTTCTCTGGTTCTAATCAAAAAGTGTGCTTAAGGTAAAGAGAAACCAGTCTGGAACTGGAGACACTCCAAGAATAGAAGTAGGAAACCCAAGGTGGCAAGGCAGGCAAGGGAGCACTTCAGCCTCTAATCTTTCCAGACCCAGAAGTTATGATTATTATTTGCTTTGCCTCAGCACTGAGTCCAGTCCATAACTTCTCTTTCTCCTTCCTCAGAAGGGGAATTTTTCCCCATTTGCAGGTAGGAGCTGACAGTAATTGGCTACTGCTGCCTTGGCTGCTGCTCACGCTGTAATAATACCACACAAAATAAATGGCCCAGTGTTGTTATCAACAGTTGTCTGCACACTGGGTCCAGCTTGGCTTATATTATCTCCTGGAAAAGAATCCTGCAGATTGCACATGAAGAGGGACAGTGTCACCCTCATCAAAATAATGGGTTATTAGCATCATGCTCATAAAAACCTCCTCTGGCTGGGTGAGCTTTCATCCTTCCGGGAGGGCTGGAGCAGTTTTCAGGGCACACCCTGCAGCTTTGTTCCTAAAGGACAGAGATGCTGGGCAGGAGCTGCCAGCATCACAGCTCCAGTGGGCACCTTGGGTGTGGGGGAATTATTATCTGGGGTGTATTAGAAGGGCTGTGGCTAATAGGTTGTGAGAGGTTCTCCTTTGCCTCTGCTCTGCCTTGGTGAGGCTGCGTCTGGAGTACTGTGTCCAGTTCTGGGTTTCTCAGTTCAAGAGGGACATAGAACTGCTTGAGAGAGTCCATGACAGTGTCACAAAGATGATGAAGGGAATGGAACAGCTCTGTTACGAGGAGAGCCTGTGGGAGCTGGGGCTGTGCTGCTTGGAGAAGAGGAGACTGAGAGGTGACCTCATCAGTGTTTATAAAGATGTAAATGGTGAGTGCCAGGAGGCTGGAGCCAGGCTCTGCTGGGTGATGCCCAATGACAGCACAAGGGGCAATGGGTGGAAGCTGAGGCATAGGAGGTTTCATTTAAACGTGAGGAGGATTTTTTTAGCACTGTGAGGGTGACAGAACACTGGAACAGGCTGCCAAGGGGGGTTGTGGAATCTCCCTCTCTGGAGATATTCAAGACCTGCCTGGATGCAATCCAGTGTGATCTGGTCTAGGTGATCCTGCTCTGGCAGGGAGGTTGGACTGGATGAGCTCTCAAGGTCCCTTCCAGACCTTCCTGCCAAATCATTCTGTGATTTGGCATTGCTAGGGACCACCAAGCTCAGGAGGACCAATGCCAGCACTCATCTCAGCCTGGGAACAATTTGGGAGCTCCTCATAGACTGGACATTAGGAATTTTTTTTTCCTAATGAGAGAGAGTGGTCAGGCACTGGAATGGGCTGCAGGCAACAGTCTTCAAATGGGGACTTCAAAATGGCAATGCCTGTGCTGCTTCTGGTAGTCAGTGGGCACCCTGTGGACACATGGTGCTCCCATGGGGATGGGTTACCTTTTCCCTCCTGTAGTCCCAAAACAAGAAATGTGTGGCTGGGGGGTCAGGTCAGGCACTGGAATAGGCTGCCCAGGGAGGTGGTTGAGTCACCCACCCTGGATGTGTTTAAGGGTTGTTTGGATGTGGTGCTTGGGGATAAAGCTGGTGAGAGGCCTGGAACGCAAACCCTATGAGGACAGGCTGAGGGAGCTGGGGATGTGCAGCCTGGAGAAGAGAAGGCTCAGGGCAGACCTCGTTGCTGTCCATAACTACCTGAAGGGAGGCTGTAGCCAGGTGGGGTTGGTCTCTTCTGCCAGACAACCAGCAACAGAACAAGGGGACACAGTCTCAAGCTGTGCCAGGGGAGGTCTAGGCTGGATGTTAGGAGGAAGTTGTTGGCAGAGAGAGTGATTGGCATTGGAATGGGCTGCCCAGGGAGGTGGTGGAGTCACCGTCCCTGGAGGTGTTGAAGCAAAGCCTGGATGAGGCACTTAGTGCCATGGTCTGGTTGACTGGATAGGTCTGGGGGCTAGGTTGGCCTGGATGATCTTGGAGGTCTCTTCCAACCTGGTTGATTCTATGATTCTGGTATGGTTTAAGATGAATCTTGCAGAGTAGGGTTATAGGTTGGACTTGGTGATCCTGAGGGGCTTTTCCAACCGGGCTCTTTCTGTGATTCATGGGTTGGGCTGCACATGCACCATCTGCCTTCATTCCTGAGCACTGCTCACACTGCAAAAAAAAAATAGTAATACAAAAAAAAAGTATTAAAGGGGAAAAAAAAAAAGAAAAGCAAAGGAGGGAAGAAAGGCAAAGGAAAGCAAACAGGGAACCAAGGCACTTCTGTGCTTTCAATTCTCCTGCAATTGGCAACAGTTTAATGTGTATATATCACTAAAGCTCTTTTATGAGCTCCAGTCCCACTGGCATAATTTCTTTAAAACCCCCTTTTCCAGTGTAATTGCTGTTTGTTTTCTCATTTCTCAGTGGACAATTACAGTTCAAAAACAAAAGTGCCTTTGAAGATGGCAAGCGGCGTGCGCGGGCTTCATTAATACGCTATTAATACCCCATCCAAACGTGCCCCAACTCTACCTGCCTGGGGCCTGAGACATAAAAAAAATCTGCTTTTTTTTCTTTTGCAAAGCAGGAATGGTTTGATCTATTTAAAATACTCCCAGTATTAGCCTGGTTTCCTGGATACATTTCCACGTCAGCAGTTTGGGAGGCTGAAATATCTCTCGTACGTTTGTACTGTTGCTTGGTCATTCCAAAAGGGGGGAATCAAACCCCTAAACCTCCCAATGCTGCAAGGAGTAATCTCTGTTTGGTTTGAGTTGGGTTTTCTGGAGGAGGGAAAGGGAAAGATAAAGCTGGCCCTGGTGTGGGATGGCTTGCCTGGCATGTGCCAGGATGGGTTGCTTTTCCTGCAGCTGGTACTGGGGGAAAAAAGTCATAAGAAGAATAAAAAGGAATTCCAGTTTCCAGTTCAGACGAGCAACTCTGCAGCTAAGAGTGGCCAGGGTCACCCCACCGAGCCTGTCAGGCACATGATGCCTTTGTGAAGGTAGTAGGAGACTTTCCAAGCCCTGAAGGTGGAGAGATGTCAAAAGTAGTAAGAGCTGTCCGAGGAAAAAGGCAATTAAGCAAGCTTCCTGGCCCTGCCTAGCTCAGTTTTACTGTTTCTACTCTAAAGGTGCCTGGCAAAGCCAGGGCTCATGGTGCTCATTATCCACCCACCCACACATCCATCCATCTGAGGCTTACTTTAAGTGTTTAATTGCTCATTAGAAATGTTCTTCCTTTATTAACAGTGTTCTTCATTCATAAATCTGTTTGGTGAGAGTTAGTGCTTGAGGCTGTGGCAAGAGCTGTGTCCCACTCCTGAAGAGGAGCATCAGGTACCTGACCTCTTTGCTGCATCATGGCTTGCTGCACCTTGTCCTCTTCATTCCGTCCTGTTGCATCCTACCCCACTGCATCCCATCCTGCTGGATTCCCTCCCACTGCATCCCATACCACTACCTCATATGCTGCTGGCCTTGTCTCACTGCAGCCCATCCAGGTGACCCTATCCCATTGTATCCCACCCTGCTAATCCCATCCTGCTGACCCTGTCCCACTTCATCTCACCCTGCTAATCTTATCCTGCTGATCCCTTCCTACTCTATCCTGTTGCACTGTATCCCATCCTGCTGATCTAATCCTGCTGCCTCACATCCCACTGTATCCCATATTGCTGATTCCACCCCCTACATCCCAGCCTGCTGCACTCTGTCCCGTTCCACCACTCAGGCTGCTGGGGACAACTGGGTGCCTGGGTGTCCTGGGGCTTGGGAGAAGCAGAGATGCCCTGAGCAGGAGGAGTGGGCAGGGAATGGCCCTGGGCTCTCTGCTGTCTTGTTTTCCACTTGGGCAGGTTGAGATGTTTAAAAATGCATGAGATGCCCCAGGCACCCTGACCTCTGTGTGAACAGCTCCAGCCCTGAGTTTGCTGATCGTTGTTGCTGCATGCTTTAATGGAAAAGTGCTCGTGGGCAGTCAAGCCCTGCAGTGCTGGCACAGGTTTGCAGCAGAGGAGCCCATGGTGCTTCCTAAAAGGGATGATGCTTTCAGGTCTACTCTGCCCTGGTGAGACCTCATCTTGAGTACTGCCTTCAGTTTGGGGATCTTCAGTTTAGGAGGGACAGGAATCTGCTGGAGAGGGTCCAATGGAGGGCTACAAGGATGATTAGGGGACTGGAGCACTGCCTACTGAGGAGAGGCTGAGGGACCTGGGGCTGTTTAGTCTGGAGAAGAGAAGACTCAGAGGGGATTTAATCAATGTCTATAAATATCTGAGGGCTGGGGGTCAGGAGGGAGGACACAGGCTCTGCTCACTTGCTCCCTGGGATAGGACAAGGAGCAATGGATAGAAGCTGCAGCACAGGAGGTTCCACCTCAACACAAGGGGGAACTTCTTTACTGTAAGGGTCCCAGAGCACTGGAACAGGCTGCCCAGAGAGGTTGTGGAGTCTCCTTTTATGGAGACTTTCAAGGCCTGTCTGGATGTGTTCCTGTGTGCCCTGAGCTAGATTGTATGGTCCTGATCTGGCAGGACTTGATGATCTCTGGGTCCCTCCCAACCCCTAACATCCCCCCATGGCCACCAGCCCCCGAGGGAAGCAGCATCACCATCTCTGCTTGGATCTGTTGGGAGCACAAGGGCTGGCTCGGGCTCTTTGCAGAATTTTGGTGGCTTTCCTTCAGTTTTGGAGCAATTGTTTCACACAATCCCAGCAATTCCCTCAGCCCATGCCACAGGGAAGCCAGACGAGAGCCAGGCTCAGCTCTAACTCCACACAAAGCTTGAAGAAGCACCTTTTGCTTTTGTGATTCAGTTTTTAAGGGGGAAATGGGCATATTTTGGGAACCTCTTGTTCAAACAGCTCCAAATGAGCCCCCAACATCACCCACTACTCCCTTGAGGTATAAGAAGGGTCAGAATGAGCTGATCCCACTCCAGTAATGAGACTTAGAGTCAAAAGCACCATTTCAATCTTTGCTGCTGCCACAGGTAGCTCTGGCTTTGACTGGGTGTGTGGAAGACAAAAATAGCTTGTGTCAAAGGTGCAAATGGAGCCCCAGACTTCTGTCCCAGGACAAAGGGCTCTTCCCAAAGGAAATGAAGGAATTTTCTTCCTGCTTTGCAGACAGGAGAGACAGCCTTAGAACAGGAAGGAGTTTGCTGAGGCCACTGGAGCAGGTGGTGGTAGAGGTACCAAGCGTGGGAGCAGGGTTAATGATGTTGGAATGGGTCCAGAGGAGGTCACAACAATGATCCAAGGTCTGAAAGCCTTCTGACGTGTGGACAGGCTGAGAGAGCTGGGATTGTTCAGCCTGCAGAAGAGAAGGCTCCACTGAGACCTTCTAGTGGCCTTTCAGTACTTAAAAGAGTCAATCAGCAAGCTGGGGACTGGCATCCTAGCAGGGCCTGCTGTGACAGGACATGGGGTGATGGTGTTAACTAGCAGAGGAAGATTTAGACTAGAGAGAAGGGAGAAACTGCTTCCACTGAGGGTGGTGAGACCTTGGCCAGGGTGATCAGAGAGGTGGGAGATGCCCATCCCTGGAACCACGGCAGGTCAGGTTGTTTGGGGCTCTAGTTGCAGATGTCCCTGCTGACTGCTGAGGGTTGAACTGATGACCTGTGAAGGTTGCTTCCAGGCCAAACAGTAGGCTGCATCCCTGTTAGATGCCTGGCTGGGACATGTGGCTGTGCCAGCCCCCAGGAGAGCTTGGGCAAAACAGGGCAGCAGTGCCACGGTTTGGTGCATGGGCAGGTGCCAGCTCTTGGCCACTTTGCTGCTCTTTCCAACATGGTCCTGTTGCAAGCTGTGGCCTGGAGCCCTCCTCCTTTGCCACCCAGCACTGCAATGGGTGACTGAAAAGGCTGGATGGGAAAGGGAGCTGCTCAAAAGAGCTGCCATGAAATCATTCTTCTAGAACTGCAAAAGCTTCCTCCAGTCAAGCTGATGAGGCTTGAGGGACTGTGCCTAGCAGGGAGATGAGCAGCCCTGGAATTACGGCGCAGTAATTGCTCGGTACTTAAAGTCCAGGTCTAGAAGATCTCCAAGTAATAACTCATTGGGAAGATATTGAGTTCTCATCACAAAGAGGAAATATGGTCTCTAAACAGGCAGCTAATGGCATGCAATTTATCTGATGGCAAATCACCCACGTTCATTACTCTCTGCAGCACAGCCAGGGAGAGAAATCCAAAATTAGCTGAAGGAGAGAGGGAAGGACACATTTCCTTCCAGTCTTTCTTCAGGGGTGCCTCCTGCAATCCATGCAGCAGCTATTTGCACCCAGGGCTGCTGCCAGCATGACCTAGCCAGGAAAAACCACTTAATGTGCATCTTCCTCCCTGGAGATGAGAAGAATGTTTTCTGTTATTATTTTCACACCATTCAGAGCTCCTGCTGAGAAAACCCTCACCAGGAAAACCTGGGACTGGTGGAACTTTTATTGTTCTTGCTCATCTCTGCCAGAGCTGTGGCTCCAGGGCTGAACAAAGACCAGATCCTCTTTCATTCCTTTCCAGCTCCTGAGTGTCTCCATACTGAGGCTCTGAATGCCTCACAGCTTCCTCTGCTTTACAGCTTCCTTCCTCCTGGCTTCTTTTGCTTTCTTCCAGGTATTTCTGGAAATGCCTTCCTGGCTGCCTGAGGCTTTTCCTAAGGGATAGGTAATGTTTTCCAAATAGAGAGTGAGGAGGTCATGTGGGGGTTGGTCTCTTCTGCCAGGCAACCAGCAACAGAACAAGGGGACACAGTCTCAAGTTGTGCCGGGGGAGGTCTAGGCTGGATGTTAGGAGGAAGTTGTTGGCAGAGAGAGTGATTGGCATTGGAATGGGCTGCCCAGGGAGGTGGTGGAGTCATCATCCCTGGGGGTGCTCAAGCAAAGCCTGGATGAGGCACTTAGTGCCATGGTCTGGTTGACTGGATAGGGCTGGGTGCCAGGTTGGCCTGGATGATCTTGGAGGTTTCTTCCAACCTGGTTGATTCTATGATTCTGTGAAGTGCTGGGTAAGTCCAGACAAGAAGCTTCCCAACTGGACATCACAAGAAAACAGCCCTGGACTTTCTATCCACCCTTCTTGATACCAACATAAACTTCATTTCATCAAATCATAGGATGGGTTGGGTTGGAAGGGACCTTTAAAGGCCATCTAGGCCAACCCTCCTGCAGTCAGCAGGGACATCTGCAGCTAGAACAGCTTGCTCAGAACCCCAAACGACCTGAGATGCAATGGTTCCAGGGATGGGGCATCTGCCACCTCTCTAGGCAACCTCGGCCAGGGTCTCAACCATCACCCCTTGTCCTGTCACAACAGCTTCTGCTCAAAATTCTGTCCCCAGCTTTCTCAGAAGTCACTTGAAGTACTGAAAGGCCACAAGAAGGTTTACCTGAAACCTTCTCTTCTCCAGGCTGGGGTTCCAGCCCTTGGATGATTGTGGCCTCCTTTGGCTCCAGTCCAACAGGTCCATCTATGTCTCTCCTCTGCTAGTTCCCTAGCTGTGTTTATAGGAGCTGTGCAGTCCCAAGTCATGGCAACATGTCTGAAGCAAATGGAGAGCAGCCCTGAGGAGAAGGACCTGGGGGTCTGGGTCAACCAAACGCTCAACTTGAGCCAGCAGTGTGCACATGCAGCCCAGACAGCAACCCTGTGCTGGGCTGCAGCAAGAGAAGTGTGGCCAGCAGGGCAAGGGAGGGGAATCTCCCCCTGTACTCTGCTCTCCTCAGACCCCACCTGGAGTACTGTGTGCAGTTCTGGAGCCCCCAACACAAGAAGGACATGGAACTGCTGGAGTGAGTCCAGAGGATAGTCACGAAGATGATCAGAGGGCTGCAGCAGCTCTGCTATGAGGACAGGCTGAGAGAGTTGGGGCTCTTCAGCCTGGAGAAGAGAAGGCTTTGAGGAGACCTTATAGTGGCTTTCCAGTATCTGAAGGGAGCCTACAGGAAGGCTGGGGAGGGACTATTGACAATGTCTTGTAATGTCAGGACGAGGGGGAATGGGTTTAAACTGGAAGAGGAGAGATTTAGACTGGATGTTAGAAGGAAGTTCTTTACAGTGAGGGTGGTAAGACACTGGAACAGGTTGCCCAGGGAGGTTGTGGATGCTTCCTCCCTGGAGGTGTTTAAGGCCAGGCTGGATGAGGCCTTGAGCCACCTGCTCTAGTGGGAGGTGTCCCTGCCTATGGCAGGGGCTTGGAGCTGGATGATCCTTGAGGTCCCTTCCAACCTAAACCATTCTATGATTCTATGAAATGGGGAGGAGATGAGAGCCTGTAGGACTTTGAAAAGCCATCAGTGATGGGGACAGCAGGACTGACAGACCACGGACACCTCCTTCCACCTCAGAGGTGATGCTTTGAGTTGAAATGTAGCCAAAACTCACTGGCTGAATCCAAGAAATCCTCATTTGTGCCACCAGCTGCTGAGCTGTCTGAAGGACTGACCCCTGCTCAACGCCGCTGAGAGCTCCCTGCCTGGTGCAGCAGCCCCTGGGCACTGCTGAGCGTTTGCAGGTTGCACAGGCAGGAAGAAAATAACCTGCTAATTATAGGTTCCATTTCTGTGCAGAGTGGAGTAAGTGCCTTTGTGGGAACTGGCTCCTTCATCAATTAATCATCCTTCATCCTGGGGACATGGGAGAAGACTGGGGGAAAGCAGCAGTGCTTCTTAATGCTTGATTTGCCTTTCCTAGGAAATCAGGGGGACACAGCAGGCTGCAGTATGTTTAGCTGAGGCTGCTGTTGCTTTTTCCTCCTGCTTGCTGATGGTCAACAGGGAATTATAAACCCCTGAACTAACCAAGGGGGTTAGAGGGGCACTTTGCATCAAAATGTTCCATTTCCTTCCAGCATGACTCCGAGAATGCTCTAGAGATGGTGTGAAGTCTGATTTCCTGTTAGTCATGGTCAAACAACATCCAAGTCATGGTTTCATGCTTGCCACAGGTTGGAGATTTGTCATTTTAATGTGACTGGAGATCCTGCCATGGTCCTCAGCTGTCACCAGCTGGTGCCAGGGCCAAATCCCTGGTGGGACTTTCCCCTCCACAGCAGTTCTGCAACCCTCTAATTAATGTAATTGTGTGGCTGGAAAAGAAAACCTCAGACAGTTGAAGGCAGGGAGGGGAGACACTTTTTGTGCTTCCTTTGCTTGGCCATCATCATGGGAAGGTGGCTCAGCAGCACTGCTGGTACTGTCTGCATTTCATCACCTTCCCTCAGATTCCCAAACAGTGACCACTTCCTTCCCTCAGGACAGAAGCACTCTGGTGATGGACAGAGGACCTTGGAGTCTAGGGATAGGAACTAATAAATTAATTAGATTTGGGGACAGTTTCAACAGTCCTGTTCTTGGAGACCATTGAACTCCTGGAGGGAGTCCAGAGGAGGCCATGAAGATGCTCAAAGGGCTGGAGCAGCTCTGCTGTGAGAACAGGCTACAAGAGTTGGGGCTCTGCAGCCTGGAGAAGGCTTTGAGGAGACCTTGGAGTGGCCTTCCAGTATGTGAAGGGGGCCCTTTGAGGAGGGCTGGAGAGGGACTATTGACAAGGTCTTGTAATGACAGGATGAGGAGTACTGGGTTTAAAGTGGCAGAAGGGAGATTGAGACTAGATGTTAGGAAGAAATTCTTTGCAGTGAGGGTGGTGAGACACTGGCACAGGTTGCCCAGGGGGGTTGTGGATGACAGAAGCACAGAATGGGATCTTTGATCTGTGCTTCTGTCATCCACAACCCCCCTGGAGATCTTCAAGGCCGAGGCTGGATGAGGCCTTGAGTGACCTGTTCTAGTGAGAGGTGATGATCATTGAGGTCCCTTCCAACCTAAACCATTCTATGCCATCAGCAATGGGTGATGGCCCAGCCTTGAGCAGGGGGCAGCAGGGCAGCTCAGCCCTCTGGGGACGGAGAGGGAAGGCAGAGGGACGTTGGCAGTCCTGGTGAACGTGTCCCCTTTGCCTGGGCTTGGGAACAGGCTGGATTCACAAGAGGAGCAATCATTTGCAGAGCGTGTGCCAAGGCAGAGCATCAAGGATAAATCACTCGGAGCGGGGAAGACGATAACAACAAAAGCCTCGGGGGAAATCTCTGCCGCTGAAGTTGTTGTTTCTTTCTTTTTCACTTGAAGTCACTTAACGAACCCTCATGTCGAAATCTTCAGCAAGCCTCACCTTGGGGGGTATTGGCAAACACTGATAAATAGTGCTTGGCACTTCTGGGGCTCTCAGCAAGCAGCACAAACATCGTCGCAGCGGTCGGATCCGATGCCTCTGCGTTTTACCCCCTAGGGCTTTTCCTACCTGCAAGAGGCAGGATGGTCCTGTGCAAAGGCACCACCTCCCAGCCTGCAGCCTCCTGCACTCCTGCCTGGAATCTTCTCCCCTGGGAAGGACCTTTTAGCTCAGCAGAAAGACTCGTTTAATCCCAAACTTTCCCAAGAAGCGATATATTAGCTGCAAAGCAGCTTCCACACTTTATTTGCCGATAATTTACAGCCCATACTGCGAGACAGGGTAATATTTGCAAGCAATTAACCAGAGGATGACTCAACAACAGCCACCTCGGGTCAGATTTTCAAGTGTTCATCGTTCATAATTAAGAAGGGGGTTGGGAAAGCAGGGCCTGCTGCCCTGCTCCCAGCACCTCTGTGCCCCAGCAGCTCCCACAGCTAAGCCTCGGGGGCTCCTGTCCATGCTGGAGGAAGAAGAGGTCTTCATTAGAGAGAGGAGGAGGAGCCTGAAGGAGCTGTAAGCAAAGCTGCCTGCTAATCAGTCACTGGGAGATCTTTGGATGCTGTCTGCAGCAGTTTAAGCCAAGCCTTGCAAGGCTGCAGCCCCTTAGAGCTGAGCAGCACAGGCTGTGCTGGGTCAGGCATGAGGATGATAAATGCAGAGGGAGGTTTCCCTGAAACCCTTCAGGAAGCTGCCCTCTTCCAGCAGCCTGCCACCTCCCACCACCCTGCTCTCTGCCTCCCATCCTAAGTGACCTGGCCAGGCTCAGCTGCAGGTGGTACAGGAAAGCAAGGAGAACTTTTTGACCCTGACCACGCATTGGACCGGACTTTGCCCACAGGTTGAACTCCTCAGCCTGGTGGTGTTTAAAGGACACAGAGATGTGATGCTGAGGGACATAGCACCAGGCTGGCAGAGTTAGATAATGGTTGGACTCGATGGTCTGGAAGTTGTCTTTACCAACCAGAACGATCTGATGAGTCTGCAAACACAGAATGCACACATGCAAACCCCTGGGTTTTACAAGCCTCATCACGGGAGAAACTGGGATGCTCCAGCATGAGGCAAGACCAGAGGGCTGGCTCTAAGCAAAGTGAGGCCATGCTCCTGCCCTCCTGCCGGCTGGGGTCCTGCTGTCAGAGCCAATTACTGTCTGATCTCCCCAGAGAGACGAGAGGAAGTGTTTGACTTGGATTTACATCTCTCTGCTGAGGTTCTCACTGTACTTGGGACGTGTGGCATGTCACTGCTGACACGGCTGATAGCTGCAGTTAGCCCTGGGGTACAAGTTGGGGAACAGAGACACAGCACTTAAGCTGTCACTTAGCGTTCCCCAGTAGAGCCTGTAGCAGTCCCAGCAGTGTCCCTGGATGGCACCAGGCTGGGGCTAGCCCAAGCCTCCTGACACCACACAGTTTGCCTGTTGGATGAGATCACGCTGGCTGGGTGGAGGGATTCCAAACTGCTCTCCTCTTCCACCTGAGGCAATCTTGCACCTTCCTTCCCTGCCCTGACTCCTTGAGCTTCCAAACAGCTCCAGTTGTCCTTCTGTTGCTTATTCTCTGGGTTAACCTTGTTTCAGAAAATGAAGTCCATTTACTAGTTGCTGCCTTGGTAGCAACCAAGCAATACCCCAGGAGAGGCTGCAAAGGCAGGATAGGGGATGGGACCAACACGGCAGGTCCAGCTCTCTCCTTGATGATCCCTTACTGCCTAGCCCAGGGGACATTTGGGTTACAGACAAGGGTTTGCAGGCACAGAAGGGTTAATAGTCCCTGGCTCAGGGTGCTATGAAAGGAAGGGAAGGAGAGAATGAGGGCTTGCATCTTCTTTCTGTCTGGGGGAGGGAGGAGGCCAAGTGCAGGTGCTGCTCATGAGCAGTGCAGGGCTAAAGGCATTCCCAGCTGGGCAGGGCTGCTTGCCCCACAGCTTTCCCCTTCTCCCCATGGACCTCATTGCACTCTACAGCTACCTAAAAGGACGTTGTGGAGAGCTTGGTGCTGGTCTCCTCTCACAGGTAATTAATGATAGAACAAGAGGGAATGGCCTCAGGCTGTGACTGGGTAGGTTTAGGGGGAAAAAATCATGGAAAGAGTGGTCAGGCACTGGAATGTGCTGCCCGGGGAGGTGGTGGAGTCACCAACCCTGCGTGTACTCAAAGGTCATTTGGATGTGGTGCTTGGGGATATGGTTTAGGGGTGACCCTTGTAGAGTCGGGATATTGCTTGGACTTGGTGATCCTGAGAGGCTTTCCCAGCCTGACTGTTTCTGATTCTGTGACTGCTATAAACCAATCAGCATTTCACAGCCAGGGATAAAACACTGAAATGAGCCACAGCAGCTGCAGCAATGGGTGGACAGGGACATTATCACTGGCAGGATTCATAGAGTCATAGAATCAGTCAGGGTTGGAAGGGACCACAAGGATCATCTCGTTCAACCCCTCTGCCATGGGCAGGGACACCCTACCTTACATCAGGTTGTCCAGAGCCTCATCCAGCCTGGCCTTAAACACCTCCAGGGATGGGGCCTCAACCACCTCCCTGGGCAAACCCTTCCAGGCTCTCACCACTCTCATGGTGAAGAACTTCCTCCTCACATCCAGTCTGATTCACCTGCATTGCCACCTCTGGAGGTGACCTGGTGTCATTTCCCTCCTGGGGACCCCTGCTTTCTAACTAGTTGGTGCTCCATGGCCCCTTGCCTAGCAGTGCCCACCGCTGGAAGGAAAACCGCAGGAGCAGGCTCTGGAATAGCTGCTGAATTATCAGGTTTGCCACAAACCATTATTCATTATCTCTGTTTTGCTGGATAACCTGGACCCTGTAGAGGTAAAAAAAGGAGAGAGAGAGAGAGAGAGAGAGAGAGAGAGGGAGAGAAAGTGTTCCTTCTTCTGCAGTCAGCTGTATTTTAATAAGTTACATTATGGGTAAAACCTCCCCAGAGAAAATCCCAGCATCGTTCCATTTATCAGCCATGCAAAGTTCAGAATAAAAATACTCCAAGGTGAGGTAATGTACTGTGACATTGTGCAAGTTAATTTAGAGAAGAATTAACTGTCTTTGGAACAGAGAGAGAAGCACAAACTGCTTTCTTCAGCCAGCTTTGGAGTGGCCCTAAAATGAAATGTACTGGCAGAAAAGCATTTCCTCCTTTAGAGATGGGTTTGAGAAGATGAGAACTTGGAGAAGTTCAAGTGCTAAAAGTACAAAGGATAAAACCAGAGCTGGAATTGCAGCTCCCTGGCCAGGTCAATTCAGGCAACTTCTGACTGTTGGGTAACTCACAGAATTAAGCAGATTGGAAAAGACCTCTAGGATCATCAAGTCCAACGTATCACAGAATGTCTTAGATTGGAAAAGACCTTCAAGATCATTGAGTCCAAACCTAACCCTTCTAATCTATCACCTAACCCTTCTAATTAACTAGCCCCTGGCACTAAGTGCCTCATCCAGCCTCCTGTTCCAAGCTCCCAGGCTCACTCTACAGCTAGCTGAAGAGGTGGGTATTGTGTTGGTCTCTTCTCCCGAGTAACTAGAGATAGAACAAGAGGGAATGGCCTCAGGCTGCACCAGGAGAGGTTTAGGGTGGATATTAGGCAAACATTTTTTGCTGAAAGGGTTGTCAGGCACTGGAACAGGCTGCCCAGGGAGGCAGTGGAGTCACCACCACTGGATGTGTTTAAAGGCTGATGTGGCACTTAGGGATATGGATGGGCTTGATAGAGTAGGGTGAATGGTTAGGCTCGATCTTGAGGATCTTTTCCAACCTAAATGACTCTGTGATTCCCATCATTTGGAGCACTGCTGCACTGCCTGGTCTTGAGACTGCTGCATATTAGCAAGGGCTCTGGGATGATGGAGGCCACCAAGGGCTTGCTTGTGCTATGGCATCCCTGCCCCAGGCTGTACTGCTTCTGTGATTGGTTTTCCCTGGGTGCCTTCAGGATCGATTTTGGGCAAGTTCTGGCACCACCTTTAGCTACTCCTCCTTCCTCACTGTAAGCAGCTGGAGATGCAGACACATACCAAGGTGAATCCATAATAGGGGGACACATCACACCAAGCTTTCATGGTGATGTTCCTCATCCCCCTCCAGTCCATTTCTTGGCTGCAGTGACACATAGCTCCTGCACATCCAACCTGCTACCAGGAGCAGGTTGAGAGCTAGGAGAGACCTGTTACCAGGAGCAGGTTGAGCTGTGAGAGACCTTCCTGGGCTCACCTTCCAATGTATGTTTGCAAATGATTTCACAGATTCACAGAATGGTTTGTGTTGGAAGGGACCTTAAAGTTCATCTAGAGGTCTAGGCTGGATGTCAGGAGGAAGTTCTTGGCAGAGAGAGTGATTGGCATTGGAATGGGCTGCCCAGGGAGGTGGTGGAGTCACCATCCCTGGAGGTCTTCAAGCAAAGCCTGGATGAGACACTTAGTGCTATGGTCTAGTGTTGGACTGGATAATCTTGGAGGTCTCTTCCAACCTAGTTGATTCTATGATTCTATGATATGGTTTAAGGTGAATCATGTAGGGTTATAGGTTGGACATGGTGATCCTGAGGGGCTTTTCCAACCAGGCTGTTTCTGTGATTCATGGGTTGGGCTGCACATGCACCATCTGCCTTCATTCCTGAGCACTGCCCAGGTCTCTTCCAACCTGGTTGATTCTATGATCTAGTTCCAACCTCCCTGCCATGGGCAGAGATACTTCCCACTAGACCAGGTTGCTCAAGTCCTCATCCAGCCTGGACTTTACCACCTCCAAGAAGAGGGCATCCATGACCACCCTGGGCAACCTGTTCCTGTGTCTCACCACCCTCACTGTAACAAATTTCTTCCAAACTCCAATCTCAATTTCCCCTCCTCAAGCTTCAATCTATTTTCTCTCACTCTACCACTACAAGCCTTTGTAAAAAGCCCCTCCCCAGCTTTCTTGTGGGCCCCTTTCAGGTATGTGCCACGTTGGGGGCAGCTCTGCCTTCTGCTTTGCAGATGCACTGAGGGGTCTGCTTAGCAACTATTTTTTCAATGCAATGATTTATAAGAGATCAGGCAAACGAAATTGCCAGAGGAAGAGCAGAGAGCACTTTGGGCTCTGCACTGGCCCTAATGAAGTTCCATCGAAGTTCCTGCTTGTTGTCAGCTATTAATTCCCTCTCTGATTCAGTCCCCAAATTACTTTTCCTAGAACTGAATCTAAATATGAAAATCAATTAAGAAGGGAGCGAGCAGCTACGACTGGGAGAGGGGGCAAATATAATGACAAATGGCCCAGTTCCTTTCCAGCATGCAAATTAACATTTAGAGTGTATGTTTTGAGGAAGGGGAGCTTGCAAATGCAGCTTCACACAAACCACTAGATCAATTTTTCTGGGCCTGAGTGCTGGAGAGTCTTCAAAGTTACCAAGAGCTCTGTCTCGGGATAAAACCATGAGAAATGAAAAAGAACAAGAAATCAATGCTGATAATTAATTTAACAGGAGCTAGCCCTGCTTTCTCCTTCCAGTCAATGCAAAGAGAAAATCAGACAGTAGCTGAATTTTACATTTCCATAGAGATTGGGCTGGGACAAAATGAATAAATGCTCATAAATGACTTCAAAAGCTCCACGACGTGGTTGGAGTGAGGCTTTTTAATTAGCTGGAGGAATCTGTCATCACTTTTCCCCCCACTTGCCCTTGTGAGGGGAGGTGATTGTTATCTGGCGTGCCTGGGCCTTCAGAGATGCTGCTGCTGCACATCAGAATGTGGAACTTTAAGCCTCAGAACATGAGCTTTAAGATGGAGCACGTCAGATCCCCAGTGCCTTTCTCAGGGAGAGGTTGTTTGTCGCTGGTTTCACCTGGTGCCCTGCTGGACGTGTCCCTGGAGCATTGCAATACCCAGTGCCCATACTGGGAGCTTGTGTCCCAGCCAGGATCCTGTCTGTCTTGCAAGCAGGAGCTGCCTGAGGTTTTGTAGGGTTGCTCTGGCTGGGACAGACTTGGCAGGAGGGCCTCTTGTGACTGGACAAGGGCTGATGGGTTTAAACTAAAAAAAAAGGAGATTCGGATTGGAGAGAAGGAAGGGCACTGGAGTGGGTGCAGAGAAGGGTGACGAGGCTGGTGACAGGTGTGGAGAACAGGACCTCTGAGGAGCAGCTGAGGGAGCTGGGGTTGTTTAGTCTGGAGAAGAGAAGGCTGAGAGGGGACCTTATTACCTTCTACAACCATCTAAGGGCTGGCCAAGAGCAGGGGGGACAGGCTCTGGTCAGTTGCTCCCTGTGATAGGACAAGGAGCAATGGGTGTAAGCTGCAGCATGTGTTAGTTTGAGCCTAGCTAGAATGTTTAGATAATAGGCTAAGAAATGAAAACAATGGTGAGGTCTACTTCACTCACAGTCTTGCTGAGATGTGTAAAGGAGAAAAGCAAAACAAAAGATAAAGTCACTTTTGCTCGGCACTTTGCTTGGGCACTTCGTGCTGGGCTGTTCTCTTCTCCTTGCCTGCTGGGGAGCTCTGGGTCTGCTGGCTGAACTCCATCTTGCTTTCTAACATCACCTCCATTTGCTTTGGCTGATTTCACCTTTGCTTCTTAATCCTCTTGGCCGAACCTCCATTCTTCCTTGGGACTGGGGTAAGGTTGAGAGGGGTAGGGGGAAGGTGAGGGG